>CM023481.1:195029523-195543904 GCA_013339685.2 Hyalomma asiaticum
CACTAGACCACCATGGTGGGGCATGCAGTGCCGCCCGATAGCAGGGCCTAAACGCTCCCTCACGTTGCCTCTTTCAGATATCGCGGTTTTGTTTTTGTTGTTGTAGTAGTTGTTGTTTTTTCTGAAACTGGGAAAACCGGACTACGTTAGGTGTATCGATCAGGAAACAACACAGCCGGTGATTCCTGAATGTGTTCAATGACTCTCCCAATGATACTATCTTCATCCATTCATTTAAGAGCTGAGCAGTTAAATACTGTGAATGAGTTAAGTAAGAGGCAACTAAAATAGCTTGAGTAACTAGAGATTAGTGTTAGTGGTATGCGTGAAGCTCAATTCGCTTAAGGTGTGTAGCTCAAGACGTGCCTTTTATTTTTGATGAAGTCTTGGTTCAAGTAGCATGGGACACCCCAGAAGCAAAAGGAATACCCTGTAATTCAAATGTAGTTTTATCTAAAGCAAGCTCGTGCAACTATACTGGAGCCAACAGCAGAACATTTTGTGATGTCGAGTGACGCTGCGCCGCATAATAATTTATGCGCACTTAGCATCGCTCGACTCGTTTTTATTCAGCGAAATTGAACAATGTTCTGCACTACGGCTACAGAACCTTCACAGCTGCAGGCATTCACACCATTCGAATGGTGTGCAAGCTATTACTCTGGAATATAAAGTTACGAGAAGTAGAAATACTGGTGAACTTCTGCGGTCGTAATACCTAATTTCAGGTTGCAAATGAGATCTCATTAACCGCATGGAAGCACAGTGCTCCAATGGGACGGTGGTTGGGAAAAGTAACGAGGACGTATCATCTCGCAAAAAGCGTTATCCAGAATTTTATCAACGAGGTCCCACCGTGTATGTCTGCTGCGCTTTCTCGTTATTCTTCATCCAGATATCGAAGGACTCGGATGACCTTCCCTCCTACGCAGGGTGTTATTCCACCCCAGCGCTTTTCTATCGCATAATTAAACAAGTGGTACGGAAACAAGCCGCCTCTCATGCAGGACCCCTTCCAGAGGGCCTTTGAGCTATTCGACATAAAGACCAAAAAAATGTAAATAATTCTAGCGTTATGTTTTCCGAAAACGAGTGCAAGTCTAACGTATATAACTATCATGAAGGGTTTATATTTATGTACCCTAAACCGCTAGGAAGCAGGAGTACTTCTGGGTTATATTTTTATCTCGTTTCACGATGCACGATGGTGGTACAGATGCAAGTCACAAATGGCTGATGACTAGACGGGGAATTTGAAGCATTTTCGACCGCGATAACACCGCTGCCGTCTCATGGCGAATGGACACGGCGGTAACGAGATACGTATGCATATGCGCGTCGGTTTCGCATGCCGCTTTATGTAGCTGCACAGCCTTCAGGACTGAGAACCTGCAAACGCGGTTCGTTTCTTGCCATTTATACAGGTACGGCTCGCACGTTGACCGCATATCACATTTCTCTTTCGAGAAACTCAAAGGAAATGCGCTGTTAACAGGACCCTTGCAAGGCTCCCCGGATGCAGTGAATCCTTTGAGAAAACCGATGCGAAAACAGGCCTCAAACGCTCCGCCATCGAGTCTGGACATCGGCGAGATATCTAACATGCCGCTTTGAGGTTGCACACAGTCAGAAGAACATTTAAGCATGCATGCGACGCAAACAATGGGTCATGTTTTGGTACACAGGTTTCGCACATACACTTTGCGGCCGTCTCTCTTGGTTGGAGAATGCCGTAGAAACCGCCGAGAGGCCCCCTATTTCTTCCTCGCCAACTGCACGCACAGCGACTGATTTCATTTCGTGCACAGACTAGCTGAACAAAAGCGTAATATTGCATTGTGTCAACCACTAATGGAAATATCTTCCCATAAATTCCTGGTTCGCCGTTTAAATCCAAACTAGAAGAGAAGCTCAGGGGAAGATGGATGCTTGAATCGATGAACAAATCGCAAAATACGATTTAGAACAGGGAACGTCGCGGGAGCCCACGATCCCGCGACATTCCCTGTTCTAAATCGTATTTTGCGATTTGTTCATTGGTTTGCCGTTTGGCATTTGGGTGCCAGGAATGATGTTACGCTACGTTAAAGCGGAGTAATTGCAAAAACTGAGATAACATTAAAGATCATATAAAAGTACCCCTTCCCGTGCCACTAAGTATAACGGGAGTTGAGGATAAAATAAAAAAAAACAAAATAAACACATTAAAACGACAATAACCTAACAAAGTAAAAAGCTAAAAGGAAGAAAAAAAAAGGAGGGCGGTTAGAAAAGCTACCCAACCAGAGCGGCCCAGGCAGCATGAAAGAAAACATACGATTCGAAAAAAAGAGAGAGAATGTAAGACTAGTTCCTCTGAAGACTTTCGTGAATCCTCTCTTGACTGCCCTCCTGTGGTTGCTTGTTGGTTGGTCTTGGTTCCTGGATTACGAAGTACATGAACTTGGGTTTTATCCAAGCGGTTTCGTATAAGCTACCGCAATCATCGTACACAAAATATCAGCAAGCCTTACTACTCAGCGTAAACACGCATGATATGCACTAGAGTATTGCATTAAACAGGAATTTAGTGCACCCTCGTGATTAAAATAAGTCGTTGCGACCAGTTAGCCTATGAAATATATCCCATCACAATGCCAGAGGGCGCTGTTCAGTGTTGTCGCCTCATGCTCGGTTTCTCCGGCAGAGGAAAACACCTTCGCATTCATCTGACATGCTGCCACTAGGACCGACTGCGACCACGACCAGATTACGGTATTCCGCAGGCAGCGGCGAACACGTAAAGTTATAGCGATCCCTGAAAGGAGCACAGATATACGAGTCGCGAGTTTTTCGCATTAACATTATGCATTGTCAGATACGTACATAGCCGAGTTGCCTTTATCAATAAAGGACATCAATAAATAAAGGACAATAAAGAAAGGACATCAATAAATTTACTGTGCTATGACCACACTTTTGTACTTAAAACCTAAGTCTGGTTTGAGAAGGTCATATGCGCGATTTGATTCACCATTTAGTGTGCCGTGATATTTGCCTCAGTCGTTGGAGCGATACGGAAGCGCTATCCAAGTAGCAATATGCTCCTGACGCTCCCCTGCAGTACTGTGGGGGCAAAGGGAAAGGAGAAGGAGAAGGGAGAGTGGAAATGAAGTGAGGAAAGGCGCTATTTATGCAGAGCTTGAAACATGCATTGTTGAGCTGTTAGTCGAAGTACCCTACGTACTTTAGTATCCTTCTGTCTCTTTGATTGATTGATTTAACGTTCCAAATCCAAAACCACAATCCGATTATGAGAGACGCCGTAGTGGAGGACTCCGGAAATCTCGACCACCTAGGGTTCTTTACCGTGCACTGACTTCTGTCTCCTGTGTTCGCGCTTATACGTCATCTTCTTTGTGAGTGTCCCCGTTACAGTGGCCCTAGGAAAGAACTTACCGCTGCTCTAGACAGACTTGACAGCCGCCCTTTGTCCGAGCAACGAGTTTTGGGACACTGGCCAGGACCATCGTCAGCACGGAAAGCGCTGAACGCGCTGTTACGATTTTTAAGGACGAGCGGTCTAAAGGACAGACTCTAAGCAGTGTCGCGTTTCCTTTCTTTTTCTGTGCGTGTTTTTTTTTTCTCTATCCTTTTCCTTTCTCTTGTCGTGTCTCCTTTCTATTATCTTTCATTGCCCTCACCCCTCTTCCCCCGCACAGGGTAGCCAGCCGGTCTCAGCACTGGCTAACCTCCCTGTCTTTCCTCCCTCCTTTCTCCTCCTCCTCCTCCTCCTCCTCTAGCTGTATTAAGCCGAACTTCTGATAAAGTGAGTGAGTGAGTGAGTGAGTGAGTGAGTGAGTGAGTGAGTGAGTGAGTGAGTGAGTGAGTGAGTGAGTGAGTTCTTGTTCTTATTCAAACTAGTTACAGGGCCCAAGGTGTCGTTCGTACCTCTCGAATCTTAAGCCCTTTCGCAGTTTCTTCCCATTGTTTACCGCGCTCCACCAAGTTCAAACTCTCGATCCTCAATACGTGTTGCGAGTTCAGTGTACCTTGATTTCTTCAGCACAGATTTCTATCGCTGCTCAGTTGATGAGTACCTCGGCGAATATATTTCTGTTTATACTTTCTAGAAGCTCTGAATGAAAGTACTTCCAAAGGAATGAAAATACTTCATTTATGTTGGCTCATTTAATCCCGTCTCTGTTCTGCTTGAAAAACACATCAGTTCCTAGATGAAACTTCGATATGTATCGTTGGCGCACAGCTGTAGCTTTAGTAAACCATCAGGCACTGAGTTCGCAAAACTTCTCTTTCGTAAGTGCTTTTTGCCATTGGTCGGTCGGCTTCTCTAACGATATGCCATCGGCATTGGCTGAAATTTTCTCTTACGAACTCTCTTGTCGCAAGTTGTTTTTGTGAATACGGGCCAATTATGAGTCAGCGGCTCATGTCTATCGAATTCATTCATTTATTTTATTTATCCACTCGGTAATCTCGATTTATCCACTCTGTACGTGCTTCTCAGTTTGTACACAATCTGGCCCTATTGTCTCTCTGAGTGGGTACATGCTACTTTCAAATAAGACAACATAAAAATGGCGTGTCAGCAAAACTGCAGCTTTTCAGGGGCCTATTTCACGAAACTTCTCTTTCGTAGGTGCTTCTTGCGACTGGTCGGATGCCTTCGCTAATGATATGTCCAGCTTCTCGATTGTCTTAAATATTACCCTACGAACTTTATCGTCGTAAGATGTTTTTGTGAATACGGGCCCAGAAGCATAGGCATCATATTTGCATGTCTGTGCAACATTACAGAATATGAACATAAACAAAAGTGTATGCCTAGTGATTATTCCTCGAGGACTTATATTAACGGTTCACTAAAGCTTCGATTTATGCAGATCCCAAGTGTTGCGCTGAATCCGCATTTTCTTTCCTTGTTTAATGAAGAATCATGACCACACGACAGAAAACTACACGAAGGAAAATGGGGCCGGTCTTTCCTAAAGCAAGCTTGAAATGCCTTGAGTGCATTCATTATCTAAATGTCTGCAGGAAACTTGAAGACAAACGAGGCGTTTGTTAGCTCCCAAAATAGAAACGTAACGAAAAAGACTAGGAGGAATCTTCAAGAACTATGAAACAAAAATACTGGGGAGCGGGAACACGCGTCTGAAAAAAGACAGGCAGTTTCGTACTTCATTGAGCAAAGCCTTTTTAATCAGTGCAGTTGAAACTCGCAGTGTATAACTGCAAGTGACAAGTGTTGTGAACGAAGTAACTCATTCCAGTTTTAATGAACGAGGAGGATAGGGGCAACAGAAATACCTTTACTCTTAACCAAAACCGTAAAACCCCACAAATCAATCATCAGTCATACAAAATGACCGATAATGAATCAAGAGTAAGCGCATGGTGAATAAATTGTTATTCTTAACTGAAATATAGGAAGGAAATGTAGGTATAACCACATCCGGTAACATAACTAGCCGCAGGAGAGGGCAGTAAGCAAGCGTGCTCATTACAGGCGTGATGCTTTACATGCTAAGCCAAACCGGCGCTAACCGCACCGGCCACTTTCTTGTGTGCGTGAGTAGCACTGGTGCGTAGTGTGCCCGCAGTACATAACATGTAAAATAAGCGCACCCGTAATGAGGAAAATCTTCCTTCGGTTCTCAGTGTGGCGAGTCATCTTTGTCTTCAAGTTAACATACAAATTAACTCCTCCTATAGTTCTTCGCACTTCATGATCCATCGGCTGGTATGGTTTGTAAGTTAGTTGTGCTTGCTGCTAGTGAATGACGAAATCTTAAAAAATAAACAGACGAATTATATTTCTTTTAATATAACCGCACAAACATATATAGACTCCAAACAGAAGTCACACACACAGAGACAGCTCATACAGCTTGCTCATATATATATATATATATATATATATATATATATATATATATATATATATATATATATATATATATATATATATATATATATATATATATATATAATCAAGCTGAATTATTCAAAGCTTTCTCGTAAGAAGTTTTACAAAACTCGAGCAAAGCAACATTGACATGAGTTATTCATAACGCTCACACGCAAGGGGAACAATTTCAGTCCGCGCAATTTCCTTTTCGCCGTTCACAAGAGTCGGCGTATGCGACATCTGATTTCAATGCGCTTTTTTCTTCTTTTTTCTTTTCGCGCCTGATTACACTTTCTCTATGGCATCCAGCTGATTTTCCACAAAGATCATGTTCTTTCCGTCCTTTGAAAGACGTATTCTTTTTTTTCTTTTTTTTTTCTTTTTACGTGTACGGAAAATAGCGAAGAAATGGGACAGCACTTTGTTACATAGTGTTGAGAGCATAAAGAGCGGCGGTATGGTAAGCGTTCCACTCGCCGTTGTAGCTATTATATGGTTGGCATTTTTCCTTTTCATACTTTGAGTGAGCTTGCAGGCCTGATGTAAATAAAAACTACATGTTCCGATCATGCTTCAGTGCTCTGCTAACGTCTACATTAAAGCAGTTTATCCATAATTTGCCATATATGGTGCGAGAAAGAAGAAAGATTGGACAGACCTAACGCAATGCTGTGGATTTTGCAGTTTTTATAGAGTATCCAAAACATATCGTGTCAGTGGAATTATACATCATTTTTGACGGCACGAGGGATAAGAATTATTTTATAGAGACGGCGATTACACGAGGCGCTTGAGGGAGGCGTCTCTTTTTACTTCTTTTAAGGTGTTTATGAATGGAGGCAGGAATTATGCATCCCGGCTTTCACCAAGCGACTGTCGTATGTACAAACGGAAATCACGTGAATCGTCGCAGGTTCCGTTTCTATTCACTGTGTACAGGACTCATTACATTGGGGCTAACCTCCCTCATCATGACGCATGGGCACCAAAGCGGAAGCTTGCGCCATGGTTACAGCATTCATTTGCGCACTTCGCAGTGTGCGGCAAACCAGCTAGACCCAAGAAAAACAGTTACATTTTTCCCTAAAATGAAAGCTAATGACGAGAAAGCTAGAGCAACACTATGCCTGCTTGTTGACATTGTGGGTTTGTGATGACTGTGTGAAGTTAAGTGGTGGTAGGGGCAACTTAAGTGGTGGTAGGGGCAGATTAGAAAAAAAAAGTGGGCTTCAGTCGACTGGGTTTCCATGGTTGGTTTATTTTTGTTTGTACGCCTTTTTATGGCACCCATACTGCCTTTCGTTCTCATACACCAGCACAATGCATATGCGCAGTATTTGAATTGACCAAATTTCTGAGCATTTTTAATTGTTTTATTATGTCAATCTTTGTCTATCTCTCTCTTTCTCATTGCGCTTAACCGATCGAAATATTTGACCTACGGTGGTAGAAGGCATTTATCCTGTATATCAGCGATCTTCGGAAGGTTACGCCATGCTCAATTGTTTGCGTTTTGCTGACGATTAAACTGTGTCTGCATGAGCTTGCGGAACCGCTTTTGTCGGGGCATACTCGGTTAATGCACTTATTTGTCAAAGGCGACGCCTTTTCTCAGCAACAATCAGCTCTCGTCCGATGGGGACGTTTGTTGTTTATGCCACCAGCTTCGGCGAATTGCTTGGATCGAAACGCCTGATATATTATTTCAACTGACGGTATGTATACACCCATGTCACGCCGACATTTCGTGTTAAGGTCGTACTACTTCAGCTGGGCTGAAAACAACTATCGCCCAACGACGATACGATCATGCGCAGAATGACCTAGCTCGAAGTACTGAGAGTGCGTGCTCCTTTTAACCGCGTATACGTAGCCTCCACACTGTTCTAAGTTGGCGCCGAACAGTGAGGGGCGATCTATGATGGTAAGCAAGGATGTCGATACGCGGGAAATCAATGAAGCCGGCAACAAATGGCAGGCGGTGGCTGATCCGCTGTGAGGCACTTGAACACTGTGTTCCGAAATAAACCGGCCGTCGCCACCCGTAAGCGGCGACAGTCGTCATTTTTCAGTGGGCATTCATCGCCCGCAGCTATACTTCTTCCAACAGGCGACTCTTCCGAGAATCTTCCAGGAGGCAACACTCGATCATAAGTGCTTTCATTTCCGCTTCCTGTCCGTGAGCAGTGGCGGCTGCCATTCCATCCGCTTCGCAGGACTCATTATTTATCCAGCCCTCCGGCATCACCGTCCATCTCTCAACCGCCGAGCGTCGCGTGTGCAACAAAAAAAAAAAAAAAAAAAAACGCAGCAATGGGATGCGTTGCCGCCGACATTCGTGATACATGATATACGAAAGTATAACTGTATTGGTGTTCGGTTACCCACTTAGGCATGTTGACCATGGGGCGGGTAAAGAAAACCAAAATATATTAGACTACGAATTGAATACCAAAAAGGCATAAAACTGCTTTCGAGAAGTACGACGGCTCAAGCACGAAGGGAGAAAGTACGGCCTGAGGTGGCACCTTATTTTCATAAGGTTACACGCAACCTCAAACAGGTGGCGAGTCAGCGTGGTCTTCCGCTAGTCTTCACGGCCCCAAACAAATGGACGAAGTTGTGCTCTCACATAACTGCAGATCATGCACAACAGCCGATAGCCCGCGGAAAAAAGAAGCGTGAGTTGCCGCACACAGTAGTGCGCCACTAACGTGGTTTATGAAATTCGCTTATCGTGCGGAAGTAGCTATGTTGGCCAGGCCCCCGGCGCTGCGTCAGCGTCAGAGCGAGAGAACATGCCATCAGTGTCGAGAATAAGGATAGTGCGCATTGAAATATACGCGTGTGATGTCATGCAGGGGGATGCCACACTTCAAGGAAATACGAATTCTAGGCAGGAGCAAAAACAAAGTAGTCCTTGAAATCTTAGAAGTCTTCATAAAAAATAGAGGCAATAATTTGGTTGATATGTCTATAAGGCTGTATCAATCTGAAATGTTGTGCTTTTTATTTGTTTCTTTTTTAAGAGCGCACTAGCTTTTGGGAACATGAGAGCATATGCACATTGCGAAAGTGTTTGCAAATGCGTTCTTATATGCCTTCAGACTTGATCGAATAAACAGCTGCAAGTGAGCACCTATCCCCTGCGCGTGCGTGTGTGTGTGTGTGTGTGTGTGTGTGTGTGTGTGTGTTCATTGAGGTTGTTCCTTCGCCGCCAGCTCTTTAATCATACGTATGACGCACCCAGCAACGAGTACTTCTATATTATTAGAAAGATGCGAAACAAGAAATAACCATAACATGTGTCACTGGATTTCAAGTATATTAATGGAAGTGATTTGACTAAGCTGTAGCAGGGTGAACAAATTCTGGTAGTGCGCCCCTTAAATATTCTGATGCAGGAAAGTCAACTGCTCGGCGCGTACATTAAGTAAGTACTCTATGAGCACTGTGACAACACATTTTAACGTGTCTTGGCAAGGTTTGAGGCAGTAGGAGGAAACGTAATGTTCTTACATTGCCTTATCTATTTCTGAACCTTAAAATATCGTTTACATTACAGTACTGAGGTGCGCCGTTGACCAGCGTGCGACAAAATATCACATTTTCTCGTAATTACCTATACATTTTCTGGCAATTAAGTCTAAGTAGCAGTAAGCTTGAAAATGATACGCATTAAGTAGGGGTATGATAACAGTGCTAACTGTAACATCTCGATTTCACATGTGGTCGTATAATATCGAAGCAAATAAGTGAATATTTATGAAATGTCTAGATGATGTAAATTAACAGTTTACATTTGTTCTTTGGAAGAATCGTTTACTTTAGCGATGAAAAGATTCAGATTCAGATTTTTTTAATCATGGGTTCTCATACAATAGAACCTTTATATGTAGGATACCCGTTAAATGCGCTGTAAGAGGCGATACTCCTTTCTGCTCCAACACATGCTAGCTGCACTACATTTAATCAAATGTAGTAACGTGCATAAGAGGAACCAGACCGCTAGGCGTGGTAAATAGCACTTATCCGAGTCGAAGCAATGCCGCAGTGGATGGTAATTGGTATGGAATAATCTCTAACTTGACCAGAATGTGAATAGTAGTGAATATCTGAATAGCAGTGGCTGCAAGTTATAAGCGGTATAAAATACGCTAGGTTTTAAAACTCAGAACACGTACAAGTCCATATAATCCACTCGAAGAATTTAGTGAAATTTCATCAGAGTACATGCAATACGCATCTTTCATCGAGGGTACACGAGAGTGCAAATATTTTCTCAAAATCTTTCACGGCATAGCGGCAGCCTTATGCAACAGTGAACATCTAAAATACTTCTGCTGGCGGGTTAGACGAGAGGAATGCGTAATGCGTCAATTTGTGCGTTTCGAATGCTTAAAAATTTCGGATGTATATATGTTGGGCTACTTGCACTATCTTATATTCTGCTCTGTATCACCACTGCGCAACACTTACGCGTTTCTCACATTAAAAAATTTAGAAAAGGTTTCCCGCACTTGTGGCAAGTAGAGTGTTCTTCGCTGCTTCGTGAAAAACTGTCAGTCAGATCGTCATTCGAGCAGATGGCATAGTATTCTATTCTTTAATACGTTCTTGGATGTCGTATACATTCGTCTCCTGAGACTAGTTCGTTTCTTGTTGTGGAGCCCTGCTCATGCTGCCATATTGTGGTGGAGGTGGAACGTTCCCCGTCCTCGCCACGGAGCTTCGTAGCGGCCGCACCGTCCAGTTTTCAGCCATGGCTCCCGAGGAGAACCCCTCGTCGCCATCTACAACTGTGGCGTCCACGACAACCTATGTCACGGTTTCCAATCTGCGGGATCCCGGAACATTCTCCGCCCAAGAAGGCGTCGACGTCGACGACTGGCTGAACATGTATGAACGTGTCAGCCGAAGCCACGGTTGGGACCCTACCGTAATGCTCGCGAACGTCATCTTCTACTTGCGGGGAACACCACGTGTCTGGTTTGACACAAACGAAGCCGAGATCTCCAGCTGGGAAGCTTTCAAGGCAAAGATTCGCGACCTCTTTGGCAATCCATCAGGTCAGAAACAGATTGCGCGTAAAGAGCTTGCCGCCCGTGTCCAAGCGGCAACCGAATCCTATGTTGCATACATCCAGGAAGTCCTTGCGCTTTGCCGAAAAGCAGATGAGACTATGACGGAGGCTGACAAGGTGGGCCACATCCTCAAAGGAATCGCGGACGACGCGTTTAATTTGCTCGTCTACAACAATGTATCTTCTATTGATGCCATTGTTAAAGAATGCCGCCGGCTTGAGTTGGCCAAAAGTCGCCGCGTCGTGCAACAGTTTTCCCGTCTGCCTAACACGGCTGCTACATCCTCTTGCGCAGACGTCGCTCCCGCGCCCCCTTTCCATGACAGCGTGACGCGCATTGTTCGTCGGGAACTTGAAGCTGCCACTCCAGCGCCATATCACCCTCGCCCACTAGACGGAACCCTTGACCAAGTAGCTCCATCCGTTTCAGTCATTCAAGCCGTAGTGCGACAAGAAATTGCCAACCTCGGTTTGCCGTCCGCCTACTCCGTCTCCCGACCTGAATTCCGACCACCAGTCTCGATGGCGACGCCCCGCATCGACACCTACCTTCCACGAAGATCCCGCAATCCGGATGAATGGAGAACCCCAGACGACAAGCCGATTTGCTTCCGCTGCCACAGAGCTGGTCATATATCCCGCTACTGCCGCACATCCTGGACGCCGCCCAATTGGAGCTCGAGTTCGTCCCCTCGCCGATATGTAGACCCACCCCGCTTTTCGCCCCGTCGTGTGTACACCCCATCTGACGCACCTGACACCCGCTCTTATGCTCGTTCGCCTTCACCTCAGCGCCGTCGTTCCCCGTCGCCCCAACCACGCCGCCATTCCTCGCCGACCACCTTTGGAGCCCCCCGGACGGAAAACTAGGCCATGCAGCGCCTGGAGGTAGTGCTGCATCATTTTCATTGTGCCCAAATCCTCCGTTGACGCTAATTACGAACAACTTAGTTGAAGTGCACATAGACGACATTCCTTTGACCGCATTAATTGATACTGGAGCCCACATGTCCATAATGAACGCTGACCTTTGCCGTCGACTCAGAAAAGTTCTCACGCCTCCCAATACTAGGGCCGTACGTGTCGCCGATGGCAGCACTGTTGCCGTCGCTGGAATGTGTACTGCTCGAGTAGGCATTGCCGGCCATCACGTTCCAGTACTTTTTACAGTTCTCACCACCTGCCCTCACGACCTAATCTTGGGGATGGACTTTCTTTCAACGCATTCGGCCCTGATCGACTGTTCTGCCTTACTCTTTGCCTCGAACTTCCTTCTCTTCCGGATACTCGCCCAGAATTCCCCAACGCCCTCTGTTCTACATCCTTTGTTCGCCTACCACCTAAAGCCCTCACGTTTGTCGACCTGGCCTCAACATCACCGTTGCCCGATGGCGACTACGTCATCACACCTCTTATCGATGTCCTCCTGACGCGCGACATCACTGTGCCGCACTCAGTTATAACCCTGGCCGGTGGACGCGTGTGCCTCCCTCTTCTCAATTTTGGGTTGGCAAAGCAAGTTCTGCCACGAGGCATATCTGTGGCCACCATCCGTTTGTTAACAGACGACGATGTAACTACCTTTGCTGCCGACGTCTGCACAGATCCTTCAGCGCGCCTAAAGGACGCCATCTGCACCGATAAAACGTTTCGTTCCATGATAGCGCCGGACCTCACACCTGAACAAGCAGCCGCCCTTTACAGCCTTTTGGTGTCCTACCGCGACATATTCGACACTGATAATCGACCACTGGCTCAGACATCTCTTGTTAAGCACCGCATAAACACTGGTGATGCTGTCCCCATTCACCGCCGACCGTACCGGGTGTCCACAGCAGAGCGTCAAGTGATACAGCAGGAGGTAAACAAGATGCTTGCCAAAGGCATTGTAGAGCACTCATCGAGCCCTTGGGCGTCGCCCGTCGTGCTTGTTAAAAAAAAAGACGGCACGTGGCGTTTCTGCGTTGATTATCGCCATTTAAACCGGATCACTAAAAAAGACGTTTACCCTTTACCACGGATCGATGACGCTCTTGACTGCCTCCACGGTGCCCAGTACTTTTCATCAATAGACCTTCGATCCGGTTATTGGCAGATTTCCGTCGATGCAGATTTCCGTCGATGCAGATTGGCAGATTTCCGTCCTCAAATGCGGCATGCGTGTAGCAATATTGTGGGATATTCTCACGCTCCGCGGACTAGTCGCACGCTATTTTTTGTAGCGTGTGAGTTTACCACTAGCGAAATAAGCGCTGGAGGATGAGCATCACTAGACTAAGAGGCGTCAGCACCAGTACGTCAATCATCTTGTACCTCGTTCCTCGTATCTCGCTGCGCGACGAGCCAAGATGAAAATAAATTAAACAATTTTCAGAGGCGTACTCTTAATTTCTGGGATTTTACCTTACAAAACCAGATATGATTGTGAGAGACACCCTAGTGGAGGGCTCCGGAAAATTCGACCACCTGGGGTTCTTTAACGGTGGCACTGAGAAGCGTACAGTTGCGCACATATGAAGACCGCTGTGTATTTAGCCTGGAGACTTATTCTCTAGCCTTTTTTTTTACTTAGAGGTCGAATGCACCCGACAAATAAAAAAATTCTCATTTGCATGTGCGCACAATAAAAAAATCTGCATACGGACATCGCTGTTTCGCGGTATGGTGTAACTTAGCGTTTCGCAGCTGAGAATGAAGAAAACTATTCTGCTTTGAACGATGCATCATATTAGCACAGGTTCGAGGCTTCTCTAACTGCATTCTGGACCCAGTGCTGTTTAAAACTAATAGTCCGAATGAAGTTGTTACAGTTAAGAGTGGTTCAAGTTCATGAAATGAACGCATGTGAGACAATAATTCAGGGTTTTTTTGCCGCTATGGTTTGCCGAGATTGTGCGAAGCCATCGGCGACGCACGCACTGTCCTTCATGAAGAAAAAGAGGTGTGTCGCAGGTTATTAGTTGCTCGTCAAAGAAAGAAAGAAAGAAAGAAAGAAAGAAAGAAAGAAAGAAAGAAAGAAGCACCATTTCTGCAGTACCAGCTGTTGGCAGGGCGGGGCACCTGGTGACAAAGCCTTACTTCAGAAGAAGACAAACCCGGGCTTTTCTCTGATACTGGCCATAGGCAAGTGCAAACAATTTCTTCAAGAACAGTCACGCAACGTGCTCCAGTCTACCAACCGGCACTTTTAATCAACCGCGAAAAATAATTTCTTTAAGCAAAGTATTCTTGTTGTACTTTAAACAGGACTTATGTCCACGGAGTTCCCAATCATCGGTCACGCAACAGCCACATGCTATCGCAGGCAAGCAGCGAAGAAACCTTATTAATTTGATCGTGCAGATGACTTCCTCTAATTTATGTTCAGGTGCCATGGGCCCAAGTTCGATAACGGAACACACATCTGATGACGTTACTTAAAATATACGCGGACACCTGGTTTAAAGACGATCGATGCAAGTAATATACACATTTGTTTGCGTACTTCGACACAGGTGCTGGTGTGGCAGACTACGAGTCATAGTGTACAAACATCCACTAGTTCAGATTGACGATGACCTACAAAAAACAAGAGTCGCTTTTTACATCACACGTCGGAAAAAGTTGTTAGAAAGAGGTGCTGCTAATCATGGGGACAGACAGTAGAAGGAGGGGTAGAAGACAAAATAATGCAATTAAGTAAGGCGTGCGGACACGAACAAAATGAAGCGAAACAAACAGCACGAACGCCGGGTTTTGTTGTCTGGTATAACATGGAATACGTTTTCTCTGGCTATCTTTCGTCCATGTCTCCAGGTCTTAACATTGTTCATCATAAACCCCTATTAACTAGGTAAATTTTCTATTTTAAAACAAAATTGTTTTATGCCGGGGTCCACCAAACTTCACTGACGTCAGTTCCGTAACGGAAATTGCGTCAATAAAAATTGACACGTAGAGTTGACAATAAGAAATTGCAAGAAAAAAGTGGAGCTTGTACATGAAATTTATCTCGTAAACTTCGAGTGCGCTATAGGGCACGTGCCGAGTGATTAATCCTTTGCGTCACGAACAGATATTTTTATTGAACTGCGTCCGCAACACGCGTAGCCGAGACAGTATAAATGACCATCTATCCTTGCTCCACATCTCGCTCAGAGTGACCGCTCCTGGTTTAAAACACGCGTACCCTCGGAAAGGTACCGCCGTCCACTCTCCCCTACGCTCCCTCCTTTTCTACGCCTGTCACTCTTTTTCTTCGGTGGCGTCCCTTCGGCAGAGCCCTGTGAAGCTTTCAGCTTAGCTGAAACGCACAGCGACACGGGCGTGGGCGTGAGACAGTTGGCGCTTTCAGCATGACGCTCAGGTGCGGAGAAATCAAGACATAAAGAAGTGAAAGCGCACGCTGTCACGTGACATTAGTCGCCCAATCCGATGTGCAGGAGAGGAGGAAGCGGCGTAGCTCGAAAGATGGCGGTACATCTCCGAAGGTGCCGGAGCTTTATCTTGACTGGTGTGATGCGGCCGTCCAGAAGCGATGAAGCGAAGTGCTGCATCGTGGCACTGAAGGGCGTCGACACTAAGCGTCTTGGTAGCCTTAGCGCATGCAGCCTAATCAGCGGTGCATGCGGTGTAGGCGTTCTGATTCCGTGACGAAGTTGTTTGACAACGTGCGTTGTCTTTGCCTTCGGGCTGGTGTCTGACGCTTTGTCACCAGACGCTTTGTCCAACACGCATCAGCGGTGTTTCTACGCCACCTTGTGCATCGTGCGTGATTGGACTGAGAGAGAGAGAGAGAACTCTTTATTGAAAGGCAGAGAATTTAGCCGGCGCTGAAATATCGCTGACATGCTACTCTGCGTGGGGAGGGAGTTTGGGGAGAGAAAGACGACTAGAAAGAAGTACAAGATAGAGTGAAAAAGAAAAGAGAAAGAAAAATCGGGCTTTGTGTCTTTGACTGTGATGCCTAATTGCGTCCAAAGATATTCAACGTTTGCACCAACCCGCAGTGATGTGATAGGATGCGTTGCATGATGAGTGAGTGATGGTGACGACGGAGATTAAAGTCTATCGAGTTGACCTATACTATTTAAGTATGTAAATAAAAAGTCCATCGCACGTCTCTGTTGTGTGGGGCAAGCTAGAGGGCCTAAAACACATTGAGGTGATAAAGGGAGCTGCGTAATTGACTGCATGCAATATTCATAGAGCGCACGCTCATCATTGTACGCTCGGCACTCAAACAAAATATGCTCTAGGGTTTCAGTAGAGCCACAGTTGCTGCAGTATGGGCTTGTCTCCTGATGGAAGCGGTACCGTAGATCGTTGGAATATGCAATGTTTAGCCGTAGTCGATGATACAATGTTTCCAGATGCCGAGGGATGTTGGAGTGTAATTTTGATTTGAGATCTGGGTCGACTGAGTATAAGAAAGGGTGATGATGTGTCGGTAACTTCCATAGCCGGTTTCTTTCTTCGTAGGCGAATCGTTTAGCCATTTGGGAAGCATCAGATTTGGTGAAATAGATTCGTTTATAGTTTTGATATCGCAGACCGTTACGTGCTGCTTCGTCGGCTTTTTCGTTGGGCAGAATGCCGCAGTGAGCTGGTATCCACTGAAATGTAATGCAGTGTCCTGCAGTAAAAGCGAGGTGATGTAAATAGGCTATGTCGGCAGAAACGGGTTGATGATTGGTTTTCTTCAGGTGGTTGTACAATGTTTGCAGCGCTCCTTTGGAGTCGGTAAAAATTGCCCATCGGCCGGGCTTTTGGCGCACGATATACTGGATAGCTTCTTTAATGCCATGAAGTTCCGCTGTCATGGAAGATGTTTTCCGCTGCAGCCGATAGGAACGCATTTCTCCTGTTGAAGGCACATAAAGGCCACAGGAAGAAGCTTCTCGAGTCGTTGAAGCATCAGTGTAAATATGCGTGTGATTGGACTGCATACAAAACGGCTGCATTAAGCGCCGAAAAAAGGAAGCGACGTCGAAGACCGAATATCGCGCATGTGAATGTTTTTGGGCAGCAAAAGATGACCAGCGGGAAGCGGAACGCCTTAGTGTGTTCACGGCTCAAACAACGAAATCTGAGTCTCGCACTGCTGAAGCTAAGCGCGCCGCAAACCAACTGGCTGCCATACACACCACAAAACGACTGAAATGGTTGTACCTTAGCCCGAGTTACCCGCCAGCAGGACGCCGCTGGCCAACACAACGACGCGAGCCGAGCCCACCGACAAGATGGCTGCAGACCAACAAGTTACGCACCTTTCGCACCAACGGACCGTGAGTTCTCGGAACAATCCACGCAACCCGTTTTGGCTTCGCTTGCGCGGTTTCACCATCTGTGAACGCATGTTGTTCATGGAGGAATTGGGAAGTGCTCCGGTAGGTGCAATTTAGTGTCTCCGCAGAAATTACAGCGGTTTCGAGTCGTTCGATAACATATAAGCCAATTGTGGAGGATCCGCGCTCTGATGTCTACCTGCAACGGCTACACATGCCCAGAATACCCAACCCATCAATAAGCGTTCCCCAGCCCATCCCCCACCTCTCGATTGTATTCGGAAGCACCTCCTATCGACAGATTGCCGTTTATTGAGGCATCATTCAACTACTTCTGTAAAGACATGTTTCACTTTCGCGTTATACCGATTTCTGCAAAGCAAGGGTCAGTCATATTATTTTTTTTCCTAAGAAGACAAAGCTTGGAACAATATGCGTCAGAGAGGAATGCCAAATGTTGAATATTCATTCAAGTGCTGCCACTTGTTCGTCTATGGAAGTTCCGATCAGACGTAACAGAGCGGTGCGATTTTCCGCTCATCCGGTACTCTCAGTTTCTATGTCACCATTTAAACTGTATGACTGATGTCTCCAATTATGTGCGGTATTCTGGATTCATGAGAAACTGATTATGCAAAAATTTTCACGACGTACAACTTTCTCATGTAGCCTGCCTTCGAGTAGATGATTAAAAAATTCATCAGCACCTTTTGTGAAAAGGCTTTGCATTATAAAATTTTTAAGCAGCAAAGCACATAAGCGACGATGTAAATTTTGAGTGGGAGGACGCAGTGACGATAATGTGCCCTATTGACATAACCTCCTTCTCTCTCTCTCTCTCAAAAAAAAGAAACATTCTCTAAAACAACACACTGTAGGGGATTTTACAGATGAAGCTTGAAAAAAAAAAGTAAAATGACGCTGAAAACTTTGCAAGCTTATGTACAACATCGTGTTATTCATGTAGGTTGCTTTCTTTCGAAGGGGACGGGGGATCAGTTTAGCATTTTAAAGTATTATTCATCGCTGATATCGCCTGGGCATATCCCTGTAAAGTGAAATATTGTAGGCTGACGCAAATTTTTGCTACTCCTCCATCTAATCCTCTGATATGAGCAAACACCTGAGCATGTTGGTCGACATGCGTGATACAATGTTAGACAGCACAACTTCGGACGCGTACAAATGGAAAGAAAGAAACAATTTAACAAAGGGAGGAAGGAAGGAAGGAAGGAAGGGGAAAACAGAAAGGCAGGGAGGTTAACCAGAAAGGCGTCCGGTTGGCTACCCTACACTGGGGGAATGGGAAGGGGGAATAGAAAGATGGGAAAGAGAGAGAAAGAAGGGGAATAATTAAAAAGACGTTGTAGGAAAAGTCCAACTGTCAAAGGCGTTCGCGCAAACCAGTCATCTTCAAAAAGCGCAAAACTGCTTCTAGTACCTTGTGGACCGACGAGCGATGAGGGCGGTGTTTGAGTAGCACCTGCACGGAAAGTGGCCGATCGTCAAGTTGGCGTAGCGTCTGAGCAAGTATTTTCCTTTCCGCGTCGAATCGCGAACAGTGGCACAGCAAATGGTCCAGGGTTTCGTCGGTGTCGCACATCTCACATGCTACACTGTCGATCGCTCCAATTAATGCGGAGTATGCCATTGTGAAGGCAACTCCCAGCCAAAGTCTACAAAAAGCGAGGCCTCATTTGGAGGAAGTCCTGATGGAGGACGGAGATGCAGGAAAGGGTTTAGCTGGTACAGTCGCATTCGTCTGATGTTTGGTGAGTTCCACTCAACCAGTGAGAGACGGCGTGCCAGGTGTCGAAGCTGCATTGCAGCATCTGTCCTTGAGAGCGGAATCGAAACAATGTTCGCTTCTTGATGTGAAGTGCGAGCTGCGCCATCTGCGGATTCCGCAGTGACTGGGCACCCACTAAAAGTCAATCTCGTGGCCATTTTTTCTGGGGTGGTGGTGAAGCACGATTACATCGTACGTCAGCTGCTCGTGGCATCCGCGCTTAAGAACTGACCTATGCACTGCAACGCAGCCATTCGAGTCCGAAAACACAGCCCTTTTTCTCGGCCTCTCAGTACTAATGAATTCTAGTGCACGACGCAGAGCCGTGAGTTCTGCCGCCGTGGACATGGTGACATGAGACGTCTTCAGTCGAAGCGTTCATTGAAAAAGAAATAATGTCACTTACGCAGGTAAATATGATTTTTGTAAATCGTCCAAAACCGTGGGGTCATCAGGGATTTATTCTTTCCTTTTTCGCGTTATTCACACTACCTGTGCACATGCAAATGACGTATTTCCTTCTTGTCAAGATACTCCCTTTCCTTAATTTTGATAAATTGGTGGATAGCTGGTGCATCCGTACTGTGCGTTTCGAACGCGATGTACGCGTGTTTTAATGACCAAACGGCTTATACTATGTCTCGAGATGATGTACAGGTTACTCCGCATGCGCGACAGTATAGGCCCAAGTAAGTCGTTCCGCTATTTTAGGGGCGAAGCTCCTTAGGGTCGATGCTTGTCCGTTGTCGCGTCGTAGCCGTGCACGCTCGCCCTCGCTCTCGGCGCGCGATCTCTCTCTTCCAACTGCTGTCGTGAGAGAGAGCGAACGGCGCGCGTTGACTATGGAAACGCTCTTTCTTCGATGAACGCTTTACCAGATCGCAAGGAACGTGAACGCGACCTCGCCCGCGAGAGACAACGCTGATGCAGGCAGCGTCTGCTAGCGAGTTTTTTTTTTAAATGCGAAGCATTTCTTAGCGAACTTCGGCGAGTTTGAGCGTATCTATCTATCTATCTATCTATCTATCTATCTATCTATCTATCTATCTATCTATCTATCTATCTATCTATCTATCTATCTATCGCCTACGATTTTGTGCTCTCCTGGCCGTTTAGCTAATCGGATGTTTACGAAAATTGGTATGCCACATCATGACTACATGACGAACATAAATGACAGGTCATAACATGAAAATCATGATATGCATGTCATGAGCGGCATGATTTACATGCCACCGCCTTGGTGCTCTCCTGGCCGTTTCGCTAATGGGATGTATGCGAAAATTGGTATGGCACAACATGACTGCCTGACGAACATAAATGGCAGGTCATAACATGAAAATCATGGCATGCGTGTCATGAGAGGCATGATTTACATGTCACAGTCTTGGTGCTCTCCTGGTCGTCTCGTTAATGGATGTATACAAAAATTGGTATGCCACAATATGACTGCATGGCGAACATAAATGACAGGTCATAACATGAAAATCATGACATGCATGTCATGAGTGACATGATTTACATGCGACGGTCTCAGTGCTCTCCTCGCCGTTTGGTTAATGGGATGTATACGAAAATTGGTATGCCACAACATGACTGCATGGCGAACATGACTGACAGGTCACAACATGAAAATCATGATATGCATGTCATGGTCGACATGATTTACATGCCACGCGTTTCGTTAACGGGATGTATACGAAAATTGGCATGCCACAAGATGACTGCATCACGAACGTAAATGACAGGTCATAACATTAAAACCATGACATGTATGTCATGAGCGACATAATTTACATGCCACGGTTTTGGTGCTCTCTTGGCCGTTTCGTTAGTGGGATGTGTAGGATAATTAATATGCAAGAATATCACTGCATGACGAACATAAATGACAGGTCATAACATGAAAAGCATAACATGCATGTCATGGGCGGCATGATTTACATGCCGTGGCACAACACGACAGCATGACGAACGTAAATGACAGGTCATAATACTAGAATCATGACACGCGTGTCATGACCGGCATGATTTACATGTCATGGTCCTGGCGCTATACTGGCGCTTGGTTAATGGGATGTATGGGCTCCGTCTACTGACCAGACGGCGCTACGTAGCTCGCGTCGGACGGCTCAGTATCGCTGACATTGGCCGCTTGGGTCGCACGTATGAGACGCGCAAGCACGGTGGAAAGCGAGGCGACAGCGACGCGTGCGTTTCTTCGCTGCTTTCCGGGCGTGCTGCGAACCACACGAACGCTCGCGGCGTCGCCCTTTGGAACAGTTTGCCGCAGGTTTGGAGCGCGCGTCTCAAAGGAAATAAAACGAAAGAAGGTGGGACGGGCGGTCGCTGCTGCTATGGAGTTGGAGACGCGCATCGCGTTCGCGTATTTTCCTGTCACAGTCTACCCAATTTTGCTTTTTCTCTCCGCCAGGCAGTGCATTTTGGCGCTGATGTCGCACATGGAAAACGCGACTGCACGGAGCCTATACGAAAACTGGTTTGGCACAACATGACTGCATGACGATCATAAATGACAGGTCATAACATGAAAATCGTGACATGCATGTCATTAGCGGCATGATCTACATGCCACTCGTTTCCTTAAAGGGATGTATACCAAAATTGCTATGGCCCAACACGACTGCATGACAAACGTAAATGACAAGTCATAACGTTAGAATCATGACATGCGTGTATGAGCGGCATGGTTTTCATGCCACAGGCTTGGTGCTCTTGCGGCCGTTTCGTTAACTTCATATGCACCAAACTCGGTATAGCTAGACAACAATGGAAATCCATTTTACGTTCCTTATGCGTGCTTCGCATTTCCTTGATTCCCACTGCACGTGGGATCTGCCAATTTTATTAAATGCGAAGCATTTCTTAGCGAACTTCGGCGACTTTGAGCGTATCTATCTATCTATCTATCTATCTATCTATCTATCTATCTATCTATCTATCTATCTATCTATCTATCTATCTATCTATCTATCTACCCGCCTGCGATTTTGTGCTCTGCTGGCCGTTTCGCTAATGGGATGTTTACTAAAATTGGTGTGCCGCAACATGACTGAATTGCGAACATAAATGGCAGGTCATAACATGAAAATCATGACATGCATTTCATGAGCGGCATGATTTACATGCCACGGTCTTGGTGCTCTCCTGGCCGTTTCGTTAATGGGATGTATGCGAAATATGGTATGCCACAACATGACCGCCTGACCAACATAAATGGCAGGTCATAACATGAAAATCGTGACATGCATGTCATGAGCGGCATGATTTACATGACACGGTCTTGGTGCTCTCGTAGCCGTTTCGCTAAAGGGATGTATGCGAAAATTGGTATGGCACAACATGACTGCCTGATCAACATAAATGGCAGGTAATAACATGACAATAATGATATGCATGTCATGAGTGGCATGATTTACATGCCCCAGTCTTGGTGCTCTCCTGCCGTTTCCTTAACGGGATGTGTACGAAAATTGGCATGCCACAATATGACTGCATGACGAACATAAATGACAGGTCATAACATGATAATGACGACAGGTATGCCATGAGCGGCATGATTTACATGCTATGGTCTTGGTGCTCTCCTGGCCGTTTCGTTAATGGGATGTATACGAAAACTGGTATGCCAATACATGACTGCATGACGAACATAAACGAGAGGTTATAACATGAAAAGCATGACATGCATGTCATGGGCAGCATGATTTACATGCCAGGCGTTTCGTTAATGGGATGTATACCAAAATTACTATGGCACAACACCACTGCATGAGGAACGTAAATGACAGGTCATAGCGTTAGAATCATGACATGCGTGTATGAACGGCATGGTTTACATGCCACTGTCGCGTTCTCTTGCGGCCATTTCGTTAAGTTCCTATGTGCCAAACTCGGTATAGCGAGACAACAATGCAAATCCATTTTACGTTCCTGATGCGTGCTTCGCATTTCCTTGATTCCCACTGCACGTGGGATCTGCCAATTTTTGAAAAAAAAAGACTGCTCGCGCGGCACAACCGTTCGCCGGCCACCCCATATATAGAGGCACGTGATCTTGACCTGCAATGCAGTGCCGGTGGGAGATTTCTCTTGTGGGCAGTTGAACCACAAGGATTCGCAGCGTATGCGTTAACTAAATTAATCCGGAACTCGGCACGATGTAGAACGTGGGAGCCCAGAAATCTCATAAAGACCAGGAGCATAGGTGACAACGCGTGTGTAAATATCGCACGCGTTGTCACTCATTTACATGCATGAGTGGGCAATGTCGCGGGTGATTTACGGTAACACAGAACGATCCCCAGCTTCGCCCACTCGTCATGGTTCACTTCATGGAGATGTGTGGATTTTTTTCCCTTCTAATTTATTTTTCCTTTAACTTAACATTTACTTTCTGATTACCTTTGTTGTACATTCCACACGATAACGGCATAATATATATTGCACTTCTACAGTAAAAAAAAATTTCTTAGGAGTCGGCGTTTGTGCTTCTCAATTGTTGTTCTCTCTTGTTTGTGGTGTAAATTGCCGAGTTGAATTTTCCCTCACCACCTGGTCTTCTGACGTAAATCTCCAAGACCTCTATTTTTGCGAAGCCAATTCGCCAAGTCAACGTGAGGTGCACGTCCGCGCTCGTGTTGCAGCACCATTGCCACTAAAAGGAAACGTCCTATATTACACATCCACGCGCCTTTCGGATATGTGGCGTATCACACAAAGCCTGTGAATGGCCATATCTCTCGAAGTGAAGGAACGAATTCCGCAAGGCTCGGGATATCGTACCTGGACTTTATTTAGCAAATACTCGTGTCCATGACTGCTGCCTACGTCACTTGAGACTCGTGTAGCCTACCAGGATGAGTCTGAATTCATGATTCCCCTATCGAGGGCAGTGAAACGACGTCTCCAGGCTAAGTTTCCCCCACGCTGGCTCCCGCTGTAATGCGACAAGTTGCTACCTGTGCTCTTTGTCTCATTCAATATGAACCCATGGTAGCGTTTCTGCTACCTGTTCTTCTCCATCCTGGTTATTTCGCTCTGTCTTCCCGTTGTCATCGAATCGTACTAGCTCGCTGAAATGCAGATCAAGGACACAGAAACTAAAGCTAAATTATGACTAAAGCAGACGGTTCTCTGTCATGATGGCGTGAACAAGGAACCCGCGGTGAAGAAAATACATCAAGCGTATATGTTTACTTTCTTCTTGTCCCCATGTTCAACCAGTGGTACGTTTAATATTGACACGAGCACATGCTTTATTTTCTTACACGGGGACCGCCTTTTCACTATTTCTTACGCATGTTATGGCTTAGCGCAGGCCGCGCTTAACTATTCCCCATTTTCCCGAATGTTGCCTCCTTTACTACCAGCTTTGCATGCGCGTGACTATATCCGAGTATGTTCCAATTTCCAGATATTCCGCGAACATAGGTGATAAAGTATGTATGAAAGCCGACACGTTGTCCTGCTGATCAGCTGTATCGACAACGGTCTGGTTATGTTTGCCGCTGTATAGTTGTGCAGTGAGAGTTCCTTTCCTTGCTGGGCACAGATTAACCCAGTAAACAGTTTGATTTTCAACGGTTTGTGTTCTGTGTGCTTCCTCGTCTTGACCACGTTACAATATTATAACCGTACGGAATGTTAGCATGTTAGTTATTCAGAGTTGAGCACAGCATAAGGGGCGAGCGACGGACGTTCGTTCGGGCGGCCCCTACTGGCCCTGCTCCAGGCGAAGCGGTCGCTAGTGATTCTGGTGGCGACACAGGAATCGATGGTTTAAAGGCCGTCACCGCAAGTTCTATTTCTCAGCGATGACAACAACAGAAAATGTTCCCTAACTTAAACGGTAAAGAAAGAACGGGTACATATGATCATCGAGCGAACGGTTCTCAAGGTTGCTTATCGAAATTGTTCGAACAGACACGGCAAGTCTGCAGCCTACCAAGAGCAACGATAAGTCCAAAACATTTGCCGTATTACAAACGGACCTCACAACATCATGAAAAATTCTGTACACGATCTTACACTTTGTTGAAACATAAGATAAAAGCGGTTAGCAAAAATGAAGGGGAAAACGAGCTTTGAAAAAATACAGCGTGGAGCAGGCAATGAAAATATCCGTGACCGAGATAACAAAACACAAACGCCCCTGAAATCAGCCGTAGGCGGCAGACACAAGCTATAGTGCGTGTGCGTGGCCGTGCCCCGAGAGCCAGGCTTTTTTTCGGCTCTGGGATGCTTCACCGTCAGCCTCCTCTGGCAACGTAAAATCTAATCAGCGCCTTCGCATAAAATGAGGTGCAGCTTGAAGGGCCTGCAACATTTTTTATCAATAATTTCCTACATTCACAAACCGGAAGGGTTCATCGCAGTATAGTTGGTCCTTGTTCCAAGCCCTACGTCCAGTATAATAATTTTGGTGAGTGCACTCTCGACAGGCGTGATTACTTCGCTTCGCGGCTAGAGTCGCGCGGACTGTGGCCGTCGTCCTCTTCTCACCCGGGAAGTAATAATAACACTTGCTACGAAGTTTGGTTGCGGTCCTACCGGCCTCAACAAAAACAAACTAGCCGCGCGGTATATAAACAGCGAGGGTCAAGGCAGAAAGCACGCGAAGGAAGCGCGGTGCGCGCGTGACCGGCATCCTCAGGTTCCTCGATCGAATTTTCTTCTAACATGTATACACTCAAGACCATCCTGAATCTCCATGCCGTACAATTTCTTCTTTAACCTGCTGTTTGCTGTACAGCTACTTTACTCTTTCAGTTTAGTATAAAATGAGCACGAAAAGTCTGCTACCTGCTTCGGTGGAAGCGACATAAAATCGCACCCATAACCTGCTAGCTGTACATCCATTCCTGCTCTTCATCATGCGCTGAAGAATTTTTAGGCTTACCCGTTTATGTTCTGTGTTTTCCGTGTCAGTATGAAAGAAATTCGAAGAAGAGACGTAATACATTCGAGATTAGTGTTTTTTTGTTTTCTTCGCGCCTGATAGCGTGCAGCGTAACGGCAAGCATGAAACTGAACATGCACACGCGAGCATCCAAACGAGCATTCAGTTTGAATTATAGCGCGCCACTAGGCGCCGGGAGTTGAGATTTGCGTTCTGGCTCTCGTAGCCCAGCGTGGTATCTTACAAGGCTGACTGCAGAGAAGGCTGCCGTTATGTGTGAGCGGACAGTGCTGTATCTCTCCATGACATAGTGCGCGCTGCCAACAGAGCATGCTGCGACTGACATTGCGTACCGCCATTTGTAACTTCTGCCCAGTTTAACCTCCTGAAGAGCTTGAAAGCCGCCATTCCACCGTATTGATTACAAGTTCTCCTTTCTTTTCACCTTTAACAGAATAAACGAAGCCTCTTCCACTGTTATATGGAGACATACTCTCCCATATGGAGTCTCACAAGCACACTTTTCTGATTAATAAAGGTACCGTAATCCAACTTTTACAGTCTACCTCATAAATCTGTGCTGAATTGTCATTTACTTCTAGGCATTCCTTATTTTACGTGAACACATTTTATGCTGAGTTTAATCCGCCTCGCGGTCTTGATAGTTGCGCTTCAGAGCAAATACTGTACCGAAGCGTGAGCGCTTCCACTGACTACGCAATCGTGGGCTGCACTGCGATATATCACAGTGCGAGCGACCAATGACTCAATGGTTAACGGACGTTTAATTAAGGATCGCCTATTTTATAATTAATCGAGCAGGTACTTAAAAGCATTTGGTTGCACTGCGGCACAAGAAAAAAAAAAAAACGACAGATCCCACGCAATAGGGTAATCGGTGACATGCGAAGCAGTCAGCAAGGTGATTGCCTATGGCGAATCATGTGGCATTTAAAAGTGTTACGAGTAAGACGAACGTCTTCGTGCAAATCGCATGAGTATAGGTGTATGCTCAGCGGGGGCTAAGCAGGAAGCTCGCAAGCACCGTAAAGACTAAACGGGAGCGCATATTACGACGTAACAATGGCACTCGCGTTAGTGCACAGCACAGAAATCTGCCTTCTCAAAAAGAAATGCATGCTGCGGTGCGCTGATATGCGTATCACGAGCGTTACTGCTTGAAGTGTTCCTAGAGAATCGAGCAAATTTGGGAAAAGGCATGCCGAATAGTACAATGTATAGTTTACTGAATGGCTCTGACAGCGCTTCACACACACTACACACGTAATTAACGTTACACCTTAACCATCATCACGACTGCTGGTGCATTGGGTTTACTACTATATTTACCGTGTGGGAAGAGCCGCTGTATATAGCCTAGCGGTAGCGCGCTTGCTTGGCACCTCGGGGGCCCAGGTGCGAAACCCGCCTAGCGCTTCGCTTGGTATATAGCTCGCTTCAGCTATTATAACGCGTTAGTGCCTATCTGTCTGTTACATCTACATTTCACTCTCATGCTACGAAAAACGGCATGCCCTTGTTGGTTTCAAAAGTATTTTAATGACACATTTAATGTCTATTTTACTTGGCGCGAGATTGGCATGGGCTCTATAAAATTCAAGCAACTGTGGCGCATACATGAATACCATGTGCCGACCATTACGGATATGAGGTACACATGATTGCAGCATCGTTAATCGTGACTTACATGACGAGTATATCGTAGCAGCAAAGATCGATCACTCATGTTTGCCATGCATTCGTACACTACCATCCAAATCTCTGTGCATATCGAGTGGACGGGACGGCCAGGAGAGCGCCGAGACGTAGGCGGCCGTAGATAGATATACACTTTCAAAGTTGCTCAAGTTCGCCAAGAAATTCTTCGCGTTTAATATGGCGGAACAGTGGACGAGAAATCTGCGCCTAATATTTAGCCTGCCATTGCAGCGTCTCTGACGGTGACTTCAGGAGTGTCACGTTCAAAAACCACGGTATGAATATAAGAGACGCCGTAGTGGAGGACTGCGGAAGTTTAGACCACCTGAGGTGCTTTAACGTGCACAGACATCGCAAAGTACACGAGCCTCAATATTCCGCCTCTGTCGAAATGCAGCTGCCGCGGCCGGGATTCGATCCCGCTACCTTCAGATCAGCAGCCGAGTGCCACAGTCACTGGACCACCATGGCGGTACCCTATGTAATATCATTTGTTACAAACCTGTAGGGTCGAAAAAATATCTAAAGATATCTAAATAGCTAGTAACTACACATTATGCGCTCGTCGATGTACCCTGCACAGATCACTTAAGCGCGGCAGACAATTGCCTTCGCGTGTAAAGCAAAAGTCCCGCTCATATGTCCTGATCTACACTATTCACCCGTTAGAAATTATACCATACTGTCTAGCATTACAAATAACAAGGTGGTGCAGTTTGGTGCAATAGTAAACAAGCATATTGCAACGGATGCCCCCCCCCCCCCCTTCCTAAAATAAAGAAAAGATTTCATTTATCAAGAGCACAGTTACCTCAACAAATAATAATGTCGTGCAGGTGTTGTTACAGCGAAGTTGTATATGTCGGAAAGGTGGAAAAATGTAGCTCTCCTTGAGTGTGCAGAAGCTAATATCATCATTCAAGGAGCGCGCGTGCATTTATTTCTCTTCTTGCGCTCGACCCACACTTGCCCTCAGCCCACAACAATATGTTGGTGGCATTTGCGTGCCAATATGATTGTGCCACTCGCACTCTCTGCCTCAGGCCCTCAGCCCACTACTACGTGGTGTTGATTATGCGAAGCCTAATGTGCGGCACTTGAAAGCAATACTGTGATAAACACAACATAAACGTATGTGTGCAACCTAATGATGAACCCAGTGATAAACATCAAGGCAGTACATTTCAGCCCCGCCGATCGGCCATTCTGACGGAATGGAAAGGCCGAACAAATCTTCAAAAGGAAGGGGAGTGCAGTTGTCACGAGTAACTACGGTAAAATTCCGATCAACCACTCCCACTCGTGCAAACGCACCCCTCCCTTTTTCGGGAGACTTGAAGCTAGCGCCACTGACCGAGTAAGCACCCCGTCTCCTTTTTTAACCGTGTTTACCTGCAGCGCGAATCAACGTCAGGTGACTTGGCTTTTCGATTTTTCAAGACGTTCTACAATGAATTATAAAAAACGACGCAATTAAGCAAGCAAAAAAGAGCCAGGACTGCGCGGAACCACAGGACAGTGACAGCGTAAGCTGGCGGAGCGACCTTCTTAGATGCCGTTTTAAATGCTGTAGGCAACTAGTGCAAGTAGAGGTCGTAGGTGTCCCGTGCTTCATAACTCTTATCACTGCGCCAAGTATGGAAGTACCCACTACACCATAATTACTGCAGTATTGTTACGTACAATCTGTAAAACTGCACATCTTGGAGAGTCTCTTGACGTCGTTTTCCTGAGAACGAATCGAGGCACGATACGACAAAACTGCTTCAAAGGGCAGCGCTTCGTAATATTGATGACGGAAATGTTGAAGAAGATTGTTTCACAATGGTGATGTTGATGATGCCACTGTAATGGGTTCAGAGCTACAAACCATGCAGCCCTGCGTTCTTTCAAATGATTCCTCGAACTCGTTATGCAATCCACTTTCCCCGACGTGTAGTGGCGTATTATTATGCTGCCACGTAACAGTACATTTGCTAATACCATTCCTCGGCAGGCGTGATATCTGTTTAGGTCTTTTAGCGAAAATTTTTGAAGCACAGGCGTGGCTCAGTGGTAGAATGCTCGACGGCCACGCAGAGGGTGTGGGTTCGCATCCACGCAGAGGACGTGGTTTAAATACTCCTGGGTGTTGGTTATTTTGTCTAAAATTTGTCCGATAGCGGTTATGGACGACGGCGGCGGCGGACAACTACGGCGCCAAAAACGGTTCTTGCTGTGATCTCATAACAGCTTACGCTGTAAAAATTTGCTCTTGACCTGCACCTTTGCCGAGGCCTGATAATGGCTACACCACATGTATACATAGTCAGCCATAACTTTTGCTGACAGGCGTTTCATTTTCACTGGGCTGGAGCCAGGTTCAATAGTTCTACGCTGCTGTAGTCGGACGGCCGGATGCGGACCGCATCAGTTGCTAGCGTGAATTTAATCTTCGATGCTGCTCGGGTTCGCGGGCCCACAATTTGAGCGTACGACTCCAAGGAGTCATTTGATTGCTTCTCAAGTGACGACGTCGAATAAAACCTGCAGTAAATGGAGAAACTGGTCAAAAGAACAACCGTGGAATCTTTTTTTTCTCTCTCTGAGAATTTCGCCGCCATTTTGAATTTTGCTTTCCCACCAAACAAAACCCCCCTCCTACAAATCTGTCGAATTATCTCTCGCCGAAAGGCCGGGAGGGCGCTTGCTTGCTCGCGGTTTTACGGTGTGGAACTTCTGTTTCGGAAAGAGTGCTGACCAGTGACGGCTGCTCTGGCCTACCATATTTACTTGCCTACTTACATACTACTACAGTGGTTAACTTTAGTAAGTAATGGATCACCATTTCCAAATGGTGGCCAGTATCGACAAGTATTGCCTAATGGTGGCCAATATTTGCTAATCGTTTAGCGTTGGCTGCTGATGACTGACGTCGGCTAGGATATTTGCTAGTGATGAGTAAAACGGCTGCTAATTCTGGCTAAACAACGGCTAATTCGTCTGCGTTACAACATTTTATTTCAGCGATTTTTATTTGAGTGACAAATGTAGCTTACGCACTCTCTGCCAATTCCATAGCAGAAAGCGTCCGCCCTTTTTTGTTCTTTTTTTTCTTTTGTTTATTCCTTATTAATGATCTGTCATGCGTGAGATCTTCACAGGCCACGCAGCTAGAAAGAAATGTCGTTGATATGACCTACTGTATTGGTGTTCTGAAACGTCCCTTCATGAGCATTTAATGCGCGCAGTGAATGGTCGGCCGACGACAGATAGTAATGAAGGGCGCGAGGCGGAATTGAAGGCGCCGTGCTTGCGCATTTACACAATCGGCTGTCTGGTCAGGGTCCATAGAGGCCAGCAACCTCACTCCCGAGGGCTTGGGGATCAGCGGGGCCAGCTGGCAACACAGTGGGAAAGGCTAGTCGACTGGCTGCCGCCGCCGTTTCACACCAGCCATCGAGGCAACTGCGGCGGCATTAGCGGCGGCGTTCCGGCGCTGCCTGCCGCCGACGAACTGTTATCGACAACTGGCGTCTGGCAGCTCCAAGACGCCGCGCGCCTGGTGTCGCGGGGCCATGACGAAACACTCCTGTCAGCTAATTGAAATAGAACGCCGCTATCCGTTTACTGTTTTGTTCGCAATGATTTGGTGCTAGTCTCCCCGCAGCCGCAGTTTATCGCAAGCACACCGCCGAGTTGCGTCGTCACTTATAATCCCACTCCCGCCACGCCAGCTGGCCCTGTGCCTTCCAAAGAATCCACCGGGATTGAACCTGGTAGATTATCCTCGCAAACCTCGGTGCAGTTTCAGTTTGTCTGCTTACGACCCTCTGATTTTTCGTGCCTAGTGCGCTGTGTTTATATATATATATATATATATATATATATATATATATATATATATATATATATATATATATATATATATATATATATATATATATATATATATATATATATGCTGATCCAGCTATCTTAGCAATGAGTGCGGAAAGCACGCGGGTGTTTACATCTTTCTCGCAAGGGACCGCTACACATTTTGCGACTTCGTGAACCTCACAGGCATTCCCCATCTGATGCTGACGCCATGCTTCGAACGCATGCATCAATGCCAGAAGCTATATTCTGCTGACCTCAGCGACATATTCTTGTAACAATGTGCACTCTCGGATGGGGCGGCAACCTTCCTTTTCTCCCCTCCCTTTCTTTGTATTCCCTATTTCCCCCTCTTCCAGTGCAGAGTAGCAAACCAGACACGCTTCTGGTTAACCTTCCTGCCTTTTCTCTTTCTCCCTTAATAGTGACGATAATGACCACGGTGTGCCAGTGTGAGAACCAATGCTCGCTTAAGAAATATATATTGATTTGATTGATTTGTGGGGTTTAACATCCCAAAACCAGCTCCGATTATTAGAGACGCCGTAGTGGAGGTTTCCGGAAATTTCGACCACCTGGGGTTCTTTAACGTGCACTGACATCGCACAGCACACGGGCCTCAACATTTCGCCTCTATCGAAATGCAGCCGCTGCGGCCGGGATTCAATCCCGCGAGCTTGGGATCTGCAGTCGAGTGCCATAACCACTAGACCACCGTGGCGGGGCAAGAAATATAGGACTGAATGTACGGCGCCTATTTATACTTTGCTAACTGTTTGTATCATAGAGTAAAACCATAGAAATTATTATTATTATTATTACTAGTAGTAGTAGTAGTAGTAGTAGTAGTAGTAGTAGTAGTAGTAGTAGTAGTAGTATTTCAATTTCGAGCATAATAATGACCGAGAGAGCTCTCAAGTAAACGCTGCAATACAATCGGCAGTCTAACCATTAATGAAGAATGGTACGAAACAGTCTTAAAGAAAGGTAGTAACTGCGGCACTTGCTACTCGCTTGTCAACTTTACTACGTTTCTCTAACACTTACTGCCCAAGAAACACGTGAGAGGTAATTGCCATTACCGCCAAGTGTGTTAAGTTTATTAAGCGTCACTAAATGCATACTTGACGGGTAGTAAAAGGTGCTATCTCTACTGTCGGTAATATATTATGCGGTAATTGCTATTTTCACAGAAAATTTAGACGAACTATACTCGTCTTCATTAGGTTCTAACAGTCTTATGTTAGGTCATGGCGCATGGGAGTGTTGAAGTATAAGTATCTTCGTCAAAAACATTCATTACTTATCGAAATTCAGCGATTTTCACTGGCACAATGTGTACTGCCCACAATATGCAATATGTGTTCAGAGCCATAGATAGAAGCTGCACTTAAAATATTTATTTATTTTATTCAAAATACCCCTAAAGGCCCTCAAAGAGGGTATTACTTAGGGGGGAATGACTCGCGTAGAAGCCTTGATATTTCGTTCGTGTGTGCGTGTGTTCTCTCTTGTGGTTTCAGTATGTGTACAAAGCGTTAGCGAAACGTGGCACTGTAGTGCGCGTTCAGCAATGCAATCGCATGACGTGACTGGCGAGTGTTAATAAGTGTAACAGCGCAATGCCGTACTATTTCATTGTATATTTGACGTTATGCTTTCGTAATAATATAGACTTGACGTGGCAGTAAAAACGGCACATATAAACCGAATCGGTCGAATCCAAGGTATAGCAACTGTCATGGCACTAACGTTCCTAAATTTTCTTTACTACTTCGCAGTAGGTCACGACTATAACTTGTAAGTATCACGGTAGTAAATCCCTGGCGATGCAGTTACTACTTGCAGTTACTACATAGGTATTGAACGTTTTGACGAGCATTTATTACCTCAAAGTTAGTACCACTATACTTCATTTGAGGAGAGTACCTTTCAGAAGGAGAGGCGATGGCACAAAATTTACGAGGCACCCGACACAATATTGCAGAATTCCACAGCTCCAAGATTGATTGGTAGGCTATTGAACAATGAACCAGACAAAGAAGTGGCCGTTTTTATTCACAACGCACGATCTAAGTCTCCATGTTTACCTACACGGTTTCTCAATATGCGTGCGCTCATAATTCATCCCCTAATAGCGGAACTCTTTTTCCGCGTTACTCATTTGACTTCTCAATCCTCTCTCTTCGTCACAACAGAATGACGCCTTCAAGGAAATGCATCGGGATACACGAAAGATGAAACAAAACAGAAATTGTGATGGTAGCCTAATTAGTGTTTTTCTTCTCGAAACTCGATTACATGGCTCAATAATAGGGCTGCAAACAGCGCATCACGCATGCTTTCTACGCTCGACGACACCGACGATGCCGATGCAGAGGATCGCAAGATTTGTCCCATTTGTTCTGCCTATTGCTATGGCGGGGGTAAGGTAGCGAGCGCTAAACTAAAGCGTTCTTGTTGCGTCTTCCCACATTTTTTAAAGAGGTTGTTTATGTTTGTCCAAAGCGCATTAGAAGCGAAAGTCAAGTAGCGCATATATAACGAAGAATTGCCTGTTAGAATCTCCGTTTTCTTTTCTTTTTTTATTTGTCTCTTCATTCTTTCTTTCCTTCCTCTTTTTGTCATTTCTTGGGCCCTTTCAGGTATTCTTCGCCTCCTGTTTCTCGGAGTTTGGCCCGTCGCCAACGTATCACTTTTCTACAAATCCGCAACGTGGAAAAGCAGCATTCTGCTTCACGCTCGTATGAGCTCCTGTTTTATGATGTTAAACCGAGAGAGCGCAACAGACCTTAACGATGGCACGACTGCCACGCGTTCGAAACAATCCTCTCGCTGGCTGCTCGCTTGCGGGGCCTATATGTTAAAGAAAAAAAAAAAAAGAAAAGCCACCCATAATCGCGCACGTCCGTGGGGAACTGCAGGAATTCAGGTTTATCCCCACGAGAACAGCCACACGCGCCCCTCAAATGGAAAACGCCGCGTGTGCCCCGCTTCACGCAGTGCGCGCGCCTCGGGCTTTTGAAGATGAGCGGTCTAACGCAAGCAACAAGCAAACAAACAAAAAATGCGTGATTGCTCCGAAAAACCGAAGCATTGGTAACTGCAGCAAAATATATTTCCTCTAATGTTACATTAAATAGGCTCGCATATTTTGTCGAGTGCTTAAACTGCGGTAAGCATTCTCTTACAAACTCAATTAACAAGCACCGCAGGTCGCGCGGGCCCGGCAAACGTGACAGAACCTCGAGCACCCTTTATCACAAAGCTGGCGTGATGAAGAGACCCTACATTCAACGTTTTTTCAGGCGTAGGGCGTTCTCCAAAAAAAAAAAAAAAAGCCTTGCAGGGAGACAGCGCAGGTGGAGCAATATGCCACCTATAAGGTGAGCGGTGGCTCCGGTAACCTTTGCATTCACAGAAGATTACCTCCAAGATGTCCCGCGTGGACTGCTCAGCCACGCAGCAGACGTGTGGCTCATGCGAAGCGCCGACCGTCTTTATATTTTTCCCCTCAGCGTTCTCGATCATGTGACCTCTGCCGCTGGGCGCCGTGGAAGACGGTGCGCAACAGCCTGCATTCTTCTGAGCTTCTGCTCCCTCGCTTTCCCTTTTCTGCGCGCATACAACATACAGCGCAGATAGGATGTCGTTACACTTTGGCTGTATACGGATACAGGCTGCACGGTTTGGTAGTATATCGGCATTATCATCCCTGCAGAAAACTCTTCGACAGTGTTCATATACGAAATTAATTTACCGTGAAGATGGTAGGTATTTCAAAGAAAATTTACATCATCCTAATTAAAAAGTAGTCAGGCAGATTAACCAATTTAAACCAGCCGGGCATAATTTTTGCTGGGAAAATGAAAGGAAAGAATAAAATGTTAGAAAAAGACAGTCATATATCTTGTTAAAAGAAGGAAAAAGAAAGACCGCGTGCCAGTTTGATGTAACGCCTGCAAACGTAAGAGTCAGTCACAAAGCCCACAAGTACTCAAGTATTGGAATAGTACGAGGAGGTCATTTATGCTGAACTCGACCTATGGACCAATGTCATTAAGACATGTCTTTATCAAGGAACCTGCATACTCTAGCGCGGTCAAACTCTTTCTACCCCAATGCGACTGCAATAGTTGCAGAACTTCACGGATCGTCCCCTCGGTGCCAAATTAAGCGCATCTGGGTGCTCAGCCACTGCAAAGCGGAATTTGTAGGCATTACTGAATTACTATCGTGAACAAAATGAAGGAGGCCCTATTTGCCAGGCCCTGATATAGAACGAGATGCCTCCGCAATTCATTTATCCGACACCCGCTACGGCGGTCTAGCGGCTATGGCATGTCACTGCTGACCCGAAGGTCGTGGGATGGCATCCTGGCGGCGGCGGCCGAATTTCTATAGAGACTTAATGCTAAATGCCCGTTTACTGTCCACGTTAGACAACCTAGGGGGTCGAAATTTCCAGAGCCCTCCGCTACACCATCTCTCATAATCATATCGAGCTTTCGGAGCGTAAAAGTAAAAAAAAAATTATCATTTATACGACCCCCACTTTCCATTTGTACTCTAACATACTACTTCGATACATTCAGAAATTTCTTATTATACATCTGCAGAACTTAGCAGCCAACGCGTGTGCACAAAGACGTATTGCCTCTTGCACATTAATTAACTTGAACCAACGTTGCTTCATTTGAATCAAATGTTTTTGAGTACCTCGGAAATTAGGACCGTATTGCTCAATGTGCATTCTTAATCTGAAAGAATGCATTGGGTTTAGCTGAGCTGCTTACCATGAAAGCTCTTTGTACGATGCTCTTTGTCAGCTGTTTTTGCTTATTGTTTAGTACTTGATGGGAGCTTTCGTGGCTTATGCGTATTTCGCCAAATAGTTAGCAAGTAACGTAGTCCAAAAAAAAAAATTGCTTTTGGTGCATGCGAGCACTAAACACGTGCGCAATTCCACAAGCCTCCTTATTCACAAGGTGCCTTATTCACTCATTCACGAGCCTTCCGGAAGCAGCGCCACGCACGTTTTGGTTGACTACTGTCAAGTTTACATCTGCGAGCTACTTCAAGTCTCCGATATGTGAAATCGTTGGACGCGCAGCAACCGCATTCATGCATTCGTCAGACTTCGTAGCAGAGCACCATGAAAGAGAAACTTTGATAACGACAACATAGCAGCATCATAAATTGCGCGAAAGTAGCCGCACGCATTCGCGTACGCAGAGCAACAGGGTTTCCCACGAAAATATTTTGTACTTTGAAATGCAAAGCATTTCAGGATCTCCAAATGTTGCCAGTGTCAGCAAACTATAGCGATCATTAGTTCTGGTCCCCAAAAGCGCGCGTGTACCTCTTCAATTCCCAATGTGCGGTGCTCGCACGCGCGCTTCTTCTCTTGCGCACATGACCCCACTTCAGCACTGGAAAGACTGCGGCTGGCGAGCGCACGTATTGCACGTGACAGCAGAAGAAAAACAAGGCACAGACATCGTGCGTCGATTTAACGTTCAATACAAATCTTAGTTATTTTCTTTTATTTCTTTTGTTCATAATGTGAATTACTAGAGTTTTTTCTTTTTCTCTCTACATATATTACATCAAGATCCTCAATACGTCTCTAACTGCCTTTTACTCTCTGTAGATTACCGCATTCCTAAGTTTTATATTTATTGAGCACCCAATTCTTGGCCAATCCCGCACATTGGGTGTGAGCCACAAATTGTCAGGTGAACAAGAACAAGACTGGTCCGGCGCACAGCGTTCGCTGCGCTGGGCCTCGCCGTGCTTAGCGAGGCGTTTCCCGAAGCCCCGGACCACGACAATATGCGGGTGTGCCGGAGACAAACGCGGACCATCAGCTTCCCTAGCATTTCGCCACTAGTACAAGCTTCGCTAATTTATCTTTCTTTTTTGTACCTTCATAAACTTTTTGTAGGAAACCACACACGCGGCGCCCTAAGGGGCTGCGAGAAAGATAAAACAACACCGCTACATTTAATAGCACAGCTTTTTAGGGACTCGCAATGTCCTTTGTTGGATGCCTGCCACATGATAGGTAAAAGCCGACGCAACCCCAGGACCCACCACCCACATTCTTGCCCTGAGCTCACCGCTACATGAAAGAAAGAAAGAAAGAAAGAAAGAAAGAACGAAAGAACGAAAGAAAGAAAGAAAGAACGAAAGAAAGAAAGAAAGAAAGAAAGAAAGAAAGAAAGAAAGAAAGAAAGAAAGAAAGAAAGAAAGAAAGAAAGAAAGAAAGGTATCTGGCTACCCAGAATGGAAAAACGGGCCCCCTCTTGTGCTCGACCCACTATCCTCGCCCTGTTTAGCCCACAGCCCACTGCTGCATGGTAGTCATAATGTCACGCCGACGCGCGCTTTCTCTCCACGGATTCGACGCAGCACACAGACGGGCGACCGAGAAGCCGAAGGCACGCGCCGCCAGACGTGCGCTGCCAAGAACGCGCATCGGGAAGCTGTCCAGCAGACGCTTCAGAAGAAAGCACGGGCACAAGCCCTTCACCCCCGAGAATACGCAGACGCCCTCGCATCACATATAGTGCGTGCGTGCGTGCGTGCGTTCGTTTAGTAGATGAAATGTCGGCTTGAGAAGGAAATACTCCGCCAACAATGTTTATAGTTTCGCACAGTGATGTTACGATAGCAGTATAGTGCGTCTTAAAATATGCAATACATTGCTTCATGCATCGGAAACAGAGAGACGGATACACGTCTTTCCAAACGTGTGTATCGTGATGCTGATACATGATAACCGAAAAGTGTCTAAGATAGCGCAGAAGTTACATATATCTTCAGCACTACTGAGCACTGCGCAGAAGCCAAGCAGAAATGTTTCTTCAGGTTGTGGAAGCGGAGTTGCACATGTGCATCATGTTCTGTCGAGAAATGCGTTAGTAAACTCATTTGGGATCCGTCGAGTCAACGTAAACGAGAGAGTAAGGGAAGAAATACTTGCATTCTAATCTCTTCTCGGCCGTGGTACTGACATACAGTGTACGCCGTCGTGAGACGATCGACCATGTTTATACGCGTGGTATTTACTAGAAATAGCGCGGTGACTCAATATCCGCTGATACAGCATATGGCGCTCCTTATCGTGAAAGCACGGATAGGTGGTGTAGTTGCTACTTTATTCCGCTCGAAGAACAGAGGGCGCGGGAAAAGGGGCGGAGGGCCATGAAGAATCGCAAAACACGATAATGTGTGATCCTTTCTCCTCTGTCTTGCCCTTTATCGCGCTCTAGGTTGTTCGAAGAAAACCCTCCTTATCGGTTGCGTGGTTGCAAACGCTGTTCATTTTGTCTGCAATAAAACAGTGACAAGAGACGCTAGTAACCACGATTGTGCTGACTTATTTGAAATTATGTACCATGACTGGGACAAATCTCCAACAATAAGCAACGTACTAGCAAGGATACATGCAAGTTCAGGAACCATCGATGACGTAACGTCACCTGATCTTCTGACAAACGGAATCGCTCGTGTAAAAATACATTCATTGCACTTCATGCGAACTATAGTTGCGTGGTTCGTCTTAAAGCGCATCTGAAGCCACTCAAATTGCAACCACGACCTTAGTACATTCACTACGGCTGCTCCTTCAGGCCAAGAGGGCGCATATTCGCGGACACTTCACACTGCCGGCGCATGGATCAAAATATACGTTAGGGCGCACGGTAAGAAAATAAATGAACAACACATTCTGCTCATACAGGTTGGAGCTTAACAACAGCGTCGGAGCTTTAGTTTTGAATGGCGCAAAACACTGGGCTTTAGTGTGACGTCATGCAGCCGTCATGACAAGTCGAGGCGCGCTACGTCGGCAACAGTGACATCCGGAGCGTTGGTTCTCACGGGATGCAAAGCCATCCCTTAATATATCTGTGTGAGTAAAAGTTTGACGAAGCCACACAAAGGAAAACATGGAGGCCAACCACAGTACATCGCTCAACGGCGCTGCACTGAAGAGAATGAGGCAGGAAGTGTTAGAGACAAGGAGAGCTTGTATTTCCCCTTCGGGAAATACAAGCTTACTAGATACAGTATAGCGTAGAAACAAATTCTCCGGGGGCTATTACTCTTGACGGCTTCTTGAAGCTCAGCAATTGAAATGTCAATCAAATTCTTGCAGTTACTCGGAAACATTGAGGGGATGAATCTGGGACACAGCATTGTGTTCCTTAACATGAGTAGCCACTGAACCCAGCAAAAGATGACTGACCGGACGCTTACTGTCTACTATCAGATAATACAAAGAACGTTCTAAGCAGCAGGTCACACATATGCAAAGATGTGCAGAGATTGCAAAGATTTCAAATTCACTGTGCGCATTTCAAATTCACTGTGCGCAGATAATTTGCTGATTTCAACGAAACACTAATTACAAACGACCAAAGATGTGCAGCTTCCTAGTACATGGACTTTTAAGAGTACCGCGGAAAACAAAACGCAAAGCAAAAGGAAGCATGGTAGGCACACTAGCACTAGTGTGCCTACAGTGAATTCTTCTGTACTAGTGTTTTATGGTGCTCAACCCACTTAAAACACGCCTTCACTGTCTTCAGCTGCTTAGGTTATAGTGAGCCTTAATAAGATGTGCTAGATAAGAGGAAGTAGTGCATGTTTTAATCCTTATATGAAACGGTGCACACGAAAGTTCAATACCTCTTTCTGAATGGCACGCTAGAAGTGGAAAATTCAATTCTGATTAGCTTTCCAAAAAGCAGAATAGAGCTTAGTGCAACTCTCTTTGCCTATGGCGCCCACCGATGTAATCTCGAAGAAATCGGTCACTGTATTCACGAGAAGCTCTTACGGTGGGGTTGTTCGTAAGATATAATGAGACACTGATGATGCTGCATATGTAATCAACGAAGGCGGCTCTCCTATGGAAAAAGCAATGCGGCTCGCAGTCACGCATTTCAAATTCACTGTGCGCAGATAATTTGCTGATTTCAACGAAACACTAACTACAAACGACCAAACATGATCACTACGAATATGCTCGTATTTCTGCGCTTCCCAGCACGAAAGTGCGCAATGCCAAAATGGCTGTATATTATGTGGAGGCCAGCTCCACTATACATGAAGGGCTGGTGCTGCTAACAAAGCTTTCGTGATGAAACTGACAGCGTCCACTGCCCTAAGTTAGGAGAGCGAGATGAAACCGAAAGGTTTAGCTCTCGCCCACTAAGAAGGCTCTCGTATCAAAGCGATAGTACCATCAAATAGCGCCGAAACTGTCCGCGCTATAGCATTTGTTTGTTTGTTTTTTTTGTCATGCATACAGTAACCTAAAGGCCAAGGCACATGTGGTAAATGAAATAGGCACATGTGGTAAATGTACACCACGCCGTTATGAAAAAAAATCCTGCAGATGCGACACATTGTGGGAACCGGCCTAATACGAAGGAATCAGCGAGGAAATTGCCTATGACTAATTGTTTGGCATTCAGCCAACTGTGGAGAGTACGTATGACCAAGGCCTTTGCGCAAACCGCATGTGTTCCCACTCATGAGTATGCTTAACGTGTGCTAGCCAGGAACATCGACCGAACCGTGGTGACTGAGTCATAACTCATGGTACCACGTGACGTCTGCACTCCGGTCAGTCAAAAGCACAGGCGTCTGCTTTATTGAAGAAAAATGGACTATAGTACCTTGATGTGCTGTCGTAATCGTTCGTTGACGTATTCTATACAGGATCGAGAGAGAGAGAGAAAGAGAGAGAAATAAGGAAGGGAAAGCAGGGATGTTAACCAGGATCGAGCGAAGTTGCACAAAAGCATGCCGGATGGTAGCAGAACATAAGTATTGCTATTACAGTGCTTATCACGCATTAGAAGCGCAGTTGACGTTACAGCACCATCACTCATTACAACTGCAGCTGTAATAGGTTTAATTACTGCATATACGGTGTGGGAGGAGTTGCCGTGGCCTAGTGGTAGCGTGCTTGCTTGGCACCTCGAGGGCCCGTATTCGATACGCCCCTACCGCTTGGTAAGCCGCATGTGTGTCTCTGTGCTTTTTATGCCTACATTTCTATCGCAAGAGACGAAAAACGCTGTTCCTTCCTTATTTTAAGAGTGGAGCTCCTGAAACCGGTCGCACGGTGTGTGGGCCTATTCTGGAGGCAGTGCACCGTGTGACGGGCAGAAAACCACGCTTGATTGCAGTGTCCTTAATCGTGACGTACATGACAATTATATCATGTTAGAGACGTAAAGACTGTTCATTCATTTCGTCATTCATTTATACCCTACTTCCCAAATAGTAAGGTATACCACGTGAAGGGGGCGGCCAGACGAGCATCTAGAAGACGATCAGATAGACAGACAGACAGACAGACAGACAGACAGACAGATAGATAGATAGATAGATAGATAGATAGATAGATAGATAGATAGATAGATAGATAGATAGATAGATAGATAGATAGATAGATAGATAGATAGATAGAGTCAAAGTGACTTAGGCTCGCCAAGAAATGTTTCGCATTTAAAAAAAAAGGCTGTTCTATGGAAAGCCGGGCAAGGGACCACCGCCTTATCATGTATGCCCCTTATTGTGCCGCTTTCTTCGTTTCTCTCCCGTGAAGCCGCAAGCCAAGCTCAAATTTAGGCACATATACAATATACCAGACTTCTGTTATTTATTATTACTTATTGCATGAAATGTATGTTATAAGTCTTCCTGAAGGGAAAATTCTGCTTGTTGGTATTTGTCATTAAGTAGGTTTCAAAAGCTTTGATGTAGCGCAAGACAACACACGGACACGAGAAGGCACATATGAACACCACACAGCGCTACAAGCAAAAAAATTATTTTCAAAATCAGACCGCTTATAAACCATAATCGCCAAGCAGATAGTTGAGCACGTGGGATCACTCAGATGTATGCGCGACAATGTCACTCTACCAAAAACGAAATCATAGCAGATAACACCGTGTATAACTGCTTACGCAGGAAACCCAGCTCCTTAGGTGGCAGTGCTATTGAAGGCTTACTAATGCACAAATCACCAAGTGCGTCGATAAGTTCAGCTTCCACGATCAGGCGCGTGGTCTCATCCTTATGTCGACCAACAATGACAGTGTTATGGAACAAAGGCCGGCAACCTCATGCTTGAACGTGAACAGCGAGAAACCCTTCAGGCGGCAGTTTATTCGACTTGTAATTGTGCTCTCTCAGTCGCTCATTCACGCGTCTGCTGGTTTGGCCGACATATTGTTTCCCACACGAGAACGGAACACGATAAATAACACACGTCTTGCACTCAACAAAATTTTTGTATGCTTTTTTGTGCACACAACATTTTGGCGTCGAGAAGGATTTGTCATTGCACACAATTTCCCGAGTTTATCAGGCACAAAAAATACCACCCTAATATTGTCACGCATCGCCACCTTCTTGAGATTATGTGACAGACGGTGAACATATGGAATTACGGCCGTGCCACTCGTTTCTGCCGTTCTGTGATCATGAGCATTTGCCTGGCATGCACTTCCGCGAATTCTTTTCAGCTCTTTTTCTGAAACAGAAACTAAAACATGGTCTGGATAGCCAGATTTTTGCAATCGTGAAATCTGATTATGGAAGCTTTGCTTTGTTAAGTGGGCACATGACTTGTTCAATGCGTTACTGAGGCATGTCGTCGCAATACCTCTCTTGGTTAGTTTTGAATGATTCGAATGAAATGGGAGTACGGCCTTTTGAGCACGTGGATCATAGCACCAGCATAGCCGGTTGTCAAAACAAACGAGTCTTAAATCTAAATACCTAATACTTCCATCACTCGGCGACTCAGGTGTTGATTGATTGATTTGTGGGGTTTAACGTCCCAAAACCAGCTGTGATTATGAGAGACGCCGTAGTGGAGGTCTCCGGAAATTTCGACCACCTGGGGTTCTTTAACGTGCACTGACATCGCACAGCACACGGGCCTCAACATTTCGCCTCCATCGAAATGCAGCCGCCGCGGCCGGGATTCGATCCCGCGACCCTCGGATCTGCAGCCGAGTGCCTTAGCCACTAGACTACTTCAAGCGGCTTAAGACCATCGCGAAACACATTCAACACATTGGTACTCGCACTTTCGAAATTTTCCCACGAGCTGTCAATGAAAATAATAAAATCATCAACATAACGAAAAGCTTTCGTTGCCTTAGTTTTTTCGAGACGACAAGCCACGTTTCTGTCAAGCTCCTTTTTTAGTGGAACTATATATATATATATATATATATATATATATATATATATATATATATATATATATATATATATATATATATATATATATATATATTGTAAAAACGTTTATTTAACGCTGGCGCTGGCGTAAGGACCGACCGGTAGCGCGATCAATGGCTCAGGTCACACCGTCACGATGCCTGGAGCGAGCGGCGACCACACGAGCGATGCGCATCTCAACGAGCCCGGACCTAGAGCACGAGCTGCGTCTTCCTCAGCGGAGCGCTGAAGAGCGAACCCCACTGCAAAGCGCTGGAGAGGACGGCCCACTACGACCTTCCAATGCTTCTTTACAATATATATATATATATATATATATATATATATATATATATATATATATATATATATATATATATAGCTGCTTCTGTGATACACATAGAAAGAATCAATCAACGCCTGGGCCCTTCCGCTCCGTGAAGTTGATCGAACAGCGAATATATGTTGCTACACCGAGACGCTTGTCCCGAAGAGACCGTCTATTCTTATTTCCTTCCTTTCTTTGTGTCTGCATTTCTTTCTCTCTTTTCTTGTCTTAGCATAAAGCATACTACCCTAACGGAACACTTCGGATTAATACTGAGTTGTGGTTTATTAACGTGCACATCAAGGTATACCGGCGCATGTATGATCTATCTATCTATCTATCTATCTATCTATCTATCTATCTATCTATCTATCTATCTATCTATCTATCTATCTATCTATCTATGCATTTGCGCTACAGAAATGCAGCCGTAGGTGCGGGGAATCGAACCCGCACGCACACTCACTCCCCAAAGCACCTGAAGTCTTCTGCACTTCGCATTGTGCACTTTAGAATAGGGCCCACTATCATGTAGCAGTGGGCTGAGGGAAAGAGTGGGTCGAGCGCTATGCCGCGCATTGGGCTTCGCAGGATCACCACCATGTTGTACTGGGCGAAGGGCAAGAGTTGGGTGCTTTTGTCTTCTGCGTGATATCGGATGGCGCCGGCTCGATTTAGAACAGCTGCACTGTTATAAAGTGGCTTCATGCAACGCGACGGCCATGTACAAAGCACGTGCATTATATTTTGCGGAGGTATAGGGCGTGCGAAAAGTATTGCACATTTTCAGTTTGCTCAAGGTCGCATCGCATTTGTTAACTTCCTTTATTTTCAAAGCGCATGTGAAACTCTTTAACAAGGGTGCGTGCGAGGCAGCGCTGCTGAGCGCCAGCTGCCAAACCTGGAGCCCTCCACGGTGTCCCGCGTGCTATAATATGTCAGCCAGGCGCTTCCGACAGATGGCCACTTCGCAGCTCATCGCTGCCAATATCAATACGTTACCGCGCGCAAGCGCATGCCCAAACCAGTTCGAGAAATCAAGCGCCCCCAGCGCCATTTCATTCAGGGAGCACGATCACCGTTCAAGTAAACAAACACGCGAAGCTCGAGAAAGTCAGCAACCGCGAGTGTTTCCACTCTCCGAAGTTATTTCGAATTTCGATATTGATCTAGATCCGTCTCTTGCACGCAGCAAGCCCGCAAGAAATAAGTATTGAAATGTGGTAGAGTGTTTACATAAGCCTAGCAAAACATAAACTTTCGGAAATGATGCATTTATTTTAACTTGTTCTTGAACGAAATAAAATTCGCACTTCCTCTTTTCAAGAATTAAAAAGTAAAGTCTCTTTACATTTTTATGGGTTATTTGTGTCGCACTTATGAATCTCGATGCATTCTGAAAATTCTATCGGATGTTAGAAAAGCCCAAGTGAAATACGTCGCATCTTGTTTCTGAGTATGGTTCTATAACAGCGCGACGATTGAGAAAGAAATAATAAGTTAGATAACAGCGGTATTTCCTATGTCCAGTTGTTTTTTATTCCGGAGCTTTTTGTCCTGTTACGACCACATATACTATGAAGCAACTGGCGCAAGACAGAGCTATATTGTTATTATTGTTTCTCGTCGATCCTTGCGGCGATGTGTCTCATCCGTTCGCTGGACCTCGCCCAAGGCCTCCCTATTTGATGCTCTCTCCTTTTAAATGCGAAGCAATTCTGGCTCCTATAAATTGTCGCTGTGCATCACTGTATGCTACATCCCAAAGCTATCGTCATCGTTAGTTCTGATTCCCTAGAGTGCGCGTGCACTTCGTCTATGCAACGCCCAATGTGCGGCGTTCGCACGCGCAATTCTTTCTTCCCTTGCGCTCATGCCCTCAGCCCACTAGTAAAAGTACTTCACTGACAAAGCTGCGCATGGCGGGCAAACGTGGTGCATGTGCAAGCCGAAGAAAAGTAACACAAAGAGAGCGTGCGTCGATTTGTACGGTGCACAGCGTGTCGCAAAACTACGAGTTTGTGCATAGCTTTGCACAACGAGAGGACGCGCCGTCTCAGGGCGAGAACCTATGCACGAATGCATAGTGTATAGTATACCAAAGGGGTGGGACGCGTCAAGCCGAAGCCACACGTGCCTCGTCTGCCACCGTCCGTGGTTCGCCGCGAACGTCTTTAAGCTGAGCTCGGCTTTAAGCTGAAACGCGTCGCAGGGCTTTGCGAGGCGTTTCCCGAAGACTCGGACCATGGCGAAATGCGGGTGTGCCGGAGACAAACCAGGACCAGCCAAGCGCCCAGGCGCTTCTCTGCTCCGCTTCCCTTGCGCCACTAGTGCAAGCTTCACTATTTTTTTTTTCAGGCCGAGAGCAGAAGCCTAAAAGAAAGTTTCCTAAAAGAAAGCGTACGAGCACAAGACTGGTAATTGCCTCAGTGACCAGTGCTTGACACAGCGAACGCTGTATAGAGAAGTTAGGCAAGCTCTAGCAGTTAGTGTAAATTAGGAAGGTCGCTTGAGTGCAACTACGCCGGCTTCTCTTTTCTATAAGAGCTTTTCTTCGACAGTTCCCGCTTTAAGAGCGCTGCGTTGGGTGTCACTTGTAACAAAATTAGGGCGCGTCCCTCGTCAGCAGCCCGTTATGCTTTAACTGTCAACATACAGCCGTTTCACATGGTAAAGACGCAGTGAGGTAAGTCATGATGCAGACATGGAAAAAAAAAAACATTTTGGCAAAGAAGGCAGCGTTTCCCTCACTTTCACTCACGTGTTGTCTCTACTGCTCGAAGTCTGACCTCTCAGCGAATGGGGTCGTTATGACGTGCCTTTCTCCATTCTACGTATTCGTATTAAATTTACATCAAGGTTGCTCCCTTAAGAAAGCAAGAAAGAAAGAAAGAAAGAAAGAAAGAAAGAAAGAAAGAAAGAAAGAAGAAAGAAAGAAGAAATGAAGAAAGAAAACTGGGAGACGAGCAGCTGGATACACAAAGCTCGTCTTTCTAAATGATTTTTGTCATTGGCCAGCAGCATTTTGTAATGAATTTTTGGATATCAGGATTTTTTTTCTTTTTCGTTACAAGCAGTTCTAGTAGAATAGGTTTTTATGAATATGATCATGAAATAGGGGAAAACCCTAAAAATATGGGGAAAAACCCTAAAATTATTCCCGAAACAAAATTTTAACCAATCATGACGCTGTGCGCATCGTTAGCAAAGACAGCCACCCAATGTCAAAGGGCACTTACGATAGAGACGCCGTTTGAATTCAGCCCTAGAATGTTTTACTATCAAAACAGTCGCTTGCAGAGAACGTGCGCGTATACTCGTTAATTATCGGCGTCGGGTGCGTCGGTGCCAAATTGATAAAGGGACAGCTTATGACACTGCCCTGACGAGTGAACACCCGCGACAAGTCTTCCATTGTGGGAGACACAAATGCACGACGCTTTGTGGGCCTCTATCCACAGAAACGACTTAGGCTAAACATAGTTGCAGGATAATATTTTAGCCAATGATGATGCTGGCCGCCCCATTGGAGAAGGGCACTTACAGTGGATGAGGTTTGTGAATTCGGACCCAGGTGAATGAGTAACGAGGTAGGATAAAGGTGCAAACTTTGGTGTAATAAACGCAATGACTAGATATTCGCTACCGTGCTTCGGCCATCGTATTAAAAACGTCTTTTGCACGACTGAAATGTCGACCTGCGCGAGAGAGAGCAAATACTTGAGCTGGCGTGCCCCTCTGAACACGACATATAGGCTCTTGAGCCCCGTTCGCCCAGCCGCTTACCCGTGCGTGTTTCGCGCAAGTTTTCCGTACCTGCAAAGGAGCTTTCATTCTCACTCAAGAAAAGGCTCATCTAAAGAGTCCCTGCAGAGTGCTACCTACAAGCTCTTTAATACGCAGACCTCGGATGGCGCGACGAATCTACGCCCCAAGCTGTCTGTAAGTAAATAAACGATGTTCTTCCAAGAGCACTTGCTGCTTTTGACGCCCGCAATCGCAAATCGCACTCTGCAGCAGAGAAAGATGAGCATAACGAGAGGACTCCTGCCTTTTTAATTTATGTGTCCGATTACGCTATAATACGACGATCATCCGAAGACGAATGCCGTTTAGTTATATAACAATTTAAAAAAACGATGTTTATAGGAAAAAGAAAATTATGTTACATATATACTTGAAGTTTCGCTCATTTCTCTACATGATTATCTCCCACATTTAAATATTTAGGTTACTGTATTCAAACTCTACTCGGTTACTGTATTCAACTAGACGATCGCTTACGCGCTCGGTCTGCTCAGCTCGTTGCTTTTTATACTTTAAGGGTAAAGTGGCTTAGCTGTGCTCATGACGCTGTGAGTAGAAGTTGCAAGAACTTGACTTTGCGCACTTGGAGGGATTGTCAAAAGTTTGTCAGTTGGAGAGTTCCTGGATAAATTCATATGGACCATTTTCGACAATTCCTGGCTATCGTACGAACCTCACTCCGAGCTATGTTCACCTTTTCTCTAAGCTGAAAAAGTGTTTCTAGGTGGTAACCGGTTTGGATATGCATGACGAAGAGTTGGAGAAAGCAGTGAACAAATGGCTAAATGGAATTGCGGCAGAAGAGTATAACAGAGGACTTCTCCACCTTGTGACCAGACATCACAGTAGCAGGTGCTGAAATCAGAACAATGCAAGTGAGGACAAGTGAAGAAAGCTTCAATTATTTAACTGCATTGTTCTGTTTTTTTCTTTCGACAAATAATGTGTCTCTCATTCTTTTTATTAAGCGGTATTTATTTTCTTGATGAACCTCGCACAGCAGGTTTGTTTCAAAAGTGCGCGCTGAGAGAATTGTTGCTATGCATGGAGACAAGTTCCGATAATTCGGAGGTCTGAGCGAAAAGGGAAGAACCGCGCCCACCAACTTCTTGCTGTAAACGTTCTGAAGCTCTGGCATCCCCATCGAGCAAGAACGCCTGCTTATAATAAACATGGTTTTATTCGTAGACGCTTCTCAGCCTCCCACAATGCTTGGAACCTAGTTCATGTGTCTTCATGAAGAGAGCATATGCCGTGAAAAAGCTCGCTCATGAATTTGCTCACACGGGATGCCATTTGCATAGGCGATCGGCACTCAGTGTGAAGAGGAGACGAAAGCTACCCTCTCCCTACACGTACAAAGGGTAATTAAGGACCGCTACAAAGGAATATTCACACAGCATATAAGTCGGGTAAATTCAAATATTCTGAAGCTCGCTTTATTGGGGAATTCAGGGTAAATTTGGACCACCTGCGGTTCTCTAACGCGGACGCACGTTTAGGAGGATGCATTTAGTCGTCATAGAAACGCAACCACTGTGGTAGGAATCGAACCCGCGATGGATGCAGGTGAGTGGGTGGACACAGCGGGTTCTCTCAATTAAGCTCGGTTGAAATAAGCGCGGAGAGAGGAGAGGAATGTGCGCTGGTTTCGTCTATACGGTGCGAGAATGTTCAGCTTGCTGATTTGGAGCAACTCGCTTCGAATTCGTCGATGAAGTACAGAGTCGCGACGTGGGATCAGAACAAAGGCAACATGTTTTATCGAAGCATATAACAAGTGGGTGGGTGTAGGAGTCGGACTAACGCTAAATCCTTATGAAAATCGTCCTTCGTGCTTTCCCGTGTATCTATTTTCCGATCATTGATTCAAAGCTATATTCAAAGGCGGCTACGTCTGAATTTTCGATCCATTCGCGAATCATTCCGCAGGCAACAGCCGTTTGCATGTCCGACGCCTCGGTGGGCGTAGCTAGAGCTCGCGCTTTGACACCGAAGGCGAACAGCTGCGTAGACGAGCCGAGGTCACTCTTCGAGCCGCTCTCGATGGACTTGGCAGAAGGACGCTTTCAGTAAGTCAACGAATCACCCATACGCCCCCCTCGTTTCCGTCCTTGTTCGCATGGATGTTGCAATGCAATGTCTGCAGTTAGCTAGAAGAAAACCTCGCGCTTACGTGGTTTTCTCCAACGACACTTCAGCTTCAGCGACCGCAGGAAGGATGGGGCATGCAAATATTTAACTTCACCTTTGCGACTTCGAATGACCCTGTCCGTTTTTACCAAGTAGACACGATCATTCCAATTGTTAATCGCCATCTTTCCGTATGGGGATTATTGTCACTACGATCTTGAATCTGTCCTTCGAGTGTTCTTGAATGGAAGAGAAATAATAAAAAAGATTAATATAAGAAGACATACGCGCAGTGGTTGTTACTTGTAGTACATCAGCTAACTAGATCATTGACTTAAAAACACCTGCTAATTTTTATGAGCTGCAGATGGCGTACTAAAATTCTTGTAAAGGAAGATGTTGAGACTACCACACTATGTAATTCAACCACAATGAAAACCATCATCAAATTTTCACGAAACCTAGATAGATAGATAGATAGATAGATAGATAGATAGATAGATAGATAGATAGATAGATAGATAGATAGATAGATAGATAGATAGATAGATAGATAGATAGATTACCACAAGTACGACCTGGGAGAGTCAAGTGGTTCTGAAACCGAATGCGTGATTTCTCGGTGAGCAGTCGCACATTCGCTTTCAGCTATACATTGCAAAATGCAAGAAAGTGGTGTACGGCAAGGTAAAAATAAATCAAATGAAAGGATTAATGCGCAGCGATTAGAAAATAGATCACGCCACAAATGCAGCGAAAGTGCCGCACGACAGCCACTCTTATAAGGATGCGCGCCTTAATCGGCGTGTTGCGATTTTACTCGGACATGCTGTTGGCATTGCTTCCTTGTGAAACACAACACGACAACCTGTCTGTCGCAAGCTGTGACAAAGAAATAAATCGTTTTCGGAAAAAAAGCGCATCTACACAGTCATGCAAGGCTTTTGCAAAAGGTAATAAATGTTAAACAAATAGGCACACGATATATAATGATCTTACATCGAAAAAGAAAAAAAAAGGCACCGCGTTGGTACGAAGTAGGTCTTTGGAATAAAACAAAGTAGCTGTTAAAACAAACTTCAGAAACAGTCTGAGAACCGGAAACTTGTCACACACGGTATGTATTGTTTCCCTCTGTAAGCACCTTTCCGGAGACACTACGTTTGTCCAAGATACAAATACTGTCAGTTGAGTACGCTAAATTGCTTCCTTAGAGCTATGCATGCACAAGAATGGCAGAACAAAAAGACGCGTGGGGGTGCCTAGTTGTTCGTCCGCTCCTGCACGCGAGCTACCAAATAGGAAAAGATTCTCCGTTGCGCTTCTGCTAGTTTAGCTTGACATGCACACAGACAAGATTCGGAGTCAACATCCGAACGATTTCTTTCGCTACCAAGTCGTGCACATGCATGAGCACTCACCAGTGCGCCTCGTGGCAGGACAACGAAGCTCGCGCGGGGAAGACCGCGATTGAGGCGCGCCGTCCCGTCGAGCTCGCATGCAGGGGGCAAAGACAAGGGGGCCCGGGGCACACCCGCAGCGCGACTCGAGCCGGCCGCGCGCTGGAATCCCTTTGCGGTCCGGGACCCGCGCTCGACGGTCGCTACTTGCGCCAATCGCGTCTATTGGCTTGCCACCTGTGACGACAGCCGTGACGCCGGCCACACCAACTTCCATGCGAGGTGCTCATTGGTGCGGCAGCCGTGACGCCACGCGTCCCGCGCGCGCCGCCGTGCGTACCCCTCCCCCCCTCAACCCGGCCGCTCCCCGTATCCACCCGCCACCGTCGCCGAGTTCGATGATCGAGCAAAGTTTCTTCTGATGCCAAAGCGAACGCGGCGCGGGCGCGGAAGCTATGGAGTGCAAACACAGGGAGTGAGAGAGAGAGCAAGTCTTTGAAATTCAGCCGGCGCCCGACTATTGTATCACCGCCCGAATGTGCCACCGGGAGCGTCCAAATCTTGTCGCGAAATGTTGGCTGCTGGTACGACGCGGATCAGCAACTGGTACGGCTGTCTTGATTCTTACGAAAAAAAAAAAAAAGAGAAACGGACGACGCCGTCGACGGCATATCGGTTGCGGTGGTACTCGCTCCGCGCGGCTGACCACTTAGCTAGACCGGCCCTGATCAAAGAAAAAAAAAAAGCAGTAAAAGAAAGTTCGATTTGCGGCGCGGCGCTCCTCACACGTCAGCTTAACGACCAGGTCTTCGATTGTGTAATTGTATTTTGACTGCGAATTTCTGAGGATGATTCTTTTTTTTTCTTTCTTATCTGCTAATCTTAACACAGCATTCGCCTGGTTCAGTATCTGTCTTTATAGCAGCCGACTCGTTGGTGCCAAAAAGAAAGACAGTTCGATAATATAATCGATCAGTAGTGGCTATGACAATGACCGGTGAAAATGACGGCAACCTTTAGATAATAAGAAAAGTTCAACTGAGAAAGAATTGCCTCCATGTGGAAGGTATTCCTACAGTTCGATGTTACGGTCTCTCGGTGTTTAAGAGGCAAGTATTTTCTTCTTCTCCCCCCACCCAAAGATGTTTGCGATGATCACAGAAATGAAAAAGAGATACCCTTCCGAGGAGGCCGTGCGTAAGAAAATAGGACTGTAACAACGAAACTTCTCATTCCCCCATAAAATGAGGTCTGCATCATCTTGCGAGTGAGTGGGACCCGTTTCGGCTGCCAATGAAAGCGTTATGATCCTTTCGTGTGAACAGAAATGGAAGCTTCTCTGTTAACGTAGCGCTTCTCTGTTATCGGAAAGCTTCTCTGTTAACCTCTCTGTCGTCCGAAAGGAATATGTTGTTGAATGTAGTCCTCCATCCATCATATATGCACGCGAAGCGGTACACAGAGGAGCGTTCAGCTGATAAGCGGTGTTCGTCGTAAAATCTGCCCGCGTTCGCGTCAGAACCTTTCCACCGCTGACGGACTACCCCGGTAACGATCAAAAGCACACACTGGGAGATTCATTGCTGTTAAAGGAGCAGCTTCAGTAATGGCTAGGGTGAACGCATTTCTGCCTTTGACACAGTTAATCTCACACATTCTGTGCTATTAGTAGAAAATTCACAACACATTGAGCACAAGCAAACAAGTTTCCAAAGTTGAAAGAACTGCTGTCTACGTAGCTGCTTGTACTTAAGCAACAAACATTAACAGCTTGGAAGCTTACGCTGAAGAACGGTTACGGTATAGCTCTATTTCAGTGAAATGCTATATCCCATGAGGTAAACTGCGTGTGCAGCTAGACTGCCTATAGCCTAACAGGCGGCTGTACCCGGTATATTTGGTAATACAATGACAGATTATTGCAAGAATTGTCATCTGATTTTTAGGATTTCATATACACATAACATGTCTATTTCGCAGTACAGGGCGAGGTTATAGGTAAGTTGCAGTCGGTACAATAGAACGGGGCGTAAACTGCAGGACACGAAGAAAGCTTTAACATGTTTAACTAGACCACAACAAAATGATTTTTTTTCTTTTTTTCGTTCATGATTCTTGTACAGCGAACTTTCACCAGTCTAAGAAAAGTAATTTTTTAGCGTTATTCTAGGACCAATGCTTGTGGTGGGCTTCGCATGACAATGCTTCTGACAATGAAGACAACTCCGTCGGAGGCATGCTTCACCTCCTAACCTCTTGTTTCACTGATATTAAACACAAAGAGCATAAACCAAAAGGCTGTTTATTTAGACTCCTTTCTACAAAGTCTGTAGCTAACCACTGTTCAGGCACTATATGCATCCTATGCAAAATAGAAGTGCATCATGGTGTTCCCCAAGCTACCACATATATTGTAATGGTTGTTGGGACATATCAGCCACCTGTGTATTGTGACCGCGGTGAAGTGCCCGAAGCTTGTCCATTTTGAATTAGCGTTGTAGCGTTGTCGTTAGGCGGCCTCGTCTTTACGTACTTTACAATGACCACAGGGTCAAGTAGGTTTGTACACAATCAACGCCAGATCTAGCAGTGAACTTATTTATTTATTTACTTATTCCTTATTGCAGACTAACAATGAGTTTCATCGGTGAGTCTGTGAGTTTAAATTTAGAATGAAGAAATCTGACAGCCTTTAGTTGTACAGCTTCAAGATTTTTAATGTTAGCTTTAGTGAAGGGGTTCCAACAACACAAGATTATTCCAGTTTAGGTCTTACATACGTTAAGTAACCGAGTAGTTTGATATTAGACAGCTAATTTCTAAGCTTATATTTTAGAAGACACAACTCACGTAAGGTGGCAGAGCGTGTGTTTTTGATGTGTAGGTTCCCAGACAGGAAATTAGTTATTGATTACGAGGAGATATTTGTAATTGGTTGCTTGTTGTAGTGTTGATGAGCCAAGGTTATACGTAAAATGAAGAGGTGTTCTTTCGCGAGTTATACAAATATAAACTAATTCTTGCGCGTTTAAAACCGTACAGTTTTCATTACACCAGTGCAATATGTTATTTAGACTTAAGTTCAAATTCCGTTGATCATTAGCACAAGTAATTTGTCGAAAAAACACGCAGTTATCCGCGAACAGTCTTATACGAGTTCCTGGAGGTAGAACGTTAAGAATGTCCTTAACAGAGAGTAAGGACAACAATCACAGCCGAACACTGCCCGGGAGCTCTCCTGATGTCACAGGAACAAAGCTTGAATTGTGCCCCTCTACCGAAATAAACTTGGCACGTTTCGTCAAGTAGCCTTTGATCCAAGCAACAAATATATCCGGTAGATTACCTTCCTCGAGTTTCGTAGTAAGTTTTTCAGGAATAACATTATCAAATGACTCACTAAACTCTAGAAATACAGCGTCCATTTGATCATTTTTATTCATACTTTCTGCAAATGAGTGAACCACCGTAACTACCTGTGGTATAGTTGAATAACCCTTTCTAAGGCCATCCTGAAAGTTACTTAGTATACCGTTCCTTCAGGGAATTCGACAATTGCTTTAGATATTATATATTTATGCTTTTTACAAATCAGAGACGTTAAAGGGACCGACAGCCAATTTTTAAAGTACCTAAGATACCTCGTTTCTTTATCTGAGCGGAAAGCTTACCGGTCAGACTGTCCACTCATGCAATGACAACGGGGAAATCGCTGCAAATCATTTTTCATCAGAATTTCTCGCTTATGGAGTCTTAACGCTATACATGTTGCAAACGGTGGCTGACCGCTGTCGTGTGTGTTTGCACCGGGTTCTGCCACGACAGAGCACGTGCGCGAAACGCCTGGGAGACGCTGCCCGTATGCGCCGTGGTTAAAAGCAGATTTTGGATGCCGTGAGAGCAGCGACGATTGTCAGCGTCGTGTCAACGCATCCCAGACTCTTCGCTTTCTGTGCAGCAAAAGCTGCACAGAAAGCGAAGAGCCTGGGATGCGTTTTTCTGTATTTACTGCTATTTTAAGACCGAGTTATGGTCGTATGAACCGCAGCAGGCGACGTGCAGCAATGCATAAATTCCAGAAAGCAGTACGGAGGCTTCACCGCCAGGCTACGCCACGGTTCATTTAACCTCAATTTCAGTTGTCGGTCCCTTTGACGTATAGGACGTTAATTTTCTGAGAGTAGATGGTTGCCTTTCTTGATGACAGGAACAAGACGCGCCCTCTTCCAATCACCTACGTAGTTTTTTTTTCAGTTAAAAGTGAGCATCTAAACAGCACAATGACAAAATAAGCAATGATTCTTGCATAACCCTGAAGAAATAGATTAGGTATTCGGGAAGGATTAGGTTGTCGGGACCACAGGATGATTCGGGAAGGATTAGGCTGTCAGGACCACAGGGTGATTTCGTGTTCAAGTTCAAAATCGTTGACACACCACTAGCATAAGATATGAAGTCATTGTGAAAGGGTTAGAACTCTATTTGAGGAGGCGTATTAAGACTTTTCTTAGCAAAGACAACACTTACGTTATGAGTCTTAGCAAAGACAAACTTACGTTATGAGTAACTAGACAAACAGCAATCTACTCCGTCGTGCTCATATAACATTGAGCTGCCCGTCAGTATCTTTTAATCGGACATAAGTGTTAATATAACAACACATTATAATACATAGTTTTAAAGTATACATTGATCGCATAATTCTCGGCACTGCATCAAGCGGCACATGTGGAAAGAACGTGAGCCAAAGAAAATGACTTAAGCTAAAAAGTTTGCCATCTTGGTCCAGTAAAAGTGCATATCTAGCGAAATTGCGTATGGGAATGTACTTTGCGATGGCGATCAGCTGTTTGGAGGGCTTGATTTGATAATTTGTGGTGATATGCAGTGATTGCCTGTAGTCAGAGCCGAACAACTCTTCAAAAAAAGTGGAGACGAGAACAACGTGTGCAGTACAGACGTAACATGGTACCACCTCTGTTTCTTTCCTTTGCGTCAGGTAATACTGGTGGTATGGTCGAAGTACGCTACCTCCACCTTCTGTAGTAACCTTTCCAAAATCGGAGACTGTCACATGTGAGGCAGCCAAACCTCTTATCGCATATCGGCTTCGTGTTATTGTGAATAATCTATTATTATTATTATTATTATTATTATTATTATTATTATTATTATTATTATTATTATTATTATTATTATTATTATTATTATTTAGGCGTCTCTGATCGGCCGGCGGAGTTTGGAAGTACATGAGCAAATGCACTGGCAGGCGATAACAGTGTATTTGACCACCGAGCTCCAATGAAACAGAAGTCGAAGCTGTCGCTCACTGTTTTGTAGCACACCTCTCATCCTTATACCAAGCCTCAACCTCCAACACATGTTCCAGTGAACTGCGCAACACAGTTCCTACAGCTAGTTATGTCTCGCAAGACGAACAGCTCGTCAGTGAATGCCTCAAGAGCTTGAAGCCTTCCTTATCCAGTGGCCCCCATGGCATCCCCTCCGCCAGTCCGAAAGCCTATGGCATTATGTTCGTCCCAGTACTGACAACTATATCTAACAACTTTCTGAGCACTTCTTCTTTCCCTAGCATGCGAAAGAACTGCTCATGTTTTCCATGTGTTTAAGTCTAGCTGCAAAACTGACATCTCGAATTATCATCCTTTTTCTCTACTCGATGCCCCCTCAAAGGTCTTTGAGTTTGATTTTCATAAGCTATCGTTGTTTAGTGTGAACAAACTCACCGATTCTGAATTAACATGAGTTTATCACTGGTCGCTCGACTGTCACAAATCTGGCTTGTTTCATGACGCAGATTTCTACTCCGCACTTGTGAGATGGCAGGTTGACATTCACTGTGACCTTAGCAAGGCCTTCTGGTGCAGACAGTCACTAAATGGTTTTGGTTAGACACTTTGACGTCCTCCACTGTCAACCTCCCCCACAGCTACCTTTTCGATAGATCGTGCTATGCATCCATAAATGGACAGACGTATTCCTTTTGCAAGGCAACCACTGGAGTTCCTCAAGGGTCAGTATTAGGCCCCCTCCTCTTTACAATTTTTGTTGACAACCTACCTCTTGCCATCCGAACTTTCTTTTGTTTTCTTAGGCAGATGACACCCAGGTATATATAAGGATTCATACTAGCAACGACAGTCACCTTCTGCGGTTACATTTGCTTTCTTCTTCAGAGGGGCGCAAGAACAATTGTCTCTAATTAAATACCAGTATGACCAATGTCATGAGCCTCTATAGCAAAAATGGGTGTGTATCATTTTGATACCCTGTTAATTCTGTAGCGTTATGCAAGGCGTGTGAGGTAAGCAACCCACGTTTTCTCCTTGGTACAACCATGCAATTTCCTGCTCACACTAAGCACTTTGCCATGCGAAGTCTCCGCTCTCTTGGTTCTCGTTGCAGATTCTCGAGCGAATTCAACCCGCCGATACCCTTGTGTTAATTGTACACCACGACTTGTCTGCCACAACTCGAACGTACTTCTATGATTTGGAATGGTATTTCTAAATCCAGCCACATATGAAGCGGGTCCTGCGAAAATTCCTAGGCACATACAACCATCGCTTTCATTTTCATTTCTTCTCATTGTATTTGCAACAATAAAAAATGGGTGCTGGCAACATTTGCTGGAAAGGACTCTGGATCCTGTACAAACACTGTTGGTTTACTATCGCTGCCTTCTATTCACTGCAAAAATACCTCTTCTGCACTTCTTTTCACTGCCGAAACCGTGCTGATCAGCTATTTCTCTTTAAACTTGTGCACGATAGTATTACCTGCCCTGGGCTGCTCCTCTGCATCGATTCTCCAATTCCGCGCAAGATAACTAGAGAACATAGGCCCTTTCAAGCACCTGCGTACCTCTGCGAACGATCAACTGTCCACGTTATACAGACTGTTATAATGCCTGTTTTACTGACCTTGATATTTTTCAGGACTCCCTGTCACTGTTTTCGTCTTGAGGTTTCTACTGTTGTAAAATGGGACCGCCCATTCTGCGCTTTTTCTTCTTTATCTTACCTAGTGCCTTGATGTGAGCTGCATTTATCATAGCCGACTGTCATTTTTCATGTTGTATCTTATCTTCGCGTCCCGACTTTTTTTGTTGTCTTCTTACATTTTTTTTTTCTCTGTATTGCCCCTGTATGCTGTCTTCAATTTAATGTTTGTAGTTCCTCTATAGTTCTCATGTTGTACTTGACCTGTCGTAAGAGAGAGAGAGAGAGCAACTTTATTGAAGGACCAGACTTTCTGAGCCGAAAGGTGGGTGACCTACTCGGTCCAGGTAGCCATGGGTCGCGGCTGCCGATCGAGCCCTGTTGACCAACCATAGTTGATTTCCAAGATCTTGCGTCAGCAGCAGGGCCTCCCACTAGTCTGCTGTGCCTTCTTCGTCTGAATTAGCTGCTTCGTTCAGCCTGGTAGCTCCTGTGGGTAGTAATGTTGATGGTACGTGCGTGTTATTCTTGCACCCCAACACCATATGGCTCAGGGTGTCGGGCGTGTCCAGCGGACAGAACTTGCAGTCCCGCCCGTACGCCCCCGGATGCATCGCATGCGGCAGGGTTCCATGCTGGTATGTTCCAGCCTGGGGTCTCCTCCAGGTCATCACTTGTTCCCTGTTTCCCCGCCACGGTGGTCGAGTGGCTACGGTACTCGGCTGCTGATCCGAGGGCCGCGGGATCGCATCCCGGCTGCGGCGGCTGCATTTCTATGGAGGCGAAATGTTGAGGCCCGTGTGCTGTGCGATGTCAGTGCCCGTTAAAGAACCCCAGGTGGTCAAAATTTCCGGAGCCCTCCACTACGGCGTCTCTAATAATCAGAGCTGGTTTTGGGACGTTAAACCCCACATAACAACAACACTTGTTCCTTGTTGAGTCTCTTGTGTGCTGGTGAGTAACGTCTTCATTGTTTCCTGTAGTGCGCCAGAATGTCCGAGTGCTTCCTTGTTATGCGCGCATATTCTCCGCCAGGACATGAAGATGTTTTTAATTTTACATTTATTAGATGCGAAGCAGCTCTTTGACTAGCCTGTGTAACGCTGTCCCTCCGTCCGTACGAACGCGCCGCAACGCGCTCCCCTCGCCGCAGGTGTTGGAGCGGTGCCAAGTAGGTCACGCCGCAGCTGCGCGTTGACGTCACGCTCCCCTCGCAGTGCGCGCTGACGTCACTCTCTCCCTCGCCTGCCGCGCGCTCGCCGCAGCACCCGCAGCGGAAATCTTCGATGAGCGCTTTCCCAGCTCGCAAGGAACGAGAACGCGCCCTCGCCCTCGAGAGACAACGCTGACGCAGGCAGCGTCTGCTAGCGTCAAACCGATGCAAACGCGACACCTAGTCAAACCGATGCAAAATCGTTGTGCACCCCCCGTGCTGCTTCGCATCGCCCCATGGTCCCCTTTAGCGGGAGATGGTGTAATTTTTTTTTACTTCTCTTGCGTACACTCTCGATTTCATTGATGAAAATTAATATTCATTTGCGTGCGCCAGAACAAAGACATTTCGGTTGTTCCTGGACACGTCTTAATAACTGATTGATTGAGTGAGTGATATCTGTCTTAATATAGTCGCGCACTTGGTTCAAGTTCTCCTCTTCTTCGCCTTTCAAACTGCCTTTCGCGTAGCTGCATATGTGCCATCTTTATTTGTCGTTGTGTTTCAATATTTCTCGCGCTGTGTTATTGTATTTCTGCCCTGGTTTCCTGATTTCTTGAATACGCATTTTAACAGAGGAGCTGTTTAAGCTTGAGTTCCAGCCATAGGCGTCGACCACTCAAAACTAGGCGCGGAAAGTTTGAAATAAGAAAATCAGGTGCTGAGAGAGCAAGAAAGAGATGGAGAGAGAGCGAGGGAAATAAAGAAATAATTAAAACAAAATAAATTTTCTTGTCGAGGTACGATTCGAATCCTGGAATCCACGGTCCGAAAGCGAGCGTCACATGCTCTAGGCTATGAACCCACGTTTGCAGAACATGCATTTACGGGAACCATATACAATCACGTCGTACTTACGATTGTAGCACAAATTTCTATGGGCGACAGAAAGACAAACTGAGAGAGAGAGAGATACAGACACACCGAGAAAGACAGGCAGACAGAGGGAGAGAGAGAGGTTGAAAAGAGGACGATTGCAACGAAGCTTGCCATAGGCGACAGAAAGAGAAACAGGATTCCCTATGAAGAAGCCACTTGGCGAATCCCCCACAGCTCCGCTCGTTACTTGTGTTTGCGATAGCAGAGCCACGCTTAATATTTTTGTTCTTCTTATTGGTATTTTCTTCTGAACGCTGCGTTTATTGTATCTTCTACTATTTTTTGCATGTGCCAGAATAGCGAGCTCGCAGTTCTTACTGGACACGTAAATAAAATAAATAAATAAATAAATAAATAAATAAATCATTGATTGATTATTGGCGGAGTGCCTGAAGGTTTCTGCACTTCATCTGGCATTACGCCACCTCTGGAATGGGCCGACCTTCCTTCTACTTTTTTTTTGTTTCTGGGCACATCATCGCGACAAAAGGAGGAACAACTTTCTTGTGAAGCGTCACTTTCTATAGTGACACTGATATTCCAATTTACGCCATCTCAACAAAATTTACTAACACATATTGACCAGCTTACAGCGCAAACGGGGACGAAGACGAAGGAAAGCTCGTGTTGCGCTCGTGTTGTCACCTTGTCTTTCCTTCGTCTTCGTCCCCGTTTGCGCTGTAAGCTGGTCAATATGAATTATCACGAACTCGCCCAGATTTCCGTTCTCGTTCAAAAATTACTAACACATAGAAGCATTGTCGGAGGCTTAGCGCATACTAAAGCTGAAAGTATTCTCTTTCATTACTTGATAGCAGCTTTAGTTAGCTTCATACTTTCAAGACTGCCACATCCGCCATTGCCACAAAGGCTATTTTAGCGTTTGAGCAGTTTGAGCAGAGATGGATCAATGCATACAGTGCGGTGTTTACTCTTGGGTACACGCCTACGGCTAAGCCAGTGTTCCCCCCACCCCGTGGTGTTTGAGCCTCCCACAAGCACACCTCACAATTCCTGGGGTACAGATGAAGGCATGTCTACCAGTATGTGCGCTAAAACAACTGATTTTAAACCTGTTGTACAAACGGTACGGTAACCAATGGACACGTATACATCAGTGGATCGACTACGTCCTCCAGTTCTGGCGGAGCTGTGGTCGTAACAACGCAGGGGATAACGCTTCGACTGAAGACGTCTCATGTCACCACGTCCACGGTGGCAGAACTCACGGCTCTGCGTCGTGCAGAGCTAGTGAATTCATTAGTACTGAGAGGCCTAGAAAAAGGGCTGTGTTTTCGGACTCGAAGGCTGCGTTACAGTGCATACGGTCAGTTCTTAGGCGCGGATGCTACGAGCAGCTGACGTATGATATAATAGTGCTCCACCACCACCTTAGAAAAAATGGCCACGAGATTGACTTTCAGTGGGTGCCCAGTCACTGAGGAATCAGCGACAACGATTCCGAAGATAGCGCAGCTCGCACTTCACATCAAGCAGCGAACATTGTTTCGATTCCGCTCTCAAGGACAGATGGTGCAATGCAGCTTCGGCACATGGCACGCAGTCTCTCACTGGCTGAGTGGAACTGGCCGAACATAATACGAACGCGACTGTACCAACTAAACCCTTTCCTGCATCTCCGCCCTCCATCAGGACTCCCTCGACGTGAAGCCTGGCTTCTTCGTCGACTTTGGCTGGGAGTCGCCTTCACAAAGGTATACAACGCATTAATTGGAGCGACCGGCAGTGCAGCATGCGAGGTGTGCGACACCAACGAAACCCTCGACCATTTGCTGTGCCACTGTCCGCGATTCGACGCGGAAAGGAGAAACACTTGTTCAGACGCTACGCCAACTCGACGATCGGCCATTTTCTGTGCAGATGCTGCTTGAACAACGCCCTCATCACTCGTCGGGCCACAAGGCACTGAAAGCACTTTCGCGCTTCTTGAAGACGACGGGTTTGAGCGAACGCCTCTGACTGATGGAGTCATCCTACAACGTCTCTTTCGTTATTCCTCTTCCTCCTCTCTTTCTCCCATCTTTCTATTCCCCCTCCCCATTCCCCCAGTGTACCAACCGGACGCCTTTGTGGCCAACCTCCCTGCCTTTCTGTTTTTGCCCTTTTTCTTCCTGAGCAGTTTTTTAAATGCGAAGCATTTCTCAGCGGCGGCATGTCCCGCGGCGTAGGCGTCCGCACTCACACTGCGCATGCGCAACTCTCCTCGTTCCCTCTCTCCAACAGCTGCGCGTTACTTTACTTTCTCCACTTCTCTCCTACCACCTGCTTGCGCTTCTCCTGCGTTCTCGCTTCTGCTCTCGCGGCGCATGGCTACTCTCCTCCTCTAGTCTCCTCTCCTTCAAGTGTGAATATAAAGCGGGTAGAGCGCTGCGCGCGTTCAGTTCTGCGCTTGCTTCGGTTCACTCCGCTTGACTCCGTTGATGCTTCCGATGAAGTGTGATGGAAGCAACAGTCCCGTCAGTTAGTGGGTTGGCGCAAGCAAGCGCCAGCATCAGCCTACAAACTAACAGCAACGCGTTGGCAGTGCGCAGCGCGGGTGTGGCGTCCACACCCGCACTGCGCATGCGCAACCTTCTCCCCCTCCTCTCCTTGTCTCATCTCCTCTCGGAACGGCACGCGTTGACTATGGAAACGCTCTTTCTTCGATGAACGCTTTACCTGCTCGCAAGGAACGAGAACGCGCCCTCGCCCGCGAGAGACAACGCTGATGCAGGCAGCGTCTGCTAGCGTCAAACCGATGCAAACGTGACATAGTGAAACCGATGCAAACGCGGTGTGCACCCCCCGTGCTGCTTCGCATCGCCTCATGGTCCCCTTTAGCAGGAGATGGTGTAATTTTTTTTCACCGCCCTGACGCCAACCTGAGCGTTTGTAAATATAGAGATCAGCGTACAGTCTGCATATTTTATCCTTCCTTCCTCCCTCATTAAGGTGTCCATCGGGGTAGCTTGTCGACAGAGATAATATCTGATGGGTTTTTATGTGCAAAAACCCCGATATGATTGCGAGGCACGCCCTGTTGTAGAGGGCTTCGGGGTAGTCTTGATCAACTGGAACTGAACGTGCCTTAACCTAAGTACACGCGTGTTTTTTTTTTCTTTTCGCCCCGGTGTAAATGCGGCCGCCGTAGCCCGGACTCGATCCCGCGACCTCTAGCTTATCAAGCCCCTAAGCTACCACTCTGGGTTGCTGGTCCACATAGATATTGCTCTGCCAAACTCTGTAGGACACGGGTTCAATTCCCAGCAGCAACGGTCGCATTTTGATGTAGGCTAAATACCAAAACGTCCCTGTACACAGCTAGAGTTTCGTTCACGTCAGAGATCCTAGTGGTTCCAAAATAAACTCCAGTCCCCCTTCCCAGCAGCGTGCTTAACAATCACATCGCGGTTATGTCACATAAATGTCTACAACTTCATTTCCTTTCCCTATTTATAAGGAAACAAACTGGATGACCGTCGTGTTCACTTGCTTTCATTTCTATTGCTTTCTGCCGCTTTTCCTTTCAAAGATGATGCGATTTTTTTTAACCATACACCGGCTTCAATATACTCTTGCCTGACACTGCCCATTTTGCAGAGCCGCCAACAGACCCTTCTCAGCAACATACTATGTCATAGCGGATTATTTTCTGCATGCTAGGCGGTGTAAATGCACAAAATTCGTCGCCGCAGCAACTGCTCCCATAGGCAAGAAGCTATTGCAACACTACGCAAGTCTGAAAAGGTCTGCTACGAATAAAGCTCAGCATCATATGTGGCATGGCTTTCAACGCTGAGAAGGTGGGTGTAGTTGAGGACGCAGGCGTGCAACTTCGTGTTAGCTTTCTCTAGAAATAAATAAGTTTTGTAGGGAGGGGAGTCTAAACAGATAATCCGTGTTTTTAATATTGTTTTTGGCTACTTTGTTTTTTTTTGTTACACGTCCTTAGGCATTTGAGCAAGATTACATGTCCACGCTCCAGTGAAAGCGCATGGAGTAGCGTGCGCATGTGTTCAAGTATTTCTCCTCAGTGACCTGGAATTTCACGATCATCCCGGACCGTTTATTTCTGTACGCTTTCAGCATTCCTGTGGACGCGAAAGAATTAAATTTGTAAGGGACTCATCCGACGGGGTTCATTCTTTTTCTTGTAAATGTGCGTGTGCTTTCGTTTATATATCGATCTGCCAGGTTCACGGTTTTCGTCCTCTCAAACATACTTCAATGCACATACCAGCGGCATAAAACGCAATAGAGTGAAATTGTTTTATTTTGCGTTACCTAGCTAGTGCACGCTGTTTTTTAAAGAGCAGTTTATCCCCTTAAACAGCAATGTAGTTGCAACGCAGGAAGAAAACAGCGCTATATCTACTACTTTATTTATCGATCAACTCTGGCATCCATTGTGTGTGTGTGTGTGTGCGTGCGTGCGTCTTGGAACTACGATCACATTTTTTTCCTAATTCACGTGACACATATGAAGCGAGCCTGTTTTCTCGATAATTTCACACAATATCAGTAATAAACTTCTTAACCAATAATTTCTGCCGCATACTGAAGCCGGTGATTTCACAGCTCCATATTTTCGTGAAGAAATTTTGAAACAATCGTCTTGAGCTAATTGTTGCGATCCTTGTGCAGAAGTGAACTGCACTTCCAGTAACTTCTTTCAGCAAAAGGTCATTTCATGTGTCGAATCTCAAAACTAGCTGAGACGCCAACGCATTTAGCATCAAAATTTGGAAATTCATTTTTCAAAACTGGTGTTATCCTAAGGATTTGTTCTGAGTACATGCTAGTTTCAAGGTCACCGGCTGCAATTCTAAAGTTCCAACACCATCCGTCAAGGAATTAGATTGAGAAGTTGGTCTGAAAAGCTTTATGAATAAGTCAAATAACCATCTCCATTTCGCGTGAAAAAATAGTGTCCACCTTCGAAATCATTTCGCAGAAGCAAAGTGGTGATACGTGCAATTCTTATACTAGGCTTATTCAATAGGCAAGGGCAGTTTGCTCGTCAAGAGAAATATTGTTAATAGCAGATGATGATTTTCGTGACTCATTTAGTAACCTACAACCCTCTTTCGCCTTCCTGTGCAGTTGTGCTAAGTTTCGAGCACCCGTCATAACGCTCTGCCAACTTCTATGATCCATATGTACAGAAGATCGCCGCCTGCGAATCGCCAGTTCACAACAACAATTCACAGCGATGGCCTATGATTTCGGGGGATTTTGTTATAGAACAGTGATATCGGTGCATTGATTGTCGTTTAGTTACTGCCTCAGAGTAGGATATCCATTTGTTGACAGCCACACGAAATAGTCAAAGCAATCCACGTCCGTTTTGACCATAGCGATTCGAAAAGGCTCGGTCACTTGATATTCCCTCTGGGCCGGGGAGCGTTTGGGCACAGACTTTCTCACAGTTTGTGGTATTGGAACATTTCCTTTATAATCGCATAAGTACAGGAGTGTCGCAATAAGAGTGAATTTACCCGTCCGGATGCTAATCTCCCATAGTCGATGAGCTTGCAGTTCTTAGTTCCTTTTAGCAATTACATCGCTCCGAATAGTGGCCCTACAGCCCCCTGCTGCTCCTAACGTGCTCTTGAGCCGCCTTTTTTGAAGGCCTTTTCGTCATACCTTTATCTCTCCGTTAAATAATACTTCGAAACAATAAACTAGACACGATTCTTCATGAATTCCTGGAGCTGATGATCTTTGTAGACAGAAAGATCAAATCCCCCCTCTAAACACATACACAGGCTCTTCGAGAGTGGCGGGAGTGACATTTTTTGTTCTCATTGTTATCTGCGTTTTCCTTTAAGCAAATAACTACTGGATCGAAACAATGAATTCAACGGCTTCAGAAACAATCGTATACGTTGAACAATATTCTGACTCGCCCATTTTAAATATTATAAGCAAACCGCCTTTACCTTATGAATAACCTTCGTGTTTCTAAATATTCTCTCACAGAAAAGAAACGCGTCCGACACACTTCCGAATATGCGTAGAAACTCTCAAGTTGTCTAATAGTTGCACAGATATAGGGAGCTAGGCTACATAAAAGTTCCGACTACAGAGATAGATAGATAGATAGATAGATAGATAGATAGATAGATAGATAGATAGATAGATAGATAGATAGATAGATAGATAGATAGATAGATAGATAGATAGATAGATAGATAGATTACAAAAAAATGCACACGGAGGCAGAAAGACAAACCAGCAGAATAAAACCTACACAATGTAATCAGTACATGCATGCGCTAAGTTTCGTACGAAAGCTGAAGAAACACTACAAAGTGTGAAACTATCTTATGTTATGTTTGTTTGGCACTTTTGATGATATACACATTGTGCGTAGGGTGAAAAAGAATTCTCATCAAATCAAATTAATTAAATTATTGTCTATATGAAAACTCCCAAATACAGTCAGGTCATATCGTTGTTAGAGGGGCATGTCCACGGCGCAAGTATTTTCGCAACAAGAAAATCCCGTTTGTTGAAAATACTCAACTTATCTCGCAAATCTTCTGCTTCTTGCGCATATTCTGCGCGATTTATGCGCAAATGCTTTTCATGTACTTGAGGGGTGTCACAAAATGAGCAGTTGAACGCTGTTTTAGTTCTTACAAGCTAGAGAAAGCGACGTGTATAGGTGACATGCAATGTGAGGGGTTACCCGGCATACGGCCAACTTTTGCGAACCCACAAAACTGTTAAGTACACTCTTAGCACGGTAACCTTTAGTTTATATTATAGGTACACAAAAATGTGAAAATATGCTCCTTTATAAATGTTAAAGTGCTTTAACCTTTAGTAAAGGAGCATATTTTCACATTTTTTGTGTACCTATAAAATAAACTAAAGGTTACCGTGCTAAGAGTGTAGGGTGTATACTGAACACAGCAATGCTCTTTCTGTTATTTCTTTAGACCGCATGTCTTCATCCACAGTTGCTCGCAGTTTACGTAGAACTTTTTTGACGTCAAACATTTTAATGGACTTCAGATCAGTAGTGATCACGTTGAATGTGCGAGCACCGGCTGCCAGCCGATCGGCAACCACAGTTACATTGCTGACTGGTGATCATTGCAGTAATGGCCGGCATGATTGGGGATCCATTGAAGGTCGACTCTCTGGCTCGAATGTGGAGTGATGATAGCTTTGCGTTATCACGGTGCCTATATTATCGCTACGTACTTTTATTAGATACATATAAGTACGAGCCTTAGATACTGAAAGCGATGTGACAGGCGTGACCTATCTGCATTGAAAGCACGTTCAGTATTACGATAGATATCACATCCTGTCATAAAGGCCATCTTTAATACGTCCACCTGTGTAATCGATATAAAATTCGCGTAAATTTAAAAGCAATTCTTTCTCTTTTGTTCTTTTCGCGTATGAACGTTTATCACGTTTTACATGAAAGCGCAATTCCCCGGCGCCCTTGAGAACGATAATTATGGGGGACCTTATGTGAATATGGTGCAACTAGCGCCAGCCAATCCCTGTGAAACACAACGAGTCACATAATGCCATTGCGCGCAGAAGACAGCCTATCTCGCTTTCGACGCTACCACGCTGGTTCCGTGGCGCTATCAGCGAAGGCATTACAGCGAGTGCCGCTGAAGGACTTTACGAGCAATGTGTTATTGACTCAGACTTTCGCCTCGGTGTTTTTAGAAGCTGCAGCCTTCGGTAGCCTGGAATTAAGGTGCTGGCCGCTCATTGATGGACGCCATCAGGGGGCAGCGGTCGCTGGTGGTCGGCCGGCGACGTCGGCGATCACCACCGCTACCACTACCACCGCCTCCGCCGCTACTACTACTTACCACTACTACATAACAACATCACCCCCCCCACCCCCCTTCCGCCAGTATACACTCTTAGCACGGTAACCTTTAGTTTATTTTATAGGTACACAAAAATGTGAAAATATTTTCCTTATAAAGGTTAAAGTGCTTTAACCTTTAGTAAAGGAGCATATTTTCACATTTTTGTGTATCTATAAAATAAACTAAAGGTTACCATGCTAAGAGTGTAGTACCACCACCAGATCTATAATAAAAGGAGTGAAACAGCGGTTGTTAACGCAGACTCCAGCCACGTTGAGACATTACGTTGCCACTCTTGGGCGCCTTTGTCAAATACCTGCCTTACTATGTACAATAAGTGAACCGTTAAAGAAAAAAAAGAAAGAGTGAGCTAGGAAGGAGTTCTGTAGGAAAGGCATTGCTGTGCACATCACCGGCCCTAAGAACAATCGATTAGTTTATAGAGAGTGGAGAGAATAAACATTTCACTGTTTTGGAGCTTCTCGTAATTTACGGAATTTTTTCAACGCTCTTTTGAAGGATATTTGCGCGAAGACAAAATAGTGGGAAACGCGCGGTGTAAACCTTGCGGTAAATTCATCCTTACTGACTTATGATTCTCCACAGCTTCCTAATTAACTTCAGGGTAATTACTGTAGCAGTCCACCATGGTATACGCCTTTAATCATTGAATTAATGCCAGGGACAAAATTTACACGGAGTAACGCAAAGGAACTTCGAACTACAAGTTCTACAACAAGGCCGAACTACAAGGCCTTGTCAGCTTAAATTAGCTATCCTTTTTGTTTCGTTAATTTTGAGAGCAATATGGAACAACCTGCATAGCACGTAGTGCCCGTGGTACGTGTGTACGCTACAACTTCCCGTTCGAGTTACAATGAAACATGTATAATGTGCCCAGGTGGTGCCGGCCAAGCTTGCCACGGGAACAACGCGCTACTGCAATATCCACACGACCACCCCCGGAGCATTAGAGTTATTCGAAAAATAGAAGGTAATGTGTCGAACACGCTGATTATACACACGACAGTTCTTATGGCCCAGAAACGGCTCAGTTGCGCGATCGTGTCTCGAGAATTCGAGTCCATGTCAGTCCAATCTTCAGCAATCTTTCAACAGAAAGATGGCAAGGAGCTTAATAATAATTAATAATCGGTGGAACATTACCAAAACCATGATATGATTATGACGCATGCCATAGTAGGGGGCTGCGGAAAATTTTGCTTCCTTAACTTGCACTAAAAACGCACAGCACGTGGATTTTAGCGTTTTTGCTTTCATTGAAAACGCGACCGCCATTGCCGGGGTTGAACCTGCGCCCTCAGGGTCACCAGTCCAGCATCATAACCAGTGTGCTGCCGTGGCGGACGATGACGAGTTTCGTGTTACAAGGCAAATGCGCTCGTTCGAAGGATATTGGCAGCCGTCGTAGCGTTGTGGACTCGCCTTCTCGCTAATAAACGTCGCTCCGTGTTCTCAGTGTCTTCAGAGTGTCTTTTTAATACTGCAAGATCACGTAAGCCTGTGACGTGAGCTTACGACGTTCTTTTGCAACTTAATCTATGCATTTTAGTTGAAAGCAATTTTTACGACGAGGAGTCAAAGGCGGACATTTTTTGTCAACATACGTTTATGCGCCGCGTTTAGCATCTAACCCTGATCTGAACAAAAATATGGGTGTGTCAGGAGAGTCACGTTCCTTTTGGCAATGACGGCTGATTGAATAGCAGTTATGTTGGCAGATAGTGTTCAGTTCTGAGGAAATAAAAGAAATCGTGGCAGCTCCGAACTAGTGTGAAGACTGAGGTAGCAGCGAAGGTGGTGGCGTTCCCTCGCCATTTTCCTCTTCCTCGCCTAACTTCCCTTTCCTACCCCTTGCGATTTTCTACTGTACAAGACTAGGTCATGCTTTTCTCCTCCCTTTCCCTTTTCCCTCCTTTTCGCTTTCAGTTTCCTTTCCTACACTTTGGCACACTACACTGCACGTGCCTATGCTATGCTTCAACCACTTCTATCCTCCTTTTCTTCCTCCTCACCCTCATTTGCATTTCCCACTTCCTTGCTATACAATACCACACAAGGCTATGCTATGCTTTACTCTACCCCTCCTCCTCACCTTCTCTTCCTTTCTCAATGCCGCTGCTATGCCATACAAGGCTACGTATATGTTAAATAAAACGTCGCAGCTGCGGCGATCGAACCTTCAACTTCAAGCGGCGCCTCAAGTTTTCTGCACCTCATACGGCGCACGGCCTCCATGATCGGCCCACACTTCGTGTCGATGACGACGTTTTGGCTCTAACTTGACTTGGTGACGCCACGGGAGCACGCGGCAGGTGCAGCCCTGTTTGCGCTAGGTAGGAGGTTTGTTGCGCTATGAAACGCCTTCGCCTTTACGCAGTATAGTGCGCTGGGGGCATGAGGCGAAGAGAAGAAAGAAGCGCGCACGCAAGGGTGGTGCGCGCGCTAGCCGCAGTTTTGCCAGTCTATATAGTAGTGGGCTGAGGGGCATTAGCGACAGAGAAGACAGAAGCGCGCGTGCGAACGCCACACATTGGCCATTGCAAAAGAAGAAGTGCACGCACACTCTTGGGGACCTGGACTAACTATGACGATAGTTTTCTGACACCAGGCGCTTTTTACGACGGCCAAGAACAGCTTCGATGCTAAAGACCTTTGTGTTTTAGAATAGCACCAGACTGTCTAGTTGCATCGCGACACGCCGGGCTGGGACCTGCGACTTAACAGGTAAATACAGAACTTAGTGCCACATTCAAGTAAGATCGTTTCATGTATTTTTTAACAAACCGAGAATATGTGTGCAGCAGAAGAATAGAAGTGTTTTAATTTCAGGTTTTCGTCCGTACACGTCAATAAACACATCTCCTGACCCTTTCTTTCTCACAAAGAATCAGCTTGCTATATATATATATATGTATATAGGACTGTATATGCAAAAATAGCTTGGGTTGCCGCTAGTTTATAACAGAATTGACGATGCGCCTCTTAGAAAACGACGGTTTATTAAGTCAACGTTTCGGTCGGAGCCCGACCTTTTTCAAGACATGTAAACCACAGGCCAGTATGGCCTTATATACGTATATAAGGCCATACTGGCCTGTGGTTTACATGTCTCGAAAAAGGTCGGGCTCCGACCGAAACGTTGACTTAATAAACCGGCGTTTTCTAAGAGGCGCATCGTCAATTCTGTTATATATATATATATATATATATATATATATATATATATATATATATATATATATATATATATATATATATATATATATATATATATATATCTTTTTCTTCCACGCACAAGTTTTAGAAGCGGAGGGGTTCATGCCGGCCGTAAAAGCTTCGGTATTCACGGAAACCACCTCGGAACGTCTGGCTCTGCTCAGCGACCGCTAATGCCACAGCTGCGCCGCAGGTGCTTCGAGACCTATAGACACGACTCCGCATAACTAGCACCAGCTTCGTGTGCGCTCTGATTTCGCTTCCCCTCACTTGCGCTTAGTCCCGCCCACCCGCCTTGACACAGAACTCAACCGTTCCTCCCGCACGTTGTCTAGGCTTGGGCTAATTAAGCTAAACCACTCCTGACTGAGCTAATGCTAATTTAAATCTACACTTAAACTAAGCCTAATCACGTCGAGTTTGATGAAGCTATAACTTATTAAACCAAGCATAGTTAAACTACTATAAATTAGGCCATCCCTAATTAGGCTAAGGATAATTAATTCAAGCATAATCAAGGTGCGAATAATTAAAGCAGGTCTAATAAAGTTATTAATGATTAACTCAAGCCTAAATATGTTATTGGTTGATCATTGATTTCTGCGGTTTTACGTACCAAAACCAGTTGTTATTATGAGAGACGACGTACTGGAGCGCTCCGCAAATTTTGGCCACCTGGGGTTCTTTAACGTGCACTGACATCGCACAGTGCGCTGGCCTCAACATTTCCCCTCCATCTAAATGCATACGCCGCGGCCGGGATTTGATTTCGTGACGCTTGGATCAGCAGCCAGGTACCATAGCCACTCGACCACCGTGGCGGGGCCAATTAGGTTATGGATGTTTAAGTGAAGTAAAATTAAGCCAATGATAATTAAGCTAATCAAAATAAGGTAGTACTTTAAAGCATACCTAATTAATGTAATATTAATCACAGCGAGTTTAACAAAGATAAAATTATATAGGCTATTGAATGCTTCAAATCACCCCGGTTCGCTGTTTGAAGCCTTGCGCTTCTTAGTGCAAGCTTCGCTGCTTCTTCGTTTTTGTTTGTTTTTTTTGTAGATGAGATCATTCCACGTGTGCCGGCTTTTAGCAGCGCCGAGTATTTGCTGAATCTCATAAAGAAGTTTGTGGACACGAATAATTGAAGCTATGTCTTGAAGACAGCGCGGTAACGCTCTCCATCGCAACACACATTACGTACGAACAAAGCGTTTCTTCTCAATCGCTGTTAGTTATACCGAGCTTATACTCACAGCTCTCACCGCACTTTCCGGATTCATCAGATACAGGGGTTTTATTCGCGCCCAGATGCTGTGTATTCGTCTTCATAAAGACTGCAGCACCCGTCAAGGCGAATGTTGTCGACAGCAACACCCAGTCCCCTGGCTTCAGTTCGCGCTAGGATTTCTGTAGTACATATACGCACTGAACGCACGGTGTGAGGGTGTCGCCAAGATCACTGTAGTTCACTTTGCCCGTAAACATATAAGAGTGTGTTTTACACGATTATGTTCTATTCCCAATCCCCAACATTTCTGGATAAGCGTAGTCTAGAGGTCCAATCAAGCAGCGCGAAACGTGTAATGGAAGCGCAATGGAAGTTTTACTTCATATCAAGGCTGCGTCGTGAGGTTGTAGTCATCAAATGTGAAGCCACAGCGAATCCATTTGTAAAGAGAGGAGTTCGAATGGGTGCTTTTGGCATATTTGAAATTTATTGGCTTTTTACTCTGTAAGAGCCAACCTTATTTACTTTTTTTTTTGCTCTCACCGTTTACACGTAGCTAGCCGCATTGTACTTGAAGCAAGCTGCATATATAAAGCGGGAGGCAGTGTTCAGCATTTGCATTTTACGTTAACTGCACTAGAATGCCCGCATTCGTGGAACGCTCCAGCGTCATGAATGCGCACGTTTCGACAGACGAGCCTCTCTATTTGTTTCCTCGTCCTAACAGCAGCGAGCCCAGCCCGTGTTATCGTCACCGCTTTCGGCAGCTCGCTATGGTTTCGCCTTCCCTTTGTCATTTACTAGCTCCCGGCCTTTGTCTTACAAATTCGGCGCCCGTGCCCCCGCGTTTGTGACGTTAGTTCGTTGCACCATTGAAGATCGAGGCGTAGGGGCGATACATGCGTGCAGCCCCTGACGAGTCATAAAAACGCCTGGACGTTTTACCGGAAGATGCTATCAGCCATTTAGTATACTGTACTTTTATCACTCTCTCTCTCTCACTCTCTCTCAGTTTTTTTTAACTTTATTATTATTTTTTAAGAGAGCCTCGTGCCTGGTATATCCGCACCTTAAAGACCGGCCCATGTAGTGTGCCAGTTAAGAGAATGGGCTCTCGTGCGCGAGGTCACTACTATGATACGCTCAGCACTCAGCGGGAAATATGGAATGAGGAAAAAAATAGGCATGAGGTAGATTTGCGGATACTGGCCTAATTTCGTTAAGAAACGCGTTAAGGGCCAGGAGGATAAGCAATAAGGACTAGGTATAAAAATAAGTAGCAGACCGGTTGGTTATTTAGAGCCTCAGCGTGAGCCGTTCCTTTCAAGGCACCTATGCGTAGACAAAAAAAAAACAATAATAATATTCTGATGAGCAGTAATTGAGCAGGAAAGATGTTTGGGCGTCTTGGTAGTTCATCGTACAATGGAATACATAGCGCAAGAAAGAGACAAGACACGTCCTGTCTTCTTCTTGTCCTTTGTCTCTCTCTTGCGCTATGTATTCTACTGTACGTACTAATAAACCCTTTTCATAAGCTGTAAAGCTAGCTTTCCTGCAATGCTACTTGCCCTACTAATGGCGACAGCTGCCTTTATTTAAATGCTGTTCAATTTCAAGTTGCACATGCTGCGACCCGTTTTTTGGGGATGTTTGTATCAGAAGGGCTGCATCGACATTTTACATGCCCTGTCGCAAGCAAATTGCGCTTGCACATGTTGTTTGCCGGATGGCCAATGCCGCCATTAGTAGGGCAAGCAGCATTGCAGGAAAGCTAGCTTGCAGTTTATGAAAAGGGTCTATTGTACTTCATGGCTGCACACAGGGTATTTTAGTAAACTTGCGCCAGGGTTTGAAAACTCTACGTGCGCGTTACGACGATGCAACCATCTTCGTGTTGTTTCACCATCACCTTCCTCATCATAGACTATTCTTTAATAAGTTCTGGTAATTAATTATTAGCACTTTATTAAGCAATGGTTAAACTGTTGTTTTAAACACAAAATGTTCAACAGAGAAGTGGTAGAACATTTTCTACACGCTACGAACGAACGGTCGATAATCCACACAGAGAGAGAGCACCGGACTCGCCACAATAGAAATTGGTAATCTGATATTTGTCAACGTGACACCGAAATTTTGAATGTATTCAATAAAGCTTGCAATTAATCGAAACACAAAAGTACCCAGCTTCGTCTAGGTCGCGCAATGCCCGATAACAGCGAAGCTGGCCGATAGTTTACTGAAAGAGGTCACCTGATAGTCATGTGATATTTCAGTGGGAACTTGCCACGTGACACTGATTGCTCACTTCTACTCACAATGCGCCTTTACCCCCATTGACGAGAGTGAGCATTGCCCATCGCAATTCAATGGCAGCAATATTCTTCTTTCTTTTCGCCAATTCAGGTATTCTTTCATATTCTCTACTTTCTCGCGGAGGAGAGTGCATATATTTGAAATAATTGAGTCATCAGAAATGAAAATGTATGATACCCAAAACCCGCCAAAAAAGCATCAACGAAACTTAAAAAAAAAGGTACCGAGAATTCCGCCTACTGCAGCAAAGCGAAATGGCCCGCTAAGAAAAATAAAAACCCGCTAAATTTAGCGGGAAAACCCGCCGACCTGGTGACACGGGTACAAACTAGCTCAAACAGCAACCGTTCGAGTACTCAATTTGTAATTGTACAAGAAGTCTGAATGCGTAAAAATAAGGAAATTTATTTCATTCATTGCAGGAGAGGGCATTTACGAATGGTCAACTAATTATTTGATTAATGCATCAATTTCAAAACCATCAAGATCCCAAGGTGTTCCAAAAGGAGGGAGTGACACTATGCAGAAAACAAAAACAAAACAGAACAAAAAAAACATCAGTAGGTTGCGCGGCAGAGGGGGTTAGGTGCTTTCATTCACTGCACGCACCTATTTGGAGAATAAGGATCACGGAGGAATTCAGTAAAGAAGAAAAGCACACGTACTCCCAATTAGCGATAATACGTTATTGATATACAAGATGAATTCCAAGGAACGTCTCAGTGCAATAGGATACTGCGGTAGGTAATGACTATGCACGGAAGTTTTGTGCGTGCAGAAAGAGGTGGGAGGCCCAAAACTTTTCTCACTGACAATCATATATATATATATATATATATATATATATATATATATATATATATATATATATATATGAGATTTATTTATTTATTTATTTGTATACCCTCAGGACCCAGTGGGTGTTACAGAGGGGGTGGGTACAATATCAACATGGCAAGTCATAATAGTAACAGTGAAGGAAATACAACAAATAACAATAGTTAAAAGGAAAAGAAATCAAGAAAAGAAAACGAAAAACAATAGTGTGCAGTTATACCAATATGTGTTTCGACACTGCGGACTTAAACAGTTCTTGGTCCTTAGTGGCAGCAATGGAGGGGGGAAGGCGGTTCCAGTCCCTGATTGTCTTCGGAAGAAAAGATTGCAGAAAGTGGTTGGTGCGGCAGAAAGGAATGGCTACTTTATTCGGGTGGTCAACACGTGATGAGATATAAGCAGGTCCTGAGATTAATTCCTCCCTAAGTACTTGATTATGAAAAAAAAAATTTATGAAAGAGCGACAGACGGAAAATTGTTCTTCTAGTGACCAGATCTGGAAGTTGAAGAGTAGCTTTCATTAAGGACACACTGGCAGTACGAGCATAGTTGTTATGAATGAAGCGGGCTGATCGGTTTTGGACGGCTTCTAAGGCTTCAATTAATGTTGATTGGCTTGGGTCCCATATGGCAGCCGCGTATTCGTGTTTTGGTCGGACTATTGTTTGGTAAAGCTGTAATTTGAGGTGTGTTGGTGCTTGGCGAAAGTTTCTGCGGAGGTAACCAAGGGAACGGTTTGCGTTGTTAATAATGTAGGTAGTGTGAGAGCGCCCCGATAGATCAATTGTTATGTAAACTCCAAGGTATTTGTAGCTACTAACCTGCTCTAATCCAGTTCCATTTAATGTGTAGTTGAAAAGTTTCGGAGTGATAGAAGAACGTGTGATTGTCATGCTTTTACACTTAGCAACGTTAAGGTTCATTAGCCAGGTATTGCACCATTCAGAGACGCGACTAAGATCGCCTTGAAGAAGTAAGTTGTCGTCCTCGTTAGTTATTCTGCGGTACAAAACGCAGTCGTCAGCAAACAGTTTTATGGATGACTTAATGTTACTTGCTAGATCATTGATGTATACTAAGAAGAGTAAAGGACCTAAAACGGAACCTTGCGTTACGCCAGATCTAACTGCACAGGGATTTGAGGAGGAATTATTAGCGGTAACATACTGAGTGCGGTTAGTAAGAAAGCATTCAATCCATTTCAGAGTGTTAGGGTCGATATTCAGTGTGCTAAGCTTAACTAGGAGTAATTGGTGTGAAACTTTATCAAAGGCTTTCGCGAAATCTAAAAAAAATGCAATCAACCAGTATTTTGTTATCTAGTGCTGAGATAACGTCATGTGTAAAAGATAGAAGCTGAGTTTCGCACGAATGATGCTTACGAAATCCGTGTTGGAACTTACTGAAGAATGCGTTGGTTTCAACAAATGCCATGAGATTAGAGTAGATTATGTGCTCGAGCATCTTGCACGGAATACTTGTTAAAGAAATTGGTCGGTAGTTCAGGGGAGAGTGTTGGTTTCCGGATTTAAAGACGGGAATAACCTTCCCCACCTTCCAGTCAGTTGGCAAAGTAGTAGACCCTCGGAATTGGCAACAAAAATGCGGAAAGCGTTTATTCAACGTTTCAGCCGGAGACCGGCCTTCATCATGAAGGCCGGTCTCCGGCTGAAACGTTCAATAAACGCTTTCCGCATTTTTGTTGCCAATTCCGAGGGTCTACTACTCATCTCTGCCTTCACGCCTCCGGCCTATTCACCACCATGATATATATATATATATATATATATATATATATATATATATATATATATATATATATATATATATATATATATATATATATATATATATATATATATATATATATACTATCAGAAAGACACAGTGACAAACATAGGATTTATTCTGACGTTTCGGCTGGAGGCCAGCCTTTTTCAAAGGTGGATCTCACCGTGGATCTTTGAAAAAGGCTGGCCTCCAGCCGAAACGTCAGAATAAATCCTATGTTTGTCACTGTGTCTTTCTGATAGTATATTTATCCCGATAGCCAGGAAGAACTTTTTTTGATATATATATATATATGTGTGTGTGTGTGTGTGTGTGTGTGTGTGTGTGTGTGTGTGTGTGTGTGTGTGTGTGTGTGTGTGTGTGTGTGTGTGTGTGTGTGCGTGTGTGTGTGTGTGTACCGTGATCATGATGCACTTCCAAAGCATACACAACAGTGTTAAAGCCGGGATAACAGAGCTATAGCTTTCTCCAGTTTGGAGTGGGCAAGAGTCTTTAGTCTATCGTTGACGTACACTATGGGGTTATCGTGGCGTTTGCAAGGTATAGATTACAGGCCTTCTTGCGCCCCCCCTCCAACCGTACATGAACCGTGACTGTACCCAAACAACTCGAGAATGCCAAGAGTAAGCTGGAACGTCCGACAACGAGATTGTTCCCTACCTGCTACAAGGTTTCAGGAAGTTAAAGCACCTATAATGTACTCGATAAACAGATCGCTGAAAACGATGAAGCGTAGGGTATGTTGCTGTTTATTGTTTTCAACGACCTGTTCATCAATTCAAGCCTCACCTCCACTGAGCTTCTCTTCTAGCCTGGATATAAGCTACCGTATTCCTTCCACGGGTCTTATGTTTCACTTTTACGTAGTTCCTCATTGCGTATTGCGTGACAAGTATTTTGGTATGTTTGTTTGGTACTATGTATATCTGTATTAGTTCACTGATGAGTAACCATACTGAGAAGCGCACATGAGTTTTCGCATCTCACATATTGTTCGGAGAGTTCTCGTGTTCAAAAGGTAGACCCAGTCTCATTGTGTCTCATTGTGTGGCTCAATGTGCGGCGCCTTGAGCGAGTTGATTCCGCTATAGGTGTCACGTGTGTGTTGACCGGGATGTGTCGCTGTGAAAGATGCGCCCAAAGGTGTTCTAGAAATTACTCCCGCTAAGTGTGGCTTCCTGTTCTGTGTGGTTCACTGAATTATGCACAATCTCACCGTGGATCGATGGACCCGCTCCTAATCGATTCGCTAAGACTCAGTAAGTCCCTAAGCCTGGCATGACTTGAGCAGAAAAAGAGCCCGGTATGAGTGAGCGCCTGCTCTTAATGGAGTCTAAGTGACTGAGAGTCTGGTACGTTAAGTTTGCTCAACCTTCCTGCACTCGTAGTTTGCGCAATCTTAATCTTTCGCCACACCAGAACTTCTTTATACAAATATAGCGAATTTCCTTCAATAATTAACGTTGGAATGCGCTGCTCAGATTTGTCAGCGCTTTGCCAGTGAGCGATTTTCTATGTGCAATTGACATGTGATGTTGTCGCCACTCCTGCAATAGCCCGTGATTGGCTGCAATGTAAATAAATAAATAAATAAATAAATAAATGATAGATAAATAAACGAAGTGCGCCTTAAAGGGCGTGATGCTGAGCCTCAATAGAACGAATTGGGGCAGGGAGGGAGGAGTAATCGCGCTTCTTTTGCTTAATTACACATTCAATTTCAACTTAATTTCGCCATCAACGCAATACACTATGGCCGAGGAGCCCGCGGTAAGAGCTATTGCGCGATAGCTTGACAAAACCGTGGGCACATGTATAAAAAACACTGGCGGCATCGCGGTCGCACGGAAATCCGACAAAGAGGAAGTAAAATATCGAGAGTTTAACGCAGTATAAGGAAGTTAAACAAAGACACGCAAAACACCGTCATTTAGCGACAGAGAAAATAAATCCGCAATCTGTTTCACAATATTTTAGAAAAAATGAATGAGAGTTCACGAACAATTTAACAAGAACGGACAAGAAAGGTAAGCATAAGCAAAAATGGTGATCGAATTGCGGTGTTTCGAAAATATCAATTAGGACAAAACAACAGAAGTTGGGCACATTAACGAAAGATATATAACGTATTTATATAATACTAAACATGTTGATGAAGAAAATTATAAAATGTTTTGATTGCTTGTCTTTTCTAAAACAACGCTTTTCGCAAACTGTTTAGAAGTCGCCGTAGTGTACTTTTTAATAATTACCAACCACATTGTTTTTAATAAGTTCGAAAAAGTATTCTGTCGTTTAATCGAGTTTTATGGGTACGATAGAGTTTTGATGAATTGGAAACTTGTCGAAAAGAAAAAGAAAACATGTGTTTTGGGCTACATACCGTTTAAGGGAAATTGATAAAAGAATGTCATGTAACTTGTCAACTACAAGCATTATACTTCTGGAAAATTTCTTTTGTATGATGTAATGTAATGAAACTTCCAACACTTCTGGCCTTTATTTTCTTTTTTTTTTTTTGTGGAATGCGCAACCTTGTTAAGTTTTCCTGGGATACGTTGCACCAGATTAGCTGGCAGTAGTTAAGTCAAGATTAAAAAAACTGAATGATACAAGACCATGGTGCTCGAAAAGGTGCTGATTGTGTAAAAGAACACCAATTAATACGATATTCGGGGGACCACATGGTTAACGTGATCATTCCACGACGTGATTTCGTTTATAAGGACACCGAGACTTCTAAATGTAGGAACGTTCAAGTTCAGTTGTTTCTTGTTTCTTGGTCCAAATACAACACTTCAAGTTTTCGCAACATTTACAGGTAATCCATTTTGTTTGGTCCATGCCTATAGCTTTCAAAGTACATGATTTGCAATTTCTACTAGAAAATCTAAATTGGTGTCGGAAAAAAACATGCTCCTGTCGTGTGCGTATATTAAAAATTTTGCAGATAAAGTGTGCACTATGTAATTAATAAAAATATTAAAAATACAAGAGCATAATATACTTCCTTGAAGAGATCCGCATTTAGCGTTCTGCATTTATTATACAAAACAGTTCATACTAACCACTTGCCTCTGGTTCTTCAAGTAGGATTTCAGCAAATGTTCTGCATATCCACGAACACCATAGCAATGAAGCGTTTTAATTAAAATCAAGCCGGTGAAAAGCGTTTGTGCAATACGCGAGAAGACCTACTATTACTTCATTGCCTTCAAATTCCTTCAATATGTTTTCTTTCTGTTCTAAGAAGGCAGATTCTGTTGAAAGATGTTTACGAAAGCCGCACCATTGGTCAAAATACGATGTTTTCTTTCATATTAAGTCTACGGATGATGTATAACTTTCCCAAAATTTTAGAAAAGATGTCAAGGTACAGGTATGGGCTTGCAGTTGCTGGAGTCCTTTTTGTCTCCTTTTTTTTTTGAATATTACAGAAACGCGAGGGCTGCGCATTCTAGAAGGAAAGACTGATTCATCGATGTACAAATTAAATATATGAGTGAAACATGACAGTAGAATATCAAAAACTGATTTAATAGGTTTCATGCACATAGTAAATCTGAGTGCCTACGATAAGTCCTGCATAACCGAATGTCATTTCATATGTTTATGAGAAAGTCAGAATGTACGGCTGCGACGTCCTAATAACCGTGCAGTAAATGCCGCCCTTTGTATCCACGAGCACTTTTCACTCAAGAAGTACGAGATTAAATATGTTATTAATGTTTCCACGTACGCCTAATAAATTCTTTAGCAATAAAAGTTTTCATACAGCCGAAATTGAGTCTTTCTCATGCATTGTGAGAACTGATGTTATACAAAGTGTTTTGCAGATAGTTGGCTAGACAGTATCACTTGAAGTTACGCAAAATGTTTATTTATTCGCCGCCATTCGGGCATTACAGCTAGTAAAGGTAGGGGGGAATAGCTTATAGCTGTTCGCAGTAAACAATCCATTACAACAAGAGTAATGAAAAATACGCCATATATATGCACTAGCAAAAACATCGGCGCATAATCACGAGCTCTAAGAAGCAAAAGTAGCGCATATGGGTGTCACTGTACATCACCAACCTAAAATAAATTTTATTAGAGAGAGAAGGACAAAAGAAAATAACACTGTACAAATATGAAACAAAGAAAAACTATGTAATAAGAAGTAAACCTTGTACATAATCAAATAACAACCGAACACAGAACTAGATTTCAAAGAGCGGCTCCGAAATTAATATGGTAACTGTGGCACCAGGCTGTCGATTCCATTCTGAAAGTGCTTTTAAAAAGATTAATTCTGCAACTATATTCTCGAACCTTGAGTTTATGGCCTCTTCGTTTGGATATATAATGCGGCTGAAAAATGTGCTGATTGCGGTTTATTCCAATGCGGCCATAAAATGCAGTGTGAAAAAGCTTCAAGCGTAGAGTTTGCCTTCTAAAAAAGAAGGCAAACTCTATGGCTCCCATTTAAATATTTCTTTAGTAGCAGTCATGCTAAGGTTTCTCTCATAGTTACCGGTAACGTACCTTGCTGCTCTATTCTGAACTTTTCCAAGTTTGTCGCGATCTGTATTCATGTGAGGGTCCTATACACGGTGCACCCGTACTCTAAAATTGGTCTCACGTAGCTCTTGTAGAGAAGATCGTGGGCCTGCTGAGGACACGGCTTCGTGTTACGCCGTAAGAATCCCAACACGTTGCATGCCTTTGGTCAATGAAATCGACGTGCCTGTGCCAACACATGGATGCGGTGAGAAATATTCTCAAGCACATATATTCGGAAATGGTCTACAACGGAGAACCGGATAGAGTATAAGCTGCCGGTGGCATACGCTTTTTGTGAAACGCATGTGGACAGTTTTTTACGCGTTTGCTTGCGCCTTTCAGTTACCGCACCAGCTTTATATTTTGCTTAAATTGTTTTGTAAAATAACGGTACCAGCAACTCCAGTAATTTCCCTATGTATTATTATATCATCAACAAACAATCTAACGGAAGAAACGATGATGTCGGGAAGGTAATTTGTGAATATTAAAAAGAGCAATGTGCCCAGGACTGAGCCCTGAGGGATACCAGATTGCACGCGAGCCGTAGTACATTCTGCGCCATTTAACACCACATGCTCAGAACGCAAGGACAAGTATTCCTGAATCCATGTTATCACCCGTTCGTTGATATTAAACCAACGTAACTTACATGCAAGCAATTGTGATCTACAAGACCGAACGCTTTCCTGAAATCTACAAATACCGAGTCGACCAAGGAGGAATCATCTAGTGCGCTAAAAACTTGCCATACAGATCAAAGTGTCCCTGCAAGACGAGAAGTTACATGTGGTACGCAGAAGCGCATGTTGCAATATCAGCAAGACGATGACAATGACGACGAACTGCGACGCCACTTTTCGGCCGGAGAATCAATGTAGCTGTGCAGCTTAACAGGTATTCACGCATGTTTCCTGCGCCATTTGACAAAGCCATGCTTCGATGGCTACGGACAGATGCACCGACGAAAATGCATTTTCGTAGTCTCGCAAATCCAGAAAAAGTGGTTTATCTGGCAACATTGCCGAGATAAACAAAGATGGCTTCTATATCCAGGGTCACAGCCGCGCTTTCGCTTAGCGCTCTGCTAAAGTTTCTTGATTGCGGGTTCGAATCACAATGCTTCGCCGAATGCGAAAGGGTTCTTGCTGCCGAACATCTGATATTAATCGGTCTGAAGGATTTGAGCGGCGAAGCAGCGGAAATAATTGCGCTGTGCGTTCAAACGTCGCACTTGTTCGGAGATCCGCCTCAGATTTTCTTAAGGATAAAGAGCCTTTCCAGCGAGCCTGAAGTTGAAGAAGGCAGATACGTGTTCATGAGCAGGCCTCTCCGAAAGATGCAAGCACTTGTGCGCGGTGTTGCTCCATTGAGTACAAATGCGTCACTTATAAACGTGTTAAAAGAGTGCAGTTCCATGCGCGGTGCCGGAAGGCAAACGTAGAGGCGCGGTGAACAGGTCGAGGGCTGAAAAGTTGGAACGAGCGCAATAAATCCCGAATTGCCACCAGGTGAACTCGAAATGTACGTTGAACGATCACACATGACTTCCATAACTACCAAACAAATTGCGAGGCGCAGCGCGCATAGGAAGGCGGCGAAAGAAGGCAAGCGCTCGCTTTATATCTACTTACTACAATGCCTGCGGGCAAAAGTACGTCAGCAATAATGTTACCGCGGTTCAAGTTGAGCACTGACACGTTCAGAAACCGTTACCAGATATACACGTATAAACAATGTGGCTATTTTGTTCACGCTCTTGCCTAAACTAAACTACACTGCGGCTCTTCTAAAAGCGCGCATGATAATAAACGCACGCACACATATAATATGTGTACTCACCGGGGAGGAAGAAATCGTCGCGAGTGAAGTGCCTCGACCAAACTAGCATAGTTCCAGTCACCTTCTTGCCGATGCGCAAGTTCCTAATCCATTTTGCCCTGCGCGAAGCGTCGTCTGCTTCTTTGCGGAACCGATGAAACGACGTGTTACTGTCTTTCCATCGCGATGACACGCACTGAGGCACGCAAAAAAAGTCCTTTGATGAGGATTCTTTCTTTTTCGGGCTGCTTCGCGGCATGGCGTCGATTAAGGAACCATAGAGTTGTTTTACAGCGCGCGGTAATGCGATAACATGCCGCGTTTCGAGGTCGACCTTGGATCGGCTGGTTCCAGCAGCGTCCGCTAGGTGGCGAGCATTTAGATGGAATCGCGCATAGGAGCGCTCTGAGGACGTTGGTTTCAAAAAAAAAAAGAAAAAATCACAGCATATCCACGAAGTGAATGATGATGATGGGGCGAAGCTCCGGAAGTACATCGGTAAACCGTGAATCCTCCGTACATTTTGTCCACTCGATCATCATGTAAAGACGTGAAAAACATGGTGTATACACAACGGGAACATGGCATATATATCCACGGATTGAGTGCGTTCACGAACTTTTGCGCAGGGGTCCGACGATGAAGCACACAAGGACGCGCAAACCCCGCCTTTAAGATGTCCACGTAATGTCTGTCTGAGCGGACGTTAAAGGCGCCCAGAAACTCTTTCAATGAGTCAAACTCTCCCCTCTCCAGCGCGTCGTGCATTTCTTCGTAGCGGTTTCGCAGTTGCTCTCGCCGCGCTTTCTCTGCTTGTCTTCGGTGGGAGGGAAGGGCACGACTATCTTTGTTTCGTTACTGGGCATGAAGGGGGCGCCGAACCTGCACTTCAGTTCCCTCCCATTCAATGAGAGCACGCGTCGGAGCGAGCGCCGGGGCGTCGAAGCGAGGGTCTCCTATCACACTAGCATCGGAATGCAGCGAGCGCCGCAGCGCCATCTAGTGGGCGCTCCGAGTACTAGCGGTGGCTACGACGACGCGACGGCGGACAAGCCCACACCATAAGGAGCTTCGCCCCTAAAACGATACGAAAAATAGCGGATTAAGTGCGTGGATGTGATCTCTACTAAACGCCCCTTCCTGCAACAAGCTTGTTCTGAGTGCCTAGCGCTATTAAGTGTTTCCCTAGCGTAATCACAAAATTACTATCGTAGATGTCTTGTACTACAATGATGAAAGCAATGCCCCGCATCCAATCTCTATTAATGGGACTACAACTGAATTTTTTAACGTCTTTCTTTTCGGTGGTATACTGTAATCTTGGCACCTACCTAGACGCATTTGAAATCTTCGGGCATTGCGTTCAATGGTTAAAAGTTTTTCAAGGATGTCTTTTTCATATTTCATTAGATAGACTGTAATGCCATGTCTTCTGCCCCTTTTCCCCAGGACATTTTTCACGCAAGTATTCTAGCCTTATCGCTAGTCATAAAACATAAGGGCATTGTTCGTAACCATTTTAGATTGACTTAGCATTGTTTCTGTGGATGTGGACAAAATTATTCTTCTGGTCGGAGGTGTAATAGATATACTCTTTAGGTTAGGACGCTCGGTAGACGTGATCTACGAGATGGGATTGCAACGGTCTGCGCCCATCGGTCCACTGACGGCAGTGCCTGTCTAGCTGCGTTCAAGACTTAAAATGTTTTATTTCGGGCTGCTATTGGCTTCGAGGTCGGGCAACAAACAGGTGGCAGTAGTATTACGATATTAGTGTGGGTAGGTTGTAGGCGTTGCTTTCAAATGTACATAACGGTCCTCCGCTGTGAGTCGTTTCAAGAAATTGTCAACTAAATAATGCCCCGATTGCGGCCAAACGATGTGTCTTTTTATGCCGTGTTATACCACTAAGCTCGTAAAACGTTTTTATTAGAAGTGAAAAAAGCTAAATCTACCATTCAACTAGCCATTCGTTATAGAACGCAAGACATTTCATCAGTTTAGTTAAGCAAGCTACGTGACTATAGCACCTCTTTACTGCTATAAGTATTTGTGACGCACGCTCATTTTTGCCCACTAGTACAAGCAATTGTAATATCTAAACACCTACGCAGTCTTCTACGCAGGATTACTTGCGTGGCAGCTACACGAAAACTATGATAACGTATGCCGCTTGCCGGTCAAGCTAGGATGCCACACAAGAGCCGCCGCCAACTCAGCTTCCTTGCTGCCATGTCATGCACAATCCTCATGTAACACAGCACGCAGTACGCAGGCAATTAATTCGCCACACAAGAGTTCCTAAGTGGGACAGTTCAACTGTGACGCGAAAGCGTTCTCCGTAGTGGTTCCGAAAGTGCACAATAAAAAGGACGTTTTAGCGCAACTAAAGCCCTTCATGAAACGCTAAGTGACAGTCACGCAATTATACGCCTAAGGACAAGTACGCCGCGACATAAGTCAATGTATCAGATTATTATTTTTGTTTACTGCTGACTAGATGTTCACAATACCCTAGAGGAAGTCATCGAAACGCAACAGACACCACAGCTTGCCAGACTTTCGTATATCATCGCGGGGCAAAGATCCTTGTCATCAATCCAATCAATCCAACATCAATCCAATTTTCGCGATGGTGTGATACACGCAGTTGCAAGATTACACTACATCTTGCATTAAGGTTTCCCCTGTGCCGAGGAACGCACACGCACAACAAAATACAGATAGAAGCTTGTCTAGGGCCTCTGCACTCCTAACACACGCACAAACTCACGTGTCGGAAGTCTCTTTTGTCGATGCCGCTCAGTTCAAGCGTTCCCCTAGCCACACCTCTCGCATTGCGGTTGTGTCCATTGATTCCAAGGGCAGGGTACTTTCGGCCGCGTTAATCGTTACTTCGTCGCCCGGAAAGGCGGAGCAGCTAGCCATAGCGCTACCGCTCTTAGATCCAAGAAAAACGGGTCTACACATACCCGAGGTGGACAGCGAGAGCGTTCGCCTCGGGGGTCGTCTGTAACGCGGTCGCCAAGATAGTTGAAGGAAAAGTACTTGCTCCTCACACCATCACCTCGTTCCCCGCCCACATAGGGCCGAAAGTAGGTGGGCATGTCAACGCCAACAAATTGGCCCATGCTCGCACGCGAGGTCTCGCTTGCCGCGCAGGGCTCTCCGAGGTCGGTGCCCCGGCTGGGGCCCGCGACGGGTCTGTTCCGGTAGTGGCGGAGACGGAACCCCACGCTTTAGGGACATACTTTCCACCTTTAAAAAAGTCACAAAGCATTATCAACTTGCTCGCAGGGCATATCTCTTGCCACACCGAATCCTTTCACGTCCTCAATCGGTTATACTGAGGTTATCACAAACGCTTCGTATACCAGCCTTTCCATCTATACAGTCGTCTCGCGGAAATCTCCCCTTCGCGTCCCGACTGCGGCGGATACAGCGATTTTAACCACATGCTCTGTGAGTGCCCCTCTTTACCGCACCACACGGCTCAAGCAATATTGCAAGACACCTTTCAATCACTTATAAACAGTCACGACTGCTTCCATCATCTCCAGGCAGTCCAGAAAGCCCCCGATGCGGTGGTGAGGCTTGGCCTTCCCGTCCCGAAGTGGGAGCGGCCCGCTGGCCTCCCTCCGTAAAAGGAGACGAGTGGCTTCTTCAGGACCCCATTATAGTTTATTACCTTCCTACCTACCTACTGTTGATTGATCATTCCACTAACTCGTTAGCTATCTCAAAAGATTCTGTATAACCACATATCACGGTACGAAATCGCTAAGGCACCACGTTCCCACCTCGATGTTTTCCGCTTAATTTGTTCAAAACTACGCCATGTGCACTTTCCGATACGAGTGAAACACAGTAGCAGCTAAATTGAAATAACTATGGCAAACCGAAGATGCGACGATGACATAGTGCGCCCTGTTTGCATGCGCTTCGTCATATTGTAACGTGCTAGCGGAGATCAGATGAGAAGGAAGACGAAGCTGAGCTACGCGAGTGTGTTCATTTTCGCATCTTGAACATGTACGCGATCCATTGTCACAATCGTGGTGGAAGTGCTGGATAAGTTACCTGCTACCAACTGATTACAGAGGGACACTGTCCCTTAACTACGAAAAGGCAACACGCCGAGCTTCGCCACAGCCGTCGTATAGCAGCCTTGGCAACACTACCTCCAGAAATGATCTCGGAGGGAGACGCCCCCTCGAACAGAGACGCCTTATCACAATTACCAATGACATCGCCTTTCCATTACCGCGAGCCACGAACTTTCACGAGAAAACCTGGCGACGACGTGGATGAATAGTATAAACCACTATCAAAGGGTGAGCCCATCCAATGGCTGGAATGCTGCCAGTCAATTGTCTCACGTTGAATTGTTTCTGGAATTTGCGGCACTGCTGAGGTTTGAGACCCCCGAGGACTCGTTGACAACATGGGAAATATTTGTGGACGAAATTTACAAGTGTTTTCGAGACCCATCAACGAAAAAGAAACGCGCTGAGGAAATGTTGCAGAGGACTCGGGTCACCGGTGAGACTTGCCGGACGTACATTTAAGAAATACTGAAGCTTTGCAAACCGTGGATGCCAACATGTCGGAAGAAGACAAAGTCGGTCACCTTCTCAAAGGAATTGCCGAAGATGTATACCACTTCCTAATCAGCAAAGAGAGCCTGGAATGTGCCGCCGACGTAATCAAGCACTGTCGAACGTTCGAGACACTAAAGACTCGTCGCATCGATTCGAAGTTTGGGCGACTGACAAAAATCCCGACGGTCGCGGCAGTTGATGTTGCCACGATTCCACATCTAGCCAACCTTTCCTTCACTATTCGGCTCGTAGCACGCAAGGAACTCCGTCGGCATCTTCCGGTTCCCGTGCACGCTGGAGACTCCCCGTGCGGAAGTGGCCAATCGGCCACTATAAATTCCGCAACTTTCGATGAGCGTAACTGCCCCAACCGTGTACAACGGTAGAGAGCTCCACCACAAGCGGCTACTAACTTCGAGCCGCCTTGTGTCATGCGACAGCTTAAACTACAATAGCCGATCGCCTTCGTTATATATAATACCCGAGTACTACTGTCACAACAACATGAACTTCGGAATGCCTTATGAACCACCCGTGTGCTACCAGTGCGGCGGTCGCAGACACGTCGCCCGGTTTTGCTCTACGCGACGTGGCCCACGCAGGACGTTATCTGAGCTGCCCGCGACATTTCCACGGCGAAACGCGCGGCCCGATTACTACTACTGGCCTGTGAATAACCGGCAGCGCGTGTACCAGCAAAGCATGCGTACTTACTCGCCCGAATCTGCAGCCCCGCCGCGGTGGTCTAGTGGCTATGGTACTCGGCTGCAGATCCGAGGGTCGCGGGATCGAATCCCGGCCGCGGCGGCTGCATTTCGATGGAGGCGAAATGTTGAGGCCCGTGTGCTGTGCGATGTCAGTGCACGTTAAAGAACCCCAGGTGGTCGAAATTTCCGGAGACCTCCACTACGGCGTCTCTCATAATCAGAGCTGGTTTTGGGACGTTAAACCCCACCAATCAATCAATCAATCAATCGCCCGAATCTGCACGGAGCTTGACACCACCTACTACGAGCAAGCGGCGATCGCCATCTCCACGGCCCCGATCACGGCTCGCATCCCCTCCACCGGCAAACTAGCTGGCGCCGTCGATGGAGGTGAGGTCGCCGGACGTACAGCATTGCACGCAAGTATACCTTCACCAGTTTCAACATTAGAAAACCAAGTTTATGTACTTATTGATAATGTACACACGATGTCGTTAATAGATACATATGCAACTGTTTATTTGATGAGTTTAGTTTACAAGAAAAGATTTGGCCGAAGGTTATGTTTTAACGGGACAAGCCTGCTACCTTTCTCGCAGTGAGCAGTGCATCTCTGTGCCTGCTTGTCGTATGCACCGTGTCTGTTCGTGTTGCTGGTTTTCGAGACCTATCGACGAAAAAGAAACGCGCGGAGGAAATGTCGCAGAGGGCTCGGGTCACCGGCGAGACTCGCCGGACGTATACTCAAGAAATATTGAAGCTCTGCAAGACCGTGGATGCCAGCATGTTGGAGGAAGACAAGGTCGAATTCGCAGTGGTTGCCCATTCCACGCATGGTGTTATCGTTGGAATTGACTTTTTTGTGCCGCGCGACTATAGACTGTGGAGCAGGCGAGGTTCTTTGTCCGCTCTTGCCCAGCAGCCTCACTGCAAGAGAAAGAAGCTCGTAGCTAAATACGCACTACTCCTGGCTCTTTCCACGGCCAGCGTGATAGTTACTGCTGCCGAAATTCACTGGAGTTTAGGTTCAGTCGACGTAGTGACTGAGCCGCTGTCTTTGCCTTGTATGAAGAAAAACGTCTTTGTGCCGCGCTGCGCAGTATCTCCGACTAGCCGAAAGACGCATTTATGCGTGGCGAACTGTTCATCCGACCCTATATAGTACTGACGAAGGGCATGCACCTTGCCTTTTTTCGAGAGGAATGCGACATCTGCACTGGAGCCCTAAGCGAATCAACAGTGTCGGACGCTGCTGATGACTGTTCGAGGGAAGCCGATTTCCTAAAAATGATCTGTAGGTCTCTCTCTTCGCAGAAGCGCAAAGCCTTAGCCGCATTGCTGGCTAGACATACTAAGATATTTGATTTTGCAAAATGGCGCTCATAACTGAGGTACCGAGCACACGCACTCGTCATAACATCGATATCGAATCGGCGCGTCCTCTTAGACAGGAACTCTATCGTATTTCCGAGTAGGAGCGCACGGACCTTTCACCGGATATAGCAAAGATTCTACGGGCCGAAGATGCGACACGACACGGGAAAATACGTTGCGGGTTGCGAAGAGTGCCAACGGCCCAAGCGTCCCACAACTACGCCACCAGGACCTCTCTATCCTGTGCAGCCTCCTAATTCTCGCTTCGAGACTGTAGCCATTGACCTTCTCTGCCCGTTTCTGTGATCGAACAGTTCCAACCGATTTGTAATTGTCTGCGTTGACCACTTGACACGCTATGCAGAAACTGCGACAATATCTGCTGAAACGGTGTTGTACGTGTCATAGTTTCTGTTTCGCTCTATAATTCTACTCCACGGTCCTCCATGCATCGTCATCAGTGACCGGGGCCGACAGTTCCCCGCCGACGTCGTTGAAGAGACCTTCCGTCTCTCTACTTGCCAATTCCACCATGCTACTCCATATCACCCCCAAACCAATGGTCTCGTAGAGCGCACCATCATGACTTACGGATATGTTATCAATCTATGTTGATTCCAAACACAATAACTGGGACGGGGTACTACCGTACATCGCTTACGCGCACAACACCGCGAAGCACGAGACTACGGGGTACCCTCCATTTTATCTCCTCTACGCTCGCTCTCCTCGCATCTCTCCTCGCTCGCTCTCCTCACACCATTCTTGCATTTACGCTGGATGATGAAACTTCCGTTGCCGAATCGCTTTGTCGCACAGAAGAAGCCCGCCGCATCGCGCGCCTTCGAACCCTGGCATCTCAAGAGCGATCAGACTCGTTACGATGCCCGCCATCACCCGTTTGTTACGCAAGAGGCGACCTTGTATGGCTATAGACACCGGTGCGTAAAGTGGTCTCTGCGACAAGTTCTTCGCGCAATGCACCGGCCCATTCGTCATTCTGGACCGCCCCAGCGACGGGCCTCTTCTGGGTGGTGTGGTGCATGAAAGTACACATAAGCCACACAGTTCGAAGCTTGGTCTGTTCGCCGTTGGGTGAAGCCTCTCTACGGTCTCGAAGCCAATAGAAAACGGCGCTTCGCGGGGAATGCAAATTCTGTGACGGACGCGTCGGCGCGTCCCGTCGAACACGATGCGTGTGAAACAGGTGCCTTCCTCTACCTGGCACAGACCTATTTTCGTCGGGAATCTCAATCATTTCAGATTTTCTACATATGTTATAGCTATGGGCGATAACACTTCTTGCTGTGTTGATATTTCCTAGTACCATCGATGGATATCCGCTGTCACCAAAGCAAATGGGCGGACCGGTGAAGCCATTTTTACTTTACCTGGTTGATAGCGTTTTTAAAGTAAGCCTGGAAGTGTCCCCACAGCGTGGGCAGACCTGAATAAATTCTGGTTGGGCGCGCCACTGCTCTGCGCCCTATCGGTCGGCACTGCATCTCTACAAGCCACGTAACAGCTAGTCACGTGACAAGTCAGGTGACTTCGTTGATCTTGTAGAAGCCAGAAGCTAGGTTGGCCACAAGCTCCGCTTTTAGTCCAGCCTTCCACCACTATAATGCAAGCTGTCCACATTCTTATTCAGGCTGTAATTAGAACTGTAATCGGTTACACTTTAGAGTGAAGTAATTGTAATCGGTTATTTTCTTCAGTAACGCATTTAAGTCCTTGCGCACTATCAGTCAGAATTGAATCAGTATGAAGTGTAGTACGGATGCAGTAAAGGGAAGAGTGGTGTCGTGCCGTACGAACACTGCGCACTAGTTCGTGATTGCACAGCATAATTGCACAGTTCTGATTACGACGCAGCGAGCAATGGAACGGAAAGTGGTAGGTGTAACATAAAGGGATAAGAAGAGAGCGGAATGGATGAGGGAACAAAGGAAGAAATGGGCGTGGTCAATGCATGTAATGCGAATACAAGGTAACCGTTGGTTATTGAGGGTAATTGAGTGAGTCCCTAGGGAAGGCAAGCGTGGCAGCAGGCGGCAGAAAGTTAGGTGGGTAGATGAAATGAAGTTTGCGGGGATAAGTTGCGCACAGATAGCACAGGGCCGGGATAATTGGAGAGCTATGCGAGAGGCCTTTATCCTGCAGTGGGCGTAGAGATGGTGATAATGGTAATGATGATGTAGAGTGCTTCGACGCATATTTCCGCGTCAATTTTAATTAGTAATTTCGTAATCGACTGGAGGAAGATTGAATTACAAGGACTGTTACTCCTTAAAGGAAGTAATTCAAGTTTTACAAAATTACACTGAAGTGTGATCCATTACTCGTTACCCGTTACATACAAGCCCTAGCGTAAGATTCCGCTGGATGGTACGCGACCCGCCTAGAAAGACTGCAGCTAGGATGTTGGTTTGCTAAGCTCGGGGTAGCGGGATCGAATGCCGGCCACGGCGCCACCATTTCGATGGGGACGGAATTTAGAAAACACCCGTGTACTTAGATCTATGTGCATGTTAATGAAACTCAGGTGCTCATAATTACAACTGTGTCCTCCGCTCTACCTGACTGAGTAAATTCCCACGCTCTACGTCAACAGCGAATACTATTGCACTTGCCAGAGGTCATCCTCCCAGAGTTCATATAACTTTAGAGGTGCTTAGGACGCATATTCGACACCTTGCTCATGCTCCAGTCTACCACCTCGCCGGGCTTCAAGAAGACCGACCCGGTGCCTCCATTTGTAAGAGGATATCGGCACCGCGAATGCCCCCCAATGGACTATACGCTTGGTCGAGACTACTGACGACTCCTTGGTGTTTGGCCCGCCCAGGAATTCGGATGATGACGAAACTGATCATCAGCGGCTTTAAAGCAGCTTTCTCTACTAATGTTGCACGAGAAGTACGAGAGCCACCTTGAACTTTACAATGGTGGTTGGATAACACCAAGACGATCTGCAGAAGCTGTGATCCCTGCGAAAAACGAAAATGGTTGGTTAAAACGTCTAGCAGGACAACGTCGACTGCCGTGGAGCTTGCTGCCCTACGCAACGCACTCTGTAGGATCGAGCAAGAAGCGCCACTGAAATGGCTCATCTTTACAGACTCTAAGCCAGCCCCCCCCCCCCCCCCCCGCGTCTACTATTTGCTCTGCGTTGTGGGTCGCAAGACCAACTAGCGCTTGAAGTAAGACAGATGAATCTCCAGCTAACAGACAAAGTCCATGATGCAACATTGCAGTGGGTACCAGGCCACTGTGGCATCATCGGCAACGAGAGTGCCGATCATTCTGCTTAACGCGCTCATGAAATCGGAGCCCAGGAAGCAATCCCACTGTCACGATCGGATGCAGCAGCAAAGCTTAGGTTGCTTGCGCGGGATATGACAACATCGAAATGGAACACTCCTGGTGTATTGCATACCCGCCTTCACCGCCTATAACCATCACTACAACTTCGAGTTCGATCAGAGCTACCCCGTTCAGAAACAACCGTTCTCTGCAGTCTTTGGCTAAGGGTGTCATTTACAAGAACCCTAACATATCGCTTTAGAATGGCAGACAGTGCTGGCTGTGATCACTGCGGCGGCAAGGAAACGATCGCTCACATCCTTTGTGATTGTCCTCGGTACTGCATCCGATCCAACGACAGTCCCTCGCCGCAGAACTGGCACGCCTCGATGGCTGACACGTGTCTGAGCAAACTATATTGGAATGCCGGAACGTTAGAGTTTCACAAGAGAAAGTGACAAAAGCGCTACTCAAGTTCCTGCGAGCAACGGGCCCCGTTGAACGACTTAAATACTGGCTTGTTTGTGCGGCTGTGCTTACCTACCCTTCTCTGTCCCTCTTTCTTTTGTTTCTTACCTTTCTCTCTCCCCTTTACCCCATCCGCAGCGCAGGATAGCAAACCGGAAATTTTTCTCTGGTTAACCTCCCTGCCATCCGCACATTCTCTCTCTCTCTCTAGAATTCCCGCGATAATTTTTTTTGTGACAAAAATACATAAATTTGATATTTATAAGTTAAAAACTTGACATCACAAACCCGCCCGCTTGCTTTCAAGATTCAAGATGTCCTCCTGTCCTCCGCTCAAGAAATTCTGGTGGGAGAACCTTGGCACACACAATATATATATATATATATATATATATATATATATATATATATATATATATATATATATGTACAGTAGAACCCCGCTGATGCGTTTTTCACGGGACCGTAAAATATGAGCGTAAGAGCCGGGCAACGTAAGAGCCAAGAAATGGGAAAAATGGAAAAATGATAGAAGTGGTGATCGGCACACAATTTTATTTCAGTACTAGCGCTTTCAGTCCACGCATCGGCGCAGTCTGCTACGATTTCGTCGACAGAGAAAACCTCGGAGGTAACAATGGCGTCATCGATGGAAACGTAATCATTGTACGCGATTCCGTCACCAACAGTTTGCATCGCTGTGCCATAATTTAGATTGCGGAAGCTGGAAACGTAATTGGCGTCGCCCATTGTGCTGCTATTCCTACAGTCAAGCCAAGTTACGTGAAAAGTCAATATTTCCGTCGGCAGTGGCCGAGCTACAGCTCTTATGAAAGCCTACTGCAATGATAAGAATGCGCGGTTCACTGACGCCGCCAGCTACCCCGACGGTGGACGCTTCGCTGTCGTTGTGATAAACTCGGAGAAAGCCACAACGCATACAGCTAGTATCAAGACCCGACACCCGGAGGTTGCTGAAGAAATGGCCATCGCCCTGGCCATAACTGATGCCGACACTCAGGTTATACTCAGCGACTCGCGCACAGCTGTGCGAAATTTCGCTAAAGGTAGAATCTCGATCGAAGCCCTTCGTATACTCACGAATGCCTCCCAGGTTTCCCAAGCTAACTTGATCTGGTTCCCCGCCCATATGGGCGAAGTCTGCCCGCACCTCCTTAACCTCAACGAAGGTGCTCACTCCGCCGCACGCGATGCTATAACCCGTGCAGGAGTAGACGCATCTGTCGAAGAGTACGCGGACCGGGACCGACTCACGAGCTACAACGAAATAACCAAGGAGTTCTACTTGGCCCGGCGGTGCTACCCTCCACCTAATGGCAATCTATGCAGAGCTCAAGCAGCTACTTGGAGGCTGCTGCAAACGAACACTTACCCCAATCCACTGCTATACCACCGAATCTACCCCGATATCTATCACACGAGTATCTGTAAGGTCTGTCAGAAAGACACAGCTACGCTTAAGCATATGCTCTGGGAATGTGAGGCTAAAGCCAAAGGTATTAACCCCGATGTTCTCTCGGCGAGGTGGGACACCGCCCTGCGCAGCTCCTTGCTCGCCGACCAACGCTGGGCAGTCCAGCAGGCCTGTGAAGCGGCGTCAAGGCAAGGCCTCGACGTCCCGACATGGGAGACCTGAGCCCGGATCTTTAATCTGCAGGACGTTAAATAAAGTTTTCCATCCATCCCACATTGCGACGTAACAGCGGGTTCCTAATGCACTGAATCCTATGGGAGCTATGCCGGGACCGGCCAAAAACGATGTAACAGCCGGCAAAACGCAGCAGCCGGGAACGTAACAGCGGGGTTCTACTGTACACACATATATATATATATATATATGGTTACGAATCGCGCCGAACCGAGGCTGTCAAAAGAACGACCAGCTACGCGAAGAGGAAGAAGAGACGGACCGCGTGCGATTCTGGCAGCCATACTGCCGCAGCCGCAGCCTGTGCATATTTGAAAGTGCCCACCTGGCTCTACCGCGTAGCTGTGATTCCCCGTGATAATATATATATATTAGCCCACTTTAATCTTGCTAATTATTCCAAAATTACAATACCCAATTAGAAGAGAAGCTCAGGGGAAGATGGATGCTTGAATCTATGAAAAGATCGCACGATTTAGAACAGGGAAAGTCCGCTTGTGGAAACGTTGGCTCCTGTGACATTCCCGGTTCTAAATCGTATTTTGCGATCTTTTCAATACCCCAATTAGGAACTTGAATAACTTCCTCTATGCTTTCCTAGGCTTCAAGGTTTGTTAGTTCATTAAGTTGTTTCTAACAAATAAACGAGCCCTTGACCCCCTCCCTTTCGTTATTTCATAGCTTGAGCCTCGTTGCGGCCGTCTTGGTGCCTTTAGGTGGCATACTAGTGCTAATTGGGCATCAGCCATCTGGCCATAATATAACGTTCTACGTGACGCCTCCCGGCAATAAGCGTGCCCCACACTCGCAGCCATGGCCACGAGTGGTACTGCGTAACACTCTCAGGATTATATATAAATAAATACCCAATGAAGTGGACGGGGGGACGACTGCCTTCGTAGCTCAACGGTAGAGCAACGGACGCGTTATCCGTAAGTAGTGGGTTCGCTTCCCACCGAAGGCAGGTTTGTCTTTTCGTCCACCTTAATTCCTTTCTAATTACTCGAAAATTACAATGCCACAATTAGGAACTTCAACAACTTCCCCTATGCTTCAATGTTTGTTGGTCCATTAAGTTGTTCCTAACGAATAAGACAAGACCTTGACCCACCTGCGTTGTATATATATATATATATATATATATATATATATATATATATATATATATATATATATATATCAAAATGTCTGTCTGCGGGCCCTGTGTTTTGTACAGGTTAAGAATTTGCGGGCGAACATGCGTAAATGCTTGTTTATTCGTCCTACGCCTCGGTGCGCCTGCCTTCGTCAGCTAATATCATGGAATACCGTGAGGTATTCCCTGAAGAAGGCAGGCTCTCCGGCCGGAGCCTATGAAGCGTGTATATATATATATATATATATATATATATATATATATATATATATATATATATATATATATATATATATGTATATATATATATATATATGAGGTAAGTGTCGTACAGGTGCGATGTGTTCAAATTTTCGCCCTACAAATTTAAACTTTATTGCAGCAGGTAGCTAGTCAAATGCGCTGTATATAGTCGCGCCGCGACATCGAAAAGCTGTGGCAGTCAGAGGGACGAGCATTTCTCGTTGGGCATTTCTAGAAGCTGAAGACGGCGCATCCGTTGGCTACAAAATGCTTCACCATTGACTCCAAAATGCCACTTGCACAGAAAACACGGAAGCACCAGCGCTCGCACTGATGTTGGCCGTTTCAGAGGACGCAAGAACACTTCTCATGGTCGGCTAGCGTTGAGCGTGCTCACTTACTATCTTTGGCTCTCTACATCACAAATTTAAATTTGTAGTGGCGACCCGCTTATTTACTCATTGAACCAACTTTTCGAGAGGGGCCCTCTCTTACTCAGGGTTTAGATGTGTCTGTGGTCGGCCTGTGTTGCTTTTGGTGGCATACCATTTCGCCCTCGAACGTGTTGTAGGGAGGGCGGCCCGTCGACGTTTGGGGAATATGTACTTTCAATTGTGTGCCCGGACGCCCTTGTGCGTGGCCGTACACACGTATACATGGCGTCGCCAGCAAACGATTCCACACCCGTGTGGCTTCAGTGACACTCGGCAAGTAGAGGCACCATCCTCCCTTGCTTAGGTACGGCTTCAGAGCGACGTCGAGAAGTTGCTTCGGTGGCGTTCTGTAACTTTTTGTAGCGTGAGCTACACTGGCCGAGCTCGAGCAGTTTCGCGTGCGCGTCCGAGAGCCGTGTTGCGCATGCGCGAGGAGCAGTATCGTCATACAGATGGCGCACCGGAGCCGCCGCCGCCGCGCGCGCCTCGCCGGTCTGCGCATTCCAGAGGAGTGACGTCATAGCTGCGGCAGACACACTCGCGCCGGCGCACGCGCAGCTGTGCGCCTCCGTTGTGCAGTCGCCGTGTGACTCACTGCGCCGGAGGCGCTTGATAGCGCCTCTCAATTTGCGCGCATGAGGAGGCGTGTCAGTGGGGGTGTACATACAGCGGGGAGGAGGAGGAGGAAAAGAAAAACGGAAGGACAAGGAGGTTAGCCAGTTGTCAGACCGGCTGGCTGGCGTTTGCCAGTGTGGTATAGCCATGGAGAAGGAAAGATCCGTCTTTGTAGCAATAGAGAAGCAACCTGACGATGAGCAAAAATAAATACACATGTGTCACATAATGCGCAGGGCCTAGTAACACTGTTGTACAAAATTTATTTTTTTTAACGTTCCTAAGTTACTTTTACTTCTAACACAACCCTTGTGGCTGCATGTTCCCTGGTAGGCATCGCGGCAGAATGATTTTTAAAGACTTCCAGCAACTTATTGGCGGCTTGCAATCTTCTTGCGAAGACTGCACTCCATGGGCACTTTTGGAGGTCATGCATGCCAGTTCTTATTCGGGTTTTGAGTCAAAGCGTCTAGACAGGAGATGAATCACAGGCCAGGTCTGTGTACATACAGGCATAGGTAGTAGAAGAGCTAGTCAATGGACATTAAGAATCCCTGTCAATCTCGGTTGATCTTTCTGTTGTTTCTTTTTTCTTTAGCCATACTGAAACAGGCACTACCAGGGGAGAGCGAGTTTGTATAACCGACAGAACAATTTATTAAGCTGGTGTTATATCTCCTTAGAAGCTTAATCATTCGAAAGGCCTGGCTGACGCTTTAAAATGTATGCTAACCCTGCTTAGGTTCAATATAGTAGCCACTGCCTCGTGAGGCATACCCTACTCCGAAACAAGACGACTTATGCCTCTAATAAGAGAAGGTCAATAACAGGTACTGCTACGTATACTGAACAGTGCGCTTCGGACAATCCAGTAGTTCTTCTCAGCACATTCTTTCCCTTTCATCGAGCCCTATCACTGACGATCTGAGTCATAGTACACACACTTTGGCAAGAGTGACACTATCACGCGCTAAGCCATTCTGTGGCGTCAGTCAAAGCTACCTTGGTTTCATCGTTGTAACACTGATTTTCTACGCGTAAACTCCCTTCGTGCAGTGCTTATTGCCCAAGGAGCCTTCTCTCCTCAGCGTATCAATTTTTCGGCTTCCGACAGTTCGCCGTCTGAGGAAAAAAACACAATGCCGCGCTACACCCGTTTGTCAGCTCTTTTTCTATTTTTTTCGCAAGTAGAGCCCATTGCCACTTCGGGCGCTCGATACGTCAAGCAACGTGCGCGCCACCTGTGACGAGGTGCGTGACGCATGGCGTCTCTTTGACTTGTACCGATTTCCTTCATTTTGTAGAAAATAGGCTGATCAATAGTTCACTTTCAACAACAGGAATTCATTCCTTTTATATGTAAGGCAATGGCGCTTCTCTTATATTCTTCTTTATCCTTTCATTTCAACAGCGCAAAGTACTTAAGTACAAAAGCGCCATTTCCGTCAGTTTCATTTTTTTATACAGCCCCAGATGAGAGTTAGCACGCGGTATACATCTAGTTCGGATCAGTGCCTGGTTACGCCCTTTCTTTCTTTTTCTTTTTGCGCTAGCAAAACATTTTTTTTTATTCCTCGCACATGGCGAAAACACTTAGGACAATGGGGCTTGTTCCATTTTTGCATATTATTTTTTAGTTTGAACAGGTTCTCTTCTTTAGGGCAGGGTATGGAGCACGCTGCGGAATTTTAGAGGCGTTTGGCTGAATACTTGAAATAACAGATGCAGATTGTCCGACCAATTCGCAATGTCTTATTTCAATAAAACAATTCTTCAGCAAATTTGACCAGCGTGGCAAATATGTGAGAAAGAGAGGAACACAAAAACACAGACGCCTGAGTTGTTCATGTTCCTGTCATTCGTCTTGATTTTTCCGCGCTGGCCAAATTTGCTCAAGATGATCATGAACCAACCAACTCTCACCAGAGTTCTAAAATGATTCCCCGATTGAGACAAAATATCCGAAGTCTATCGTCACGTAGCAACACTGAACGCTCCAACTTTTATCTCAGGCGCGCAGTTGCGAAGCGCCTGCAAGTCACAAATCACCAAGCTTGGCGCGGCTCGGTGATTTTAGCCACGTGGCTATCATTTGGTGCCCTAATAAGAACACCCGCCTTCTGTGGCCAGCGATTAATCAAGAGCGAACTTCACTGGACTCTCGAATAAGCAAACCGATGCCCTCTGGTTTTAGAGCCATTGATTGCCTCTTCCCGAATGCGCACCCCAGAGGCAAGCCTTGCAAACTGGATTATCTGCTCAGACTCGTTTCGGCGATGTGTGCTCCAATCCGGAATTTTTCCGGGTGTTTCGCTAGCCCAATAAACGTACTCCCGGACTGTCACACGTGATATAGAAGACCATGCCCGCTGCGTTTTTGAAACGTTTAATTGTTTGTTGCCATGGTGACATTGTACTTCTCCGCCTACTGATAACTCGATAGTGCACCATGGTGCGTTATGTACACTGCTCTTTAGCAGGAACGCTAAGGCACTCAACACTGATGCTGCCAACGGCAGAGGTGACGCTGTCCTGGCTCTTACGGAGCTGATTAGAGGGAGCTTAACAGGGTGTTCGCTTCAGGGACGTGACGTTTGTCCGTGTAGTTTTTGGTGCAATAAAGCGGGATGTTGCTCATTTCTGCAGTGCAACGAATTACAACCGAGCTTTCGCGAGTCGCATAGCGAAACTGTCACGCCTCTAGTGAAGATACATGCATGAGTAAAAGGACAAGTAACGAAGCGAACGGAATGTTGCCTATCAACGGCATCTTAACGTCGATCGGGAATTTCTGCAGTCGAAGTGCACTGAGACGAGGAGGAGAGCGCGGAAAGTGATTCTCCGCAGTCGGCGCCTTACATAATGTGACACTGAGGTCACATCCTTACGTTGCGCGCTTCCATTTCTTGCTGCGGAGCAACAACTTCGGTACGGACACATTAGTACGCTTCGCGCTTTTCGAATAGCCCTGCCGACGAATAAGAAAGCACTGCATCAGTAGAGGAGGGTACCGAACCGAGATTACGGACCCGATTTTGTTATTAAAGACGATATAGTCTTTCTTGGGATACTTCAACGCAGAAATTTTGGTCAGTCTCTCTCTCTCTCTCTCTCTCTCTCTCTGTGTGTGTGTATGTGTGTGTGTTTGTGTGTGTGTGCGTGCGTGTGTGTGTGTGCGTGTGTGTGTGTGTCTGTGTGTGTGTCTTTCCTGCTTTTCGATTCCGTAGAATGGCGAAAGTGTAACGTCTTCTACAACGACCTTGAACGATCTTGAACTGGTAGCTGCGTTCATACTTGTGAACACAGTCGACCAAAAAGCAAATATTACGCATATCTGAGGCGCAACATCAATACGTAAGTATTAGATGGTGTGTTCCTTTAGTAGAAAATACATATATGCGTAATTCTAAAGACCCTAGTGCTTGTTAGGATGCGCTAAAAATGCGACGCGTATGAACGAAAAAGCGGACGTTTCCTACGCTTCGGTAAAACGACACGGTGCTGCCACCCATCAGTAGCTCTGCGTCCTACGCGAGCTTCTTGCGTTTCCCGATATCATGGCCAGATGGCGTCCATATATCTCACGCAGCGCTGCCTCCATTTCATCAATGCCAGCTACATGCGGCCGATTCAACATAGACGGGGCGCTGTCTGAGGCAAGGCAAAACATAACTGGACGTTTGATGATACAGAACACAGGAAACGGACGAGGTGCGCCATGCGCGAATTGTCACTGACCGAGAGGCTAAGCGAGCGTACCCGGCGGCTGAACAGACGCCCGAAGCTCGTGCCGTACCGCGGATGAAACGGGACTCATGTAGTACGGCCGGTAGAAGACTATCGTCTTTCGACGACATTTGCAGCGAAGCACGGAGATACGCGGCCAATTTTTTCTCAGTCTTTGCGGCTTGGAAACAAATTCAGTTGGTAGTGCACTCAGTTGCAGTGGTGGTGGTTGGACACCTTGTGTGTTTCCGTGTCTTTGCTGGTGTCCCTACCTGGTAGCGCGTCAAAGAGGCACTAACACCAAAATTTCGCTGCTGAGACAGACTGCGGAATTGATTTGCGTGGACATGCACGTGTAATCTACCAAATCTCAACGGCGAACACAGCTCCGAAAGTAAGTTAAACGAATACTGAAGTTTGCACGCGCAATCGAGCGCTGGACGCCGTACCTCGCGACATCGACAATAGCAAGGATGACCCGAAGGTACAGTGTACTAGAATATACGGGTAGTGGGCTCAGACAGCGGCGGGGAGTGACGCTTCTCACGTTGACGGCACGAGATGGCGCCAGTAGAGCATGGGCTGTATGCAGTACGAAGCTCGAGCAGGCTCGCGCACCATACTCGCGCTCTGCGTTACGTCGTCGCATGGAATTGTTGCTCCGCATTTCAGTGCCTGTCCCGTGAAATAGTTACTGCTGCCCGCAAGAATTTCCGGGCTAAATGGCATGTGTAAATGAGATAGTGGCTTGAGGCGCCCAGTATCTTTTAAATGTGCGCTGTCTCTAACGACGGTAAACGGTTTGTCAACAGATTGAGAGCTGATTTTGGGAGCTCGGCGCAGTCTTGCCGGGGTCAGCACATGAAAATTATTACTGGGCATACAAAGGAGAAACCGCTGCATCCCTACCTAATAAGTTTCGTCCTTGCATCATTCCGTACGCGAGAAGTCGGTGTTGAAAAAGTGAAAATTTCGAACCATCATTGACGTGAACGATTATTCCCAGGTTATATATAACTCTGCGCCAATTCTCGGCCACGATTTGCAGAAGTCCGCCAAAAATAGGTGTTAGGTTGGCAGACCTAACTCGTAGCTTTTTCCGGATAGACCATTTTTATCATTCGATGCATCCTATGATGTTTCCGGGTTCGCAAAGGACAGACCTGGTGGTGCGACCTTCTAGCTAATTCCAAAGTCCGGTGCTGTCATTGATTAATAGCGAGGTTCCCTGGCTGCAGAGAGCTGCTGAGCGGTTTTAACATATAACTTCCTACCCTCCGAAGAAACCGAAGCGTTGGTGACTAACAAATAGCCACTTGCGTGTTCTTTTAAGAGTGAAGTACAAGAAAGACATGTTTTCATGACATACCCATTCTTTATTTACAGCCGTGCAGGTGTTTTGTGTTCCCGAAAGCGCATAATTAATAGGGCGGCCCATCATGAACTAAATTTCTAAGAAAGGCAGACGTTCTAGAAAAAATTTCTCAGCTAATTCGCACTTGCAGTAGACGTACGTGTGTACTTACAACGGCTACATTTTATGACTAAGTGTCAATTAATATTCCTTGTAATTAGTCGACTTCATTAAATATTGCTTTAACGGCTAACAAGTCCGTGCAAAGTAGTAGTCCGCCTCAGATAACCCGGACATCAAGCATTTCGAAAAGAAAACAAAAATCGCGAAATACGTGTTATAATGAAATAGACGCATGCTTGCGCACCGCTGCTCAAGCGTCCCGAGTGATGATTTGGCAAATGCACGGCTGCATGCGTTTGTCGTCGCAGCGTACATGTCTTCGCCATGCAAGGAGGTAAAAAGTGTCACGACTTAAACGGCAGCGAGGTAAGCGTAAGCGTGTTTCGAGATGCATCATGTCAAATATCGCTTGCAGCGCGCATTTATTTCGCATTCCACGTATACTTCAAGGCTGCTTGTCTTTACTGGTAAAAAAAAAAACAAAAACAAATGTGACAAAGTTCAACATGAAGGGAATCATTCCCGGTTTATCTGAAGCGAGCTGTAACTTTCTAACTGAAATATAAGGGATTGAAGCGATATTTAAAATTTTGAGTAGGTAAAAAATATGTAATTGATACTTACTGATAAAAAAATTCTGGTTGAAAGTACACATCACTGCCCACAAGGCATGTGAGACTATTTCGCTCCAGCGGTCAGATATTTCAAATTCTTTGTGCATGGTTGTTGAGACACCACCCCGTGGTGTTCTTTCAGAGAACATATGCCGAAGAGCACTCACTCAACTTCGCATGCAAGTTTGTTTTTTGTTTTTTTTTTTGCTTTATAGTGCTTTCGGTGACCCATTAAGGCCTTTTACAAGAAAGTGAAGTCTTCTGGCAGCACCAAACTTAGCGATGCTGGGTGTAAGCATCGGGGTTAAGCACTTCGGGGTTCTCGTTGCATCCTAAACAAGAAGTCTGAGCTTTGCGCAACAGCATCACATCGACTCTGCTGTCGCTGCAGAACGGCGAAGGAAACGCGAGCTACTTCATTCTGCACTCGAGGTAACGGAGAGCAACAGCGCACGACACAGCGACGCAAACAAGACAGCAAAAGAAAGCAAACGCGAGTCGCTGCTACTGCAGCAGGCGGGAGTGCTGGGAATATTGCTGAGCGCAGCCGCCGAGCGTACAGCCCACGCTACCGCAGCGCCGCCGCATACATACGCGACCCGTCAACGCTCTCCGCTTCACCCCGGCGCGTGGAGCATGCCCTCTCCTGAACCCACTACCCATATTCTAGTGCACTGTACCGAAGGGGACCCCCCAACTTCCGCGACGTCACCACGGCCTCCGAGCAGTGCAGCTAGCAATGATGACGTCATGGCGACCATTGCCTATTCGCGTCGCCAGCGTCAGTAGACTGCCGGCAACGCCAGGCCTGAACAAAATAGTTGTCACCCAACTACGATGACAGCAACAACGACAACAACGCGCAGGACGTGCGACAGGCGAAAAAGAACGACCACGCTTCGCATGTCGTACGGAAGTGCGTCAAAATTATGTGTGCTCACGTGGCCGTAGTTGTTTACCCCACGGCGAGCGTTAGATGGCGCCACTTGCAGCAGGCGCCTTGTCGTTTTTGGAGCTCTCCCAAACCAAAACTGAAACTAGGGGGTAATAAACAGGCCGTAAATAAGTATAACTAAATAAGCGCTCGAGCAATTGATGTGCCGTGTTATGGCTAACAGATCCTCAGCTACGGACTGCAGCAAAAAAAAAAAAAAAAACACCAGACGAAAATTTTTGTGTCAGCGCTCATTTAAAGCACGAAGTCATGCCAGCTGGCCTCCATTGCACCACTACAACTATAACCTCAGTTCCTGTGCTCTGTACAATAAAAAGTTCTACCTAAACATCCTCTGCCACCTCTCCGCTCCCACTCACACCAAAATCGTCGTGTGCCGCTCATCGTAATTCGCTATTTAGCCAAGCTTTCGCTTGGGCAAAAGGCCTAGAAAAGTTACTTTTTCTAAGACTAAATCATCAATAATTGGAAGATGGCGTCTGGAAACACCGGCGAATGGTCTCAAGTGTTTTCTAAATACCAATCTGAAGCATACTGGGGTGTCAGTTGGGAACTTGCGCGTCCCACAGCGTTCGACAACGACTTTATGTGGTCGAAGCCAACGGCAATACTTGGGCGTCGCCGCCATCGTATATTTTGAGCTTCTATGGCGAGTTCGCATCACCCGTCGAAGAGTATGTATACTTGTTCATCGAAGCCGGGCAGGCTTCGGGAATGCGGAAGGTTCCGCAGAGATGTCTGTTGTGTGCATACACCATTAGCAAGTCTTCCTTTTGGATTTGCTTAGGAAAGAGAGGAGAATTTCAATAATTTTTGCCATTTGTCCGTGATTTAAGAGGTACAAGAAGTACATTCTGTAAACCCAAATGTCATCTTGAAATGTTACCTCTAATTAGGCTTGCGGAGGCAGGCACTTTGAGTTCACTTGCACTCGGGCCTTTTCGCTCACCACGCACAACGTTTGACGGTGTTAGTTCGCTAGGGGAACTGAAGTGCGGATCCGTTCGCGAGCTCTTGGCTGGGCGTCAGACAGTTTGCTTGATTGATTTGTGGGGTTTAACGTCCAAAAACCAGCTCGGATTATGAGCGACGCCGTAGTGGAGGTCTCCGGAAATTTCGACCACCTGGGGTTCTTTAACGTGCACTGACATCGCACAGCACACGGGCCTCAACATTTCGTCTCCATCGAAATGCAGCCGCCGCGACCGGGATTCGACCCCGCGACCTTCGGATCAGCAGCCGAGTGCCATAACCACTAGACGACCGTGGCGGGGCAGGCAGTTTGCATGCGCCTGCTGTTTAAAAGTGGACAGGAAGGCAAAAACAATAAGCTAAAACCCTCTAATGACACATAGCTTTCTAACGTTCTAGTCTTGCTTGTGTGTGTATTAAAAGCTGTCACAGCTAGGGCGCAGCAAACGCGCCCACACGTTCCAAACGCCGCATCACCACTGTGGCGGTTGAAACCGCGAAAACGTGCGTGGCTATACGGTTTCTTGGAGATATGTGTGTGCCCGTGTCGTCCACTTAATGGTCAAGTGGCCTTTGCGGCAAAGTTTATTCGGCTTCTGCTGCCGCCTTTTTAGGACACTTGCTCCGAGTTATGGCGAAGCCATATTACTTTCGTACCGCATCTGGCCATCAACGGGCATCAAAAGAAAGCGACGATGGCTTGAGCTCTGTCTAACCACGGCTACAATTGTTTAAGATGTATCAGCGGTTAGCTGCCGGTTATTTTCCAAGCCACGGATGGGCAATGGGGACACACTGTGGCACAGATGGTATCCGAAACATTTCTGGCCCATTCGGTGCGCATTTCATTCCCTCAAATGTCACACAGCCGTCTCTGGTGGCCCAAAAATCACCCGCGCCCACGCTATCCGCACACAGCGCTACATATGCTAAGCACTACGAATTACGGAAGCATTAAATAGAAAGAGCGGATATAAAATAATGATTCTAAAGTTCGTACTATTACACTGCCTGCACGCTAATCGCTTTGACCTCGATAGTCATCATCATAGGTGGGTTCTCCTGCGCCCCCCCCCCCCCCTCCCTCCTTTTTTTACATAGCCTGCAGTCACAATACGGTAAAAGCAGAGGTAATATTTTATACGGTGTAATGTTCTTCGCTGGCTCAGTTGCAACAGTGTACAAGTAGGTGGGAACCAGCAACATAAACAGAACATAACTTACAAGTGAGTAACGCAAAGGGTTGCAGATTGGTAGCGTTTCTTCATGCGAAGTGACGGCCATTGAATACGGTAGCACCGTGCGGCAAGCAAGTCGCAAGGGCAAAAAGAAAAAAAAAAGAAAAAAGAAGAAATATTGGGAAGAGGCCATTCTTTTATTCCTAGTTGTATCGGGTCTTCAAGCCAAAACGTGCGCTTGACAACCACTTTGCATGCATAAGCCGAACAATCCGCGTCGCATGTCTTATATTAGATTCGCATGCTTCGTGAATGTGTCTGCGTTGACCAGACAGGTCAATGCATAAATGAGAGGCTGCACTCTAAACCAAAATGCACGAAAATGGGGCATGCTGTTCGTCCTTTCGGGGAGTAAATGGGCTGCCACAGATTTTTAACCAATTTTGGAGTAACTGCGAGACTAACAGCAGCGGTTCAAGTTTTTATTCCCCTGCATTTCCCAATTGATGTCTTAAAAGTTACCCTCGGCAGAGCACTCCAGGTAGACTAACTATTGAAGCAGTTAGGACCAACCGGAAAAAAGAAAAATGGAGGCTTCCAATTGCGATCACATTTTCACTAGATTTATCAGCATTTCTATCACACATACACACTTTGCCAGCATTTAACGTTGTATGTGCAGACTGCCATGAATTCAAAGGAACATCACAAACGTACACACGCAAACATACACGCGAGCATATCAGAGTAATGCACCACATAGACCACTCACCTCACGCAACCGTACACCGACGATCGGGTATATATACCCACATATATTACCTCACATGTAGTACCTGTGGTAAGTTCCTGTTCAGCGTAATTACAAAATAAATATTCACAGAACAGCTGTGCGGTTAGCGTCGGCTCTTAGATAACCCTGCACCAAACAGATCTGTTAAACTAAACCCGCATCATAGTCAGCGCCTTTTTAATTAGCGAATTCCAATTATTAGCGAACACCTCGTCGATTGAAGCGAACGCCCGTTCGCAATGCCATGCGGGAGCTCATAAAACGCTCCTAAACACACACAAACACAGTAACGGCAAACATTCAACCACAGCGGCGAAGAAACGCGATGCACATGATTATTGCCCCGCCGATATACCTTCTTGCCGAAGTCGTCCCTAGGCCGCAGCGCACGGCTGTATACAACAAACGATCACCGGCGCTTACAAAATACGCAGTGTTATTTTCACGGTCGTTATTCCACACACAAATTAAGAACAGGTCTCATCGTGAGTGCCGCGGCTAAGGTGTGCTTACCCGCCTCGCCACGGTGGTCTACTGGATATGGCACTCGGCTGCTGATCCGAAGGTCGCGGGATCGAATCCCGGCCGCGGCGGCTGCATTTCGATGGAGGCGAAATGTTGAGGCCCGTGTGCTGTGCGATGTTAGTGCACGTTAAATAACCCCAGGTGGTCGAAATTTCCGGAGACCTCCACTACAGCGTCGCTCATAATCAGAGCTGGTTTTGGGAAGTCAAACCCCACAAATCAATCAAGATGTTCTTACCCCACTTACTACGAACGAGACGGCTCGCGGTCACGGTACAACGTAGTCGCAGCAGTGCGCCGGCGGCCGCACGTTGGTTCTGTCTGCCACGTATCGGCGCTCGCCTTCGCCCTAGCTGCTTGACAGTGGTCGTGGCACGAGGCGAAAGACACAATCTGAACTGCACTTTATTCCACGATGCAGACAGCATTTCCTGCACAGCAAGGCGACGTTCCTTTTTCTAGCGCCGGCGAGAGCACACACCGGCCGCCGACAGGCTCTATGCCCACGGCTCATAGCGAAGTCTCTTTTCGCGTACAACATGCAGCCAGTGACTCTTCGGGCATTCGGTAACCAACCGCCGCCAATCAAAACAACTTACTTTCGTTATCGCTACAAATATTACTTGTAATTCGGTGCGTTCAAGCAATCTATCCACAGCGTGTAGGCTCGGAGGCTCTCACTCGGGCGCCCACACTATACCGGCAAAACCGCCGTGACGGTACACCGACCACCGGAGACCTGAGACGATAGCCGAGCGAGTGGTAACCAAATATACAGCCAGTCCTGCCAGTGCCGCGAACCACGTAACGCTATGCAGCATCGCGCAGTCGATGTATGATCGTGTGACGGCGACGGTTCATGCGTTTTGCGTTTTCTACGAGTGAAAGAAGCGTCTAAATTCTTCCTGAACCACTCAAACAACATGGCGCGGCCAGACAGTGAGGAAGCAGACGATCCAACGCAGACCAATGGGCACTTTTTAGTCCCCCCATTCGCAGAGACCTTTTGCACACGACACCCACTGGCGCAAAATTTGGTCCTTTGGGATGAAACCGTTCAACGGGTGCTCTACATTTATACTGTTAGTCCACATTTGCCCAATTCTGGTTTAGAGTGCGTGAGCACCGTGATCTGTTCCCGACTCCCGTACGTGTGCAGATAGAAGCTTGCCATCGTATCGCAGGAAGTGCGGTCGCAAAGAGAATAAGACAGGCAGGTATTGCCCACGAAATGAACAAAGAAATAGGCACGTATTCTTGCATAATTAATCCCTCGGTTTATCTCATTGATGAGTTCTTGTTCCATTTAGAAATCGTAAATACCTTTTCTGCATTCAACGCTGTATCAGTTCTTCCAGTTATTGAGTTGCGGCACGTGCTGCTGTGTTTATTCTATGGAACTTCCAGTGAAGAAATGGCAATAGTTACAGTGTAACAAAGAAGAAGGCCCCGCTGGTACCGCCTCGTGTCAGATGTGAAGAAGAAGATATAAGTCTCGAGGTGTCTGGGATTAAACTGCTCCACGCTGGTTCTTTAGCTGTTCTAAATAAAGAGCGTCATATTTTAAATAAAGAGCATCAGTATACGAGCTGGAACCGCCTTAAAACGACCAGCGCGTTTTTAACACCGTGGTTACTTTATCGTCTCCCCGAAATTCTGTATACTTTTCGTGGCTCTTTCCATCTCAGTTTATTATGACAACAATCCCGTGTCATTGACTATTTATGCATGTTGTTTAGAAGTGGACTATTTCTATGCGAGCGGACATAACATTCCATTATCACAGGTCATACACCCACGGTTCACCACGCATGATTTATATATATCTTCGCAACATCAAGTGGCGTTTTTGTAGAGCATATGTAAGGTGCATGCTTTCCTCCACGTATACGTTGGACCTGCTGTTTCTTTCTCCTATATAGTGTTTAATCGACAAGGCAGAGAGCGAGAGAGGACCGTGCATGCTCTGAGCTGGAGCGCGACGCTCTGAAATAACTGCAGCCGAATGCACTTAGAGCGTTCGATTTCGACCAAGAGAATGCAACGCGCGTGCAGAGCGCTATGGAGCGTCTGAAAATGAGCAGTTGAATGCACCATAGGAACGCCTTTGAGTTCTGCAATGAAACTTCAGTCAATTTCATGTTCCTTTACAACGAAACTCAGTGCAAACATACGCGACAAACGACACAGAGGAAACGAGACACACACCGGTGCTGTACTAACCACTCGGTTGTTAGTGTAGCACGGGTGTGTGTCGCGCCTCCTTATGTGATTTGTAAACTTATTTTCGAGTAGAATTTCATTGTAAATGTTTAAGTTCTGTGCCGCTTTGAAACGGTTTTGAGGGTTACTCTTACCTAAGGCGACTTAAGTCACCAGTATGGGTCCGTGGGGTTCCTTGTGTACATATGCCGCTTAATACGGGTTGCCAACATTGCACCCAAAGTGCTACGCTTGAGAGGATACATTCTATACCCCTGTGTGAATCGCAAAAAATAAAAAAATAAAATAAAATAAAATAAAACGCTCATCGTCAATACGCCCATTGCTACATATAACAGCTCTAAGAAGGGATCCTTATAGGCAAAACAGTGTAGATTTCGAGACCTATTAATCGACAGGTAGACTGTGCAGGGCAGACGTTGGTTCGCTGGTACAGCACAGAATCCCATTGCTCTCTCTCTCTTTACTGTCAAGGCTACCAGGTGTTAATGAAAGGAGTGGGTAAAATTTCCATGAAGAATCAAAGGTCATTATAACTTGAGAGTAGCTGGCTAAAGATTGCGCAGTACCTAAACGATAGTGTGCAAATATTACAAAAAAGGGTCATTATAATGTGAGAGTAGTTCGTTAAAGGTTGCCCACTAAAGCGATAGTGCAGAAACATTAAAAAAAGCTAACTTATGCTAGCGTCTGCTTAGTTAAGGCACAGGTTATTATTAGCCTTACATAACGCGGCCCTCAACATGCTGGCATGCAGAAATGACTCGAGCAGGTGGATTCATGGTTAGCTAATTTTAGAAAAGAAAAAAATCAGTCTAGATCTTAGTTGTGAAGAAGGGACATCAGCACTTTGTCTGTGGTCAATATGTCGTGATAAGACGGATCCACAAAAGTGGACAACTTAAGGGTCTTACTGAAATATAATTGGTGGAATGGACATCAACACCAAACGCGGCGCAAGATGCAGCCTCTTTTGTCGCTACATCAGCAGTGTGCCCGAGCAGGTACTGCTTCAGAATATAGCACTTAGACGGAATTATTGCTCTGAAGGGATATTACTGTAAACAGTGCAAAAAAGAAACTTGTGTGAACAGAGCCTGTTACGTGTGTTCCCTCAATCTTTATCCCATTTTTTCCAGATATTTACAGCAGTAGAATAGGCGGAAGCAGCGGTTTTGAACTTCAGCAATAGTGCCAAGCAGGTTTGTGCACGGACCTTATACAGAAGGTGTGAACTCAAGTTTGGATCACACAAAGGTTTTATGCACGGAAGCATAGGGCACAGCCAAGTTGTGACAGAGAAAAGCAACAGTATATTTGGCATCTATAGTTAAAGGATGATGTCAGCGTGCGCCACTAAAGGCTGCCAAAAATACCTGCAAGCTAGTATACTTGCACAACCTCACGAAGGTTAAGGCTAGCTAGTCTTAAGGCAGTTTGTAAAAGCGTAGTTGGGTTTAGGCTAAGAGACGTGTACAACGTCAGTCGACGTTGGGACGGCGTGGTGGAGTTGAGGGGGATAATCTCGCCACATTGCCCACTTCACAGAGGACAAGGTAAGGGCCCCTGCAAAACAAAAGCACTTCTGCGAGATCCCGCTCGGCGGCAATGGTAGAAAGTAGAACGAGAGAATCTGGTCCAAAGTATGTGTTCTGGTGGTGGCATTGCAAGCGCGCTTTTGATGTCGTTGGGATGCCAACGAACGACTACGGGCGAAGTGCCGCGCATGGCCAGCATAGAGGGTAGTGTCGCGGAATACCCAGCAGTGTCTTCTGTGAAGAACCTTATTGAGCTGTCGCAGATTTCTGGGGTGGCTCCCGCCTTGGAGCCAGCGGAGAGACCGTGTTTCCCGGCCACTTCCTCGGCCTACTCGATTGCCCAGAGTTTTTCTTTCAGGCCCGAACTCAGCAGCGCAGTCCGCCAATGCGCGCAGCCTTCATTAGAGGCCGCGGCCCCAGTATTGCTAATTATTGCCGGACATGCCAATAGGAGGTGATATAGTGCGGCTCTGGTGTTACATTACTGGCATAGATCGGTGGTATGTAATTCAGGATAGATGTGGTTCATGATGACGGTGTTTGTGTATGTTCTTGTTTGTAGCTGGCGCCATTGAACGAACGGACTGGGCCCGATTGAGCTTGGGGTGGAGCGGTGGGTACCCCTGCCTCTGCATTCAGTAAGGTTCAGTAATATCGTGGCGTAAAGAATTACAGGCGAATATGGTCGGCGTAGGGTAACGCAGTGCCCAGTCGCAGTCGTCGGGTGAAACGTGTTTAGAGACCGCATCGGTAACGGCTCGATGAGGTCGATCAGCAAGGACGTTGGCCTGGGGTCGTAGGAGGTATTCAGTTTTTGATTAATGGAACCAGAGCTGAGGATATCGGGAATGACTTGGAAGAGTACTGCACAACCACGATTTGTAAGGAGCTGGCGTGGACCACCACGCACACTGAAGTAATATGAAGCAGCAGGAATACGCTACACCGGCCGCACAGCTAGTTAAAAGTGCTCGTGTAATGGCCTAGCGTGTCGCGTCGTTCGTAGCCATAGCGATCCACCTGTTGCCAGAAACGGATTCGGGGGAAAAGGCAGAAAAGATCCAAACACACGCCGGCGAATATTGAGGGGCTGCAGGTCCCCGGCAGCGAGTGTCACCGGCCTCTTCTGAAGTTGACAGTACTTGCAAGCAGTAACGTACCGCCGTAAGAAGCACACGAGGACGCGAGAAGCGGCAGCGTACAAGGTCGTCGGTACGCGTAACCACAATGTCTCCCGCATTTGATGCATTATGAAACTGTCGAAGCATGGTTGAGCGAACGTTTCAAGGAACAAGCAGAAGGGAGGCGACTCCAAGGCCAGCAATGTACGGAGGTACAAGCCCATGAGAGCAAACAGGATTTTTTTAAAGGCAAAAGCACCAGCATGGATTCTTGCCGGTAAATGAGGTTCCGCAATGTAGTGCCATGACGTTGCCCATTGGCCATATCCAGGAGGTAGGATATGAAGAGAATATATCGGCAGCGCCCGTGTCGACGTTGTTGGGCCTGTCTACAGAGTAACAGGAGAAGCAGTAATGAGTGCGTCATGCACCCAGAAGTGGCCGTTACACATGATGTACGGCGTAGTAACGACCGAGGGTGAGACGGGGATGAACAAACAAAAATTCTCTCTCTTAAAACGAGACGATCGTGTTTTCGTGTACCAGCGATGACCTAGCAGTCATCGGGGCAATAATAACGAAGCCGTTTATGCTTCCAATAGACAGTATATTCACAAAAGGATTATGTAGGTCCAATAAGTGAAGTAAACGAAAATACAACAAATGCTAGGAATGCAGAAGGCTAATACAGAGTAAGAGTCGGGAGGGCAGAATAAAACAAAGGGTCAAAGTTCACCGTATAGGAAGGCGGCGATCGGTCACTGTGGAAGGTGAATGCAGGGAGGGGACGGTCGAATCTGAGCCAACGCTGTGGACGCGATGCCCGACGCTGTAGTCGAGAATGCTGCTCACAGTAGAGGCCGTTGACCTGGAGCGCGTTCATCGTCTGCACGGCTGAACTCGGACGGTGGCTTGCGCTCGCTGCAGTGGCGGCCGGATTTGCCAAGCGGGAACGTCCTGGCGACGTTCCACCCACGCCAGGCCCGAAGTGAGGGGATAGCTGGTACGGCACCACGTGGGAGCCTGCTGATATCTCGAATCCGTAACCCGACGGGTCTCGTCCTGGTTTCTTGATGACCCAGCCACGTCTCTTCTTTTCTGCCTTGTCGCCTCCTGATTCGCCGGACGGCTTCACGCCACCACGTGCCTTGACGCAATGCGTCGTCGTCGTCTTCGTCGATGACATCGGTGGCGCGCACTTTATACACATTGCATTTTCTACTCTTCACGCACGGCCACTTCACTTGACCCATCACACGCGCCTCCTTTGGGAAAAAGTGCTTGTCTCTTAAAAACCTTTCTAAGTCTTAATCGCTGCCACCGCTGGTCCACTCAAGATCACCGCACCGCGCCAGTGAACACCACACATATAATGAATATCTTCCGTAAATGTTCGCGCACCGACAAGCAAAAAAAAAAAACACACACACAGAAAAATCTGTTTCAATATGGCTGTCTGTTTTTCCGCAGGTGCATAATGTAATACAAGATGGTGTATAGCAAATATAGCTCACATACTTAAGTTCTAAAGCTCACTTGACCAGATTACCCGCAACATTTTGTGTCAAAATAATATTTACAATCAAAAGTCTCGGAAAATCCAGAACAAAATTATTCCTTGTTCACTGTCAAAACCCGAGAAAAGCCACCGGATAACTGAAACGGGTGCTTATGTAATTGCATCCCACACCAGACGAAACGTAATTTTCACCTCCTTAGCGGAAAATATCCCTCCAGAGGCTTGGAAGTGTCACAGACCAGACTTCCTTGTGTAACTAAGCATGAAATGACTCGGACGCAGTTGCTGCGATGTGCATCCACCATGCAGTGTTCATATGACGCCTTCCGTCATGCCTATGCTCTGCATAATCTTATTCGCAAATGTTTGTGCATCAGGTGATGCAAGAGAAGCCACGTTCACATCCGCGATACTTCGTAGGTCTTGCGCTTGCAAACCAGCATCACGTTCTGGCTCACCAACATACCGAACCATGACCTCATTCGGCTATACTGCAAATTTTAGGACTAGTCCTGCAACGCTCTTTTCCGCTTCTGTCGGACAAACGCCATTGGCATCGACCCGAGAAGCCTTCCTGAGAACCCGACGGGTCTCTACTCTCGCGCCCTGGTTTCTTGATGACTCAGCCACGTCTCCTTTTCTGCCATGTCGCCTCCTGTTTCGCCGCACCACGTACCTTGACGCAGTGCGTCATCGTCGTCTTCGTCGACTGCATCGGTGGCGCTCGCTTTAAACACACTGCATTTGTCTGCTCTTCACGCACGGCCACTTGACTGATCACTGGCATAACTTCGAATTGGTAAACCCCACCAGGCATTCTAAAACCGGTCCTCTTACAATTGCGATCACCCACATCTATATTCCAATCCTCAGACCGAAGGTCAATGGCCCCACCACGGTTGTCTAGTGGCTATGGCACTCGGCTGCTTATCCGAAGGTCGCGGGATCGAATCCCGGCCGCGTCGGCGGCATTTCGATGGAGGCGAAATCTTGAGGCCCGTGTACTGTGCGGTGTCTCGATCTGCACGTTAAAGAGCCCCAAGTGTCAAGATTTTCGGAGCCTTCCACTATGGCGTCTCTCATAATTATAGCGTAGTTTTCAAATCAAATCAAATCAAATCAAAACTTTATTTCATCTCAGCAAGGAGAAAGGGGGTTGCGGGAAAAAGCTGCCTTACTGCAGCTTGACTAAGTCCGGCCCCCTGTGTTACAGTTCGACAGTGTGCAGCACTGACTATAGGTAGATAACATGTTAATACAAGTCAAAGCACTTTGCATAAGTATGGAAATAAGGGAAAGAGTAATACACTAGCATAGGCGTACATGTAATGAGTTGAGCCCCGGTTTTTTTTTTTTTTTGCAAAGCTACGCCATGAAAAAGATATGCACAAAATTAAATTTAGAAATAACATGTGGCAATGAACAATCGCAATCAAATAAGAGAAAGCAACGCAATGACCACATCAGACTCAGACTCTAAGTATACAGGTAATAAACGCATATGTACATTTATATATATATATATACACACACACACACATACACATACTCATGCTCCGCTGGAATTACACAGTGGGATCTAGCGAAATGAAATGAGTGAAAAAGGAGCGAGGAGACATACTATCCGGGTGTAATCCATGTGTAGTTTAGGTGTTCAAAAGTTCAGCAATACGATAGGATACTGATTGCTGCCCATAGTTAGTACGACAAAAACGTGCTACCCAAAGATCTGCATGTCTTGTGCTATATGGAATTTCGCGACGATGCAGGTTAAACAAATTCACATAACTAACATTTCCCTTTCGCAAGGCAGTTCTGTACATGCAGGCGAGACGGAATGGGTAAACAATTCAACTGGCATTATTTTGTATTCGTAAAAGTATTTAGACGTGTGTTCTTTGGAAGCACGTGGACGTGGAACCCCACAGGACGTGGAACCCCACAAATCAATCATCAAAGCCGAAGGCCAATGGACGAAAAGCAATGTGCACCGTATCAACAATGAAAGGCGTCATTTATACGAGGTAGACGTCCGTGTTTATGCGATTTACGTCTAGTGGCGGTCGACGCAAAACATCCGCGAGTCATTCTTTTTTTTTTTGCTAGCGCGAGAGGTGGCACCCAGGGACTTGACGATGGCTCAGTGATGCTTTTTGTTTGGACTTGTCTACATGACTTAGCACTTCGGAGCAGAATTTCTGTAGGGTAGTCGATGTTCTAATGGATTATTTCCGGTTTCTATACGTTGAGAGCAATGTCTTGTCGACTGTACAGTTATTTAAGTCGTATGTATTTTTACAGGAAAGGCGTCAGTTTCCGGGCTCTTTACTTCCGCAGGTGTGAAGTACAGAACGATCATTGCAATGTCATTGCCGGTACAACAGTCAGGCCGGGACGGCTCACAAGAAGCATCAACACCAAACGTCTCAACGCAGCAATCCGCTAAAGAATAGATCGTAACCAGAGGCAGCAACCTCAGCAATTCGGAGGAACAGAAACACATCGGTCTGCCGTCAGGTGTACGCAACTCTGACGGTTTCCGATAGTAAATGGCAGACTGCAGAAGAACAGGATCAAAGCAGCCTGGGTGGTGTTAGGACGACGGGGAGAGCAGGCAGTGGGGAAACTGGTGTTAACGATGTCTTGACAAATCATGGACTGATAAAAAATAAGTGCTTCGATTGGGCTAGTTGGCATGACATACTGGCGTTGATGAAGCGCTGCACAGATGAGACACACACACGCACACATCTGATGACGCAGATGACACACACACACACACACACACATCTGATGACGCAGATGACACACACACACACAGAGAGAGAGAGAGAGATAGCAATGGAAGACGGACAATGCGTGCTATCCGATTGTTCGTGTCACTTTCATTTCTGTGTGTGTGTCATTTGGGTGTGTCGTCTGGGCAGCACTGTATCTACCCCAGCAGCACTGAAACAACAATATCGAATCGGCAGTGCTGTTCAAGGACATCTGCTTCGGTAAGGTCGGAAATGCACCTTCCATTACCGCGGCGTACAATGCGGGTCACCTTGTCGCTTGTAGGAGGCGAGCTATCCGTGTCGGTGCAGGGGGACTGTGCTGCATTATTCAGAACGCTAGCTTCTAAACTAATTGGAAATAAGGCGACCTTTTCCTGCTCAAACTTATTAGATGCGAAGCAGCTCTTTGACTAGCCTGTGTAACGCTGTCCATCCTTGCCACAATCATCATCATCATCATCATCCTCCGCACAAGAGCGAGGCAACGCGCTTCCTTCGGCGCAGGTGTTGGAGCGGTGCCAAGTAGGTCACGCCGCAGCTGGGCGTTGACGTCACACTCCCCTCGCACGCTTCCCTCGCAGGTGCGCGCGTACGTCACCCTCTCCCTCACCCGCCGGAGCGCCCGCAGCTGCCGGCTCCAACGCCCGCTCGCCTCCCGTGTCTGCGTTTCAAACAAACGTTTACACCAGTAAACGCTACACCGAGTTTCGCTTCAAACTTCTTCCAGCACCCGCGTTAGCACCGTTCAACCCGTGACGCCACCCGTGCGCAACGCTCCTGCTTCGCATCCCATTAGGGTTCCCTTCGGGGAGATGGTCCAAGCTTTTTTTAGGGTGTTAAGTCTCAAAACCACCACCTGATTATGAGAGACGCCGGAGTTGAAGAAAGCTGCGTTCATCCTGGTGTACATAAAAAGAATGGGAAGAGAGTTACACTACAGAACGTGAAGGAGTGCACGGCGCCCATGATTACAAGATGCAAGCGGAACCACAAATATCGTGACGATTGTTTGGCTCTAGTTACAATGGCCGCGATACGACGCTTTCAGAAATGTGGTTATAACCATGCGTGAAGCCATCGATGAGCAGTATGCTGTGGCGAATTTTTATCGACCTGTGCTTCGCTCTCGTAAACGCGGCCTTTTTCTTTCGCGCAAAGAGGGTGCCTGGCGAAAAATTTTCTCTGATGCTGTACAGCGACCCTAATTTTTTTTTACGCGTGACAATACACGGTTTTTGTCTTTCCAATTTGCAAAGCGAAACGACTCACCTTGGGAGGGTTGAAACGGCTTATATTATGTGAGCCTACTTGAAGTGTTTTAGTTGGATCGATATGCCAGTGTTTTCACTGCACATTTGTCACTGCTCACTGTTACTAATTGTTCCGATTGAATGAATGTTTCATTAGCGATATTATTCAGACCATACAATGCAGTATCTTACCTGTGTTCATGGTCCTCACAATAATACATATACTACATCCGTAAGAGGGGCAATTTGTTTAGAGCTGTGCATCGAGAACGCCTCTGCGTTTTAATATAATTTTTAAAGGGACCGACAACTGAAATTGCTATTAAATGAAACGAGGCGTAGCCTGCCGGTGAAGCCTTGGAGTCTATGAATTGGAGCTTGGAGCTTTCTGGAATCTATGAATTGCTGCACGTCGCCTGCTGCTGTTCATACGAGCATAACTCGGTCTCAAAATTGCAGTCAGTACATAAAAACGCCTCCCAGTCTTATTATTCGCTTTCTGTGCAGCAAGAGGAGTCGACGCTGACAAGCGTCGTTGCCCTCACGGCAACCGAAATCTGCTTTTAACCGCGGCGCATGCGGACAGCGCCTCCCAGGCGTTGCGCGCACACGCTCTGTCGGAGCAGAACCCGGTGCAAACACACACGACAGCTGTCAGCCACTGTTTGCAACATGTATTGCGCTAAGACTCTATAAGCAAGAAATCCCGATAAAAAATTATTTACGGCGATTTCCCCGTGGTCATTGCATGATTGGACAATCTGACCGGTAAGCTTTCCGTTCAAATAAAGAAATTAGGTAACTTAGGTACTTTAAAAACTGCTTCTCTGTCCCTTTAAGGGAAATAATAGACATGCAGTTGTACTCCATCTTTTCCACTCTCTTTCACTTTCACTTGCACTTTCACGCCAGTTTGGTAAGGACCAACTTCATTTCGGTTAAAAGCGCAGCTTGCCCCGAGTGGAGTCCTTGTGATGCTAGCAGAATGCCGGAAGATGTTTCCTTGTCAGAATAGCATGTAGAGGCACTGGGCTTTTCCTCAGTGTCGCCAGCCGCTGAGAGCAATGATCCGAATACGACAGCAGCACTGTCATATGCGATTCAGTTGGGGCTAGGTAGCCCAATTAATGTCCTATAACGAGTACGTGACACATATGAACAATAGCAATTGCTACTTGAACAAGAAACCGGCGAGGCGGGTAAGTGCTGACCATGGACGCGACGCTACCGAGCCCTTTGGAGAGCTCGCCGCCAGCAACAGTAGCCTTTTAACCTTGGTCAGTGACGTCAAGATCAACCGGGTTCCATTTGTTTGCGAACGGTGCGCAAGAAGCTGATAAGGGGCTTGATTAAACACAGGAGCCGGACGGTCGACGCTGCGTGGCACTTCGTAGGACGGCATGCTTTTCCAACAAAAAGCAAGCGAGGCGGGCAACTTCTGGCCATATTGGCGCGATGCTGTCAAGCCGACTGAGAAGCGATGCCATGAAAGGAAAAACAAATGAGCGCTACTATGACTGTTATGTATGAACCAACTAGGCCAAAAACATGTGTTATTAAACGATGATAATTTGCTTGTTATCCACCTTAATTAGCCGCCTTAATTTATTTGATTCGTCATTTTCATTCAGCCGCATGCCACAGCGCAAAGTATGCGCCACAAGTAACTTTTCTACCATTCATGCATACGGCGGCGGAAGCCGGATTTTCGATTCATGAGGCATATAACAGCTTTGAAAGTCATGTGTCGTGCAAAAGCAGAATAACTGTCGAATATGGAACAACTATGGCTTTTATCAAAAACAGACAATATTGTACCTGAAAAGATTGTGGACCTGAACATGCAACGCCTCGAGAGTTCTGCAAGGAAGATGGTTGGCAGAATCTATTATACTGAAAAACAATATGGCTATTTGGAGGAGGCGAAGGGAATGTAGTTTCATTATTCTATGAAATATTCTAGAAGGCAGTTTTAAACAGAATCGGCCCAACTCTTGCTTTCACTGAACCCTCAGGGCAGGTTTGCGTCAAAAGGGGCTATTCAACAATGGATCCCACTCATACAATCAGTCGGGTTAATGAGAAACATCGCAGTGCAACCAACTTTGTTAGATGGCCGTTAGAGACAGTGGAAATGCACCAGATTCACTAGACGTTCCAGCGGACATGGTAGCACTACGTAGTCAAGGAGCGGCACCATTGGCTCGACGGGCGTCCTTTGACAGGGAGACGCCACTTTTTTCTCGACCTGTAGCTGCGGCAGCTGCGGCAGGTGTTGCTGTGGCAGGTGCTTCTATGACTTTCTTTCTCTGTTTCTATCTTTCTTTCTGTCTCTTTTTCTGTGTTTGTTTGTCTCTCTGTGCATGCAAATGTAGCCGCGGCTGCGGTGATCGAACCCGCAACTTGGAGCGGCGCCTGAACTTTTCTGGACCTCCCACAGTGCACTCCCACCGGGTTAGGCCCACATTTGTGCGAATGCTCCACGGCCTAACCACAACCTTAAACAGGTCCGCTGTTAAATGTAGGAGCCATTCCACTCTGCGAAGGTGCGGGGGAACGCTTGACGCTTTGTGCACTTCGCGCTGTTTTGCACAACTTCCAAGATCTGTCCAGAGTTCTTGCATAGGAACGAAACACACACACACACACACACACACACACACACACACACACACACACACACACACACACACACACACACACGTGCACACGCAAACACGCCATAGGTCCTGAAGCTTTTTGCGCCTGACACGTTTCGCACTAAGCAGCGACACGTGTGAAATATACTATCGTATAACAGCTGGGCTGTGTCACTTATGTAAGGGCTCCGCAGGTACACTGATTCTCCACTGGAACAGTGGAAACATACATAAAAAGAATTAGGGCAGCCATTAATACTTGGCCTCTCCAAAGTGATTTGTGCATGCTCAGAAGAAGTGCTAATATTGCCACCAGGACATGCACGGCGGGCGCGAGCTAGCATGGACAACAAAGAAAGAAAAGGAAGAAGTTGTTTTTGGCTCAGCGCGCGCCCCAGTCGGAGCCATCTTGCTCAGCTAGCAGGTGTTGTCTACCTGACGGTGCGGCCTCTGCTATCATAGTCCCTTGTGTGTCGCGTGACAAACTGATGGAGGTGCTGGGTAGCCCCAACTAATGTACCAGACTCCTCCTGGTAGCCCTGTACCTGCAGTGACAACGCCTGTGCACAGGGCCAGTCGAAGAATTAGAGGACTGCCTACTGAGAACGGACCTCTTCCAGAAATGGCGTCAGCGTCACCTCAAGACGGTACGGAAGGCACGACGACTGCTCATTACACCCTGCAAAACCCACGAGTGCCAAAAGTGTTCCACGGCTCCATTTTCGAGGACGTGGATTTCGTGAACGCGTCGCAAATTTCAACGGGTGGACCGACGCGAACAAGCTCAGAAACGTGTATTTCAGCCTGGAAGATGGCGCTCGCACCTGGTACGAGAACCGTGAACCCTTCTCGTCGTCGAGCGAGTTTTGCCATAACCTGGTAGCAAGTTATGCCAGTCCCGATCGCCGCGAACGAGCCGAGCGGGCCATACAGTCACGCATCCAAATGCCCAACGAGAGTGTTATGATGTACGTGGAGGACATGATGAGCCTCTTTCGTCGAGCAGACCCGGAAATGACAGAAGACAAGAAACTACGCCATCTAATGCGAGGAGTAAAGGAACAGCTTTTTGCTGGCTTCGTCCGCAGTCCTCCAAAGACTGTGGCCGAATTTTTGACGGAAGGCACGATCATGGAAAGAGTCCTGCAACAGAGGTCGGCAGTGTATACGACCGGCAAATCAGTGTCGCTTCATCGCTGGGCCAGATTGGTGCTGCCGGGAGTAGCATCAACATCGATTCCCTCTGTGACCTCATCCGATCTGTCGTGCGCGACGAACTACAAAGGATTCAGTGCCCGCCTCAGCATACCGTAGGATCAATCTCCAGCCTCGTCAGTAACGAGGTACAGCATGCTCTGCAAATCCCGCTTTCCAACCCCGTTGCCCCGCCTGCACCGACAGAGATGCCACGCCTGTCATACGCGGAAGCTGGAGGCCGTTTTACTCCCGCTGCGCCACGCTTTGTGCATCCGATACCGCCGCACGATACCCTTCCACTGGTGCAACCGATCCAGCGCTCGTACAATAGGCAGCCGATTCGACGGAAATCTGACGTCTGGCGCACACCGGACAGGCGACCGCTGTGCTTTCACTGCGGTGAAGCCGGCCACCTATACCACGAATGCTCGTATCGCCGCCTCGGACTCCCGGGTTATGCCGTCGACTCGCCAAGGCCCAGGTTTGGTGAAAGACCCAGGGCGATAGAAGAGTACCTGTCGCAGCAGCGCACGCTGCCCTTCCGGCGGCAGTCACGATCACCATCTCCAAGACGGCCTTCCCCAAACTTCACAAGCTGCCAAGTGGCGGCGCAGGGGCGCTCGCCAATAGACGGGAAAACTAACGGCAGCGACCTTCTGGAGCGAGGCCGCTGACAATCGACGCGCGCAAGGCCTCCCATCAACACGAACGCGGACCAGCAGCGATCCGACGATGACAGCAACCGATCTCGGAAGCCGACTTTCTTTGGAAATACCTGTTGTGCTTGACGGCCATCACGACCTTAGTGCTTTATTGGACACAGGGGCCGATTACTCGATTATGAGCGGGAAATTAACGACGCACCTGAAGAAAGTTGTTACGCCGTGGTATGGGACGCAAATTCGTACTGCCGGCGGACATGTATTCCGCCCACTCGGTATGTGCACAGTCAGGGTGACAATTCGCGCACGTACCTTTCACTCCAGCTGCCTTGTACTTCGTGAATGTTCCAGAGACCTCATCTTGGGAATAGACTTTCTCCGGGAGCACGGCGCAGTTATCGACCTTCGTGAGCGAACAGTGACATTTTATTTATTTATTTATTTATTTATTTATTTATTTATTTATTTATACAAGTACCTCACGGGTTCCACGAGGGAACATTGCGTGAGGGGGGGGGGGGTACATTTTGTTTTACAAAGAGCGCAAAAAAAACCGACGTCAGCCGCCTCAGTACGTTTCGCGTTTCTGCCGGCAGCATAACGTTGCCACCCCGGTCTAGCGTCCTGGTTGACGTCGTGTGTGACGAGCTACCTGACGGTGAGGCAGTTGCTGAAGGCAACACGTCGCTTTTGTTCTCTCTTGGTATCTGCGCTGCCCGCAGCCTCGTCACATTTCGCGACGGATGTTCTACGCTCCTTGTTACGAATTTCAGCAACGAATACCGTCACCTTTTTCGTCGCACTGCGATAGCTTTCGCCTACCCCATGACAGACGTTGCTGAATGCTTTACTTCTACATTAACGGAAGCCGGGTTGCAATTGACATTGGGAGACACAACTTCGTCACTCGGCAAGATCGATATTAATTCGGCTCTCCCGGAGCACCAACGAGCGCTCCTGCAGAAATTGCTCCTTCAATTCAAAGACTGCTTTGCTTCTTCATCTAAGGTACGTCAGACGCCCATCACGAAACACCGAATTATTACGTATCCCGACGCCTCACCCATAAAACAGCAGCCCTACCGGGTTTCGGCTAAAGAACGTGAAGCGATAAATGCGCAAGTCGGAGAGATGCTCCAGGATAATGTTATACAGCCTTCCAAAAGTCCTTGGTCGTCACCGGTAGTCCTAGTAAAGAAAAAGGACGGAACCCTGCGTTTCTGTATTGACTACAGGAAACTTAACAGCGTGACTAAAAAAGACGTTTATCCGCTGCCTCGTATCGACGATTCACTCGATAGACTCCGAAGGGCCAAGTATTTTTCATCAATAGATCTCGAAAGTGGGTACTGGCAGATTGAAGTTGATGAACGGGATCGCGAGAAAACTGCTTTCGTTACACCGGATGGCCTGTACGAATTTAAAGTCCTCCCATTTGGCCTGTGTTCTGCACCTGCGACATTCCAGAGAATGATGGACACTGTTCTTACCGGGCTGAAGTGGCATACGTGCCTAGTTTATCTGGATGACGTCGTTGTGTTTTCGGCTACCTTTGACGAGCACCTGAGGCGTCTGAAGACTGTTCTAGAAGCTCTGCGCTCTGCTGACCTAACGGTGAAGCCAGAAAAATGTCACTTCGGTTACACGGAACTCAAGTTCCTTGGCCATGTTGTGAGCGCGGACGGTGTTCGGCCTGACCCTGACAAGACTACTGCTGTAGCTACCTTTCCCGTTCCGCGTGACAAGAAAGCGGTACGTCGCTTTCTGGGGCTGTGTGCGTACTATCGCCGCTTCATCGCCAATTTCACAAGGATTGCTGAACCTCTTACTCGTCTCACACGTGATGACATTGCATTCGTCTGGAATGAGGAGCAGGACGCCGCCTTCTCCGAACTGAGGAATCGATTGCAGACACCCCCAGTTGTGGCTCATTTTGACGAGGGCGCTGATACCGAACTGCATACGGATGCCAGCAATGTAGGTCTTGGCGCCGTCCTTGTCCAACACCAAGACGGCACAGAGCGCGTGATAGCATACGCCAGTCGTACTCTATCACGTGCCGAATAGAACTATTCCACCTCGGAGAAGGAATGCCTCGCAGTGGTATGGGCAACAACGAAATTTCGCCCTTACATCTATGGTCGTCCGTTCAAAGTGGTGACCGACCACCACTCATTGTGCTGGTTAACCAATTTACGCGATCCATCGGGACGGCTAGCACGCTGGAGCCTTCGCTTGCAGGAATTAGACCTCACCATCGTATACAAATCCGGTCGCAAGCACGAGGATGCTGATTCGTTGTCGCGCGCACCAACTGAAGCGTATAATCCTGAGGCTGAGGATGATAGCGGCTTCCTTGGGGCCTTAACCACCACCGACTTGATTGGACGACAACGCGAGGACGCCGAAATCCGCGCAATTATCGAAAATCTAGAAGGATGCAAGTCTCCCCTGCCTCGACGCCTTTCTCGCAGTCTCGTGTCGTTTAGCCTGCGAGGTGGTGTCCTGTACAAGAAAAACTCGAGCAGTTACGGTAAACCCCACCTTCTCGTTGTACCAGCAGACATGCGCGATGAAATCCTTCAAGCCTGCCATGACGAGCCGACATCTGGCCACTTGGGTTCCTCGCGAACTCTCGCCAGAGTCAAACAAGCGTGCGACTGGCCCCGACTTCCTGCAGCTGTGAAGCGTTACGTCAAAAGCTGCCGTGCATGTCAACATCGCAAATCCCCACCACTGAAACCCGCGGGACTGTTGCAACCGATCGCACCACCTAGGGAACCATTCGATCAAGTCGGCATGGACCTACTCGGGCCTTTTCCGCTATCATCGACCGGCAACAAGTGGATTATAGTCGCCACAGATTATTTAACAAGGTACGCTGAGACAAAGGCCCTACCAAGCACTACGGCTGCCGACGTTGCTCAGTTCTTTATAGACCAAATTGTTCTTCGACATGGTGCTCCTGCGAGCGTTATTACTGACAGGGGAGCAGCTTTCACATCCAAGCTGATTGATGACGTGTTCAAGCTGAGCTACACGAGCCATCGCAAGACAACCGCGTATCACCCGCAGACCAACGGCTTGACGGAACGACTGAACAAAACCATCGCCGACATGTTATCAATGTACGTAGATGTCCAGCACAAAACGTGGGATCAGGTGCTACCGTACGTAACATTTGCGTACAACACTGCCACTCAGGAAACAACGCGCTTTACACCGTTTCGTCTTGTCTATGGACGTGAAGTTCAGACCATGTTAGATGCCATGCTCCCACACGACCTCGACGCTTCACTCACCCCTGACGCTGAGGAGCTTACCCAGTTCGCCGAAGAAGCTCGCCAATTAGCACGCCTGCACATCACGCAGCAGCAAGGCACAGACCCACGGCGCTACAATCTTCGCCATCGACATGTGCAATACCGCCCGGGCGATCACGTTTGGGTGTGGACTCCGGTTCGCCGCAAAGGGTTGTCCGAGAAGCTGCTTAGTCACGAGTTCGGACCCTACAAAGTGTTGCGCCGCGTTAGTGACGTCAACTACGAGGTTGTTCCGGATGGCGTTATGTCGCCACATCGTCGAAAGCACCACTCTGAGATTGTGCACGTTGTACGACCTAAGCCTTATTTTACGCGTTAGGATGAGAGAACCTCGGCCTTAGTCATTTTTCATCTTCCGTGCACTTCCTGTTAGCTTTTCTTTTTTTTATTTTATTCGGTTGTGCCCGTCAAAACTCTTGCGCATCGGGATGATGCCATTTTCAAGGGGGGAATAATGCCACCGGAACATGCACTGCGTGCGCGGGCTAGCATGGACAACAAAGAAAGAAAAGGAAGAAGTTGTTTTTAAATGCGGAGCATTTCTTAGTCGCACGATGTCGCGCTTCGGCGTCGGCGGCGCCGTCCACACCCCCACTGCGCATGCTCGGCTCGTCTCGTGCCGGCCCACCGGGCGTTCAGCAAGCCGAGCATGCGCAGTGGGGGTGCGGACCTCTCCCCGTACTTCTCTCCCTCGAACGCGGGCGGTGTGTATATAAGCGGCGGAGCGCGCGTTCGGAATTCAGTAAAGGGCGTCTTTACTTGGCTTTCGCTTGACTTCACGCTTGACTTGACGCTTTGTTTGACTCGAGTAGATGCGATGCAAGCAACAGTACCTTCAACCAGTAGTGGGTCACAACCCAACATCAGCGTCCCACCACTCGTTGAAGGCAACGTTAACCCACCCTCACCGTCGTCGGCGTCAACAACAGCAACCGCTACTCATCCTCAGCAGCAGCAGCAGCCGCCGCCGCCGCCGACAACACTCTACCCCACGTTACCCCACTACTGGAAAGTCTGACCCCTTCGTACTCGTCGGAGACTTTAACGTCGACATACGCAAGGACGATTGGTTAGTCGACTACATTTGCACTCGACACGGGCTGTACTGCGTGTCCAACAACAACGTCGACAACGGCAACCAGCCCACCACCATCCACGGCAGTTGCATCGACCTCGTCTTCACCAGTTACGCAATCGCACGACCGCTCCTCAAAGACCCCTTGACAGTGCACTTTAGCGACCACAAAGCAGTCATCCTCTCCGTCCAATACAACGACGGCACCAAGCAATAGACACACTTTAACTTTACACTCCTTGCCTTCGCTTCTCCTTCATTCAATATATAAGAATAATAAAGACGAAATAACAATTAAGCATTCCCAAACCATACCCAATTACGCAACATTCACGCGATACCCCCACCACTCTGCGACGCATTTACTCGAGTTCCCCCCGTGGGAAGATGCGGGCGGCACTTTTTTTGGCATCAGCGCGCGCCCCAGTCGGAGCCATCTTGCTCAGCTAGCAGTTCTTGTCTACCTGACGGTGCGGCCTCTGCTATCATAGTCCCTTGTGTGTCACGTGACAATATGTCAGGCCAGTAATGACAATGCAATAAAGATCTACGGTAAATATTTTAGCGATCTCCAGTTGGCAGCTCGCGCTGTCCTCTTCAGTAATGCTGCAGATTAGTTCCAACAAATAATTCGAGAACTTGAGCTGCAAAGGTAAAGGTATGGATTGAAGAATAATATCCAAGAAGCAAATGAGTTGTTCAACAGCTCAGCAATAGAGCTATAACTGATGACATTTTGCACCTGACGCTGTGCAAAAGAATATTTTTGCATCTGACGCATGACAGTCAGTGTCTCTAGTAGGAGCATAATTTCTTCACTATAGCCGCAGTGCAGTAGAGTGAAACTTGTAATGTATTGTGCATAGAAGAAACCTTAAAGCAACAGTTAATGTAACGGCTCCCTGTTGCGAACGCGATAGGCTAGCACTTCAGATACCTGTTAGATAATTTGATGAGAGGCCTTTCACGGAAAAGATCCTCGTGTTTCTACAACGCACAAGGGTGCAAGAGTACTACTGAGTTCCCTGAGGTGCAGCAGCCTACTACATATGAGCGGTTGAACAATAAACCATCAGCACATATATCTCGACCCGTTGTGGTCAATTTCCTGACTTCTCCTCTTTGCATCTCCTAGCTTTCCTGCGAAGGCAACTGTGCCGGGCCTGATTCCCTCCTTTGCCTTTACGTTATACGCTCAGTCTCTTTAAAATTAAAGCAGTGATTTTAGGTTCCTACTAAGAATTACAAATGTGTATTTCGCTCATGATTTGATCTCAGCGGTGCACATATAATGCTCCTACATTTAATCCAAAAACGTTCTATACATTCTTCTAGATAGAGTACCCCCGCATAAGAGCATTTCTGATGCGTTTTCAGCTACCTAGTTTAAAGTCAGCAAGGATGCAATATTTACAGGACCATTAGAAGTTACTGGGAGGCTCGTGTATGCATAAATATCCTTGTGTAATTGTGTTCTCAGGACCTTGAATGCAGTACTTGTAATTGTGTACTTGGCAATAGCAGCGTCGTTTTGTAAGCTATAGCCATAGGCGTGCATATAGTTTACTATCATTTCTGTGTTCTGCTGCGCTCGTTAATTATTTAAATAAAAAATAAAAACGAGGATTCCCCTTTATTTGTTCTTTCGTGTACACCATAGAATGATCAGCGCCAGCCGAAAACTAAACCTTTGTGCAGACTCATTAATTTGCAAACTAGAAACACAAAGGAAAATTACCTATCCCTGGGGACACTATAGGCTAAAAGAGGGGAAGTGGCGAATTATACCAGCTTATTTGAAAGCGCTGCTAGCGCAGCGTGCATCGACATGCCAGTCTGTTGATCCGTCAGCAAATACGAAGTTTAAGCACGCAAATTAGTGCGTGTAACTCGATCAAGAGACTTCTAACGCAATGAAATCAGCGCGTTCCCCGTTTTCTATTTTATTTCCTAGCATGCTAGATACTTTAATTAGTTAAACTTAACTAATTGGGCTTTGCCCTGAAGCAACTCATGAACCCCCATAGACTCTGCGTAGCCGACGGTTTGATGCTATATTCGACTAAGTTGGAGTTCACCGAGCACTGATCATTCATTATACGAGAGATTTACCATTTCACGGAGCTGATCCTAGTCCCTGTGCTGTTTTCATAAGGAGGCCTCGTCGCAAACTATGTTGCGCATTGTTCGAGAATTTTAGGTGGGATCACTATATATATATTGTTGTTATGTGGGGTTTAACGTCCCAAAACCAACTCTGGTTAGGAGAGACGCCGTAGTGGAGGGCTCCGAAAATTTTGACCACCTGGAGTTCATTAACGTGCACTGACATGGCACAGCACATGGGCCTCAACATTTCGCCTCCATCGAAATGCAGCCGCCGCGGCCGGTTTTCGATCCCGCGACCCTCGGATCAGCAGCCGAGTACCATAGCCACTAGAACACCGTGGCGGGGCTATATATACACACGAGGTGCATTGATGCACGGCGTGCGTGAAACACGTTTTAACGGATCGTGAAACCTTTCGCCTGGTGGGCCAGTCTTCGTCAGTGTGAACATGTTGCGCATTCGGGTATACATATGTAACGAAAGGGAAGGGGTCAAGTGCTCGTTTATTTGTTAGAAACAATTTAGTGAACCAACAAACATTGAAGACTAGGAAAGCATAAGGGAATTTATTCAAGTTCTTAATTGTGGAATTGTAATTGTTGAGTAAGTAGAAGGTATAAAGGAATTAAAATGGACGACAAACCTGCCTTCGGTGGAAACCGTCACGTTCCACGTGACGCCTCACGGCAGTAAAGAGCCTTTTACGCGCATTTACGCACACAGGAGCAGTAGAGACACCGTCGAAGCGGCTCTGAAAAGCGTGCCTTGTACGTTGCAGGGAGGTTTTCTATTGCTGTTCCTAGCATATCATCTCTAAATCGTGGTTTCTTCTATTGCTGAGTGCGTAAAGTACTTTTCGCTTGATTGAAAGCACTATAGTGCGCTTCTCGACAAGAGCGATCTACTGTCTCTTTGTTACCTTCCTTGTGTCTCTATTCTTCCGGTGTGCTGCTTCAAACTTTAACACGAACGGTTACCAACTGGCCCAACTTTCAACCCTGCTTAACAAGATAAACGACAGTGATTTGCGGCTTCTGTGCTCTGAATGTAGATGCTATTACCATGCAGGTAAATATTCTGGTATGACAGAAAAATCTCCAAAATGAAATCAGCAGCGGCTAGAAAGTCGTGGGCGTGCATGACTTGCAAGACGGTGATTAATGTTACTCGTCGCTCAGAAGGTCAGATTACCGGTTCAGAAATGAACTTTACCTCAGAGTTAGCAGAAATCCCGCTCAAGCTAAATGAAGTGTTCACATTAAGATTGAATATTGACACTAAAAAATATAATAGAACTATGGCGCGCTACAACATGCCAGAGGATCGAGGAGAGAAGACGATTGGCCATCATGACTCTCTAGATTCGTGATGGCCCTGAATCTAGAGAGCCATGACCTGCAACCAGGCACCGTTATCACCACAATCCCTCTTTGCACATTCCCGTCTCAGGACGCTCGCTTCAGGCACGCGAACGTTGACATCGTCGGTCCTCTTCCTCCATGGTGTAATCATGGCTACTTGCTGACCTGCATTGACAGGTTCACCAGATGGCCCGAAGCGATGCCTCTACAGAATATAACTGCGGAGTGAGTAGCTCGAGCACTCATCGTTCTGTGGATTAGCCGCTACGGTGTCCCTTCCACCATTACGACCGACCGAGGTCATCAGTTCAACTCAACATTATTGGTCAATCTATCTCGCCTTCTCGGTGTCATTCACGTGAAGACAACCTCTTCCCACACGATCTGATATGGAATCATCGAATGTTTTCATTGCCAGCCGAAAGCAGCACCCATGGCTTCCGAATGCCTGTCCTCATGGGTCGAACGCCTGCCTTTCATTATGCTTGGCATCCTTACACCTCTGCGTAGTGACGACGCCATAAGCGCCGCAGAACTGACGTTCGCCACCAATCTCAGAGTTGATGGCGAATTCTGCGATAACAATACAACTGTGCCTACCTATGTTTCTGACTACGCATACCGCCCGCGCAACGCTATGCATATCGTCGTTCGCCCCTGGCAACGAGAGCCGGCCCGCCATGTATATGTCAAACCCAACCTGCAGAACTATACGCACTTTTCTTGTGCGGCACGAGCGGTACGTCTTCACTTACAGCCCCCGTACCATGGTCCGTTCAAGATTGCCGACCATGCGTCTATATAGGTTCGTACTTTTCATAAACGGCCAGCGAAGTACCGTATCCGCCGACCGTCTTAAGCCTGTCTACTTGGGCTCTGACGATGTGACCATTTGAGCCTTTAAAGCGCCACCTTTCCGGACGGGATATTCGTCCCACACTCCGCGCGACTACCGCGCTGCGGCTTCCGTGCTAGAAGGGGGGGGGGGGGGAAGCTGTGGCGCGCTAAAACATGGGAGAGAATCATGGCGAGAAGACGTAGACGAGGACTCGTTAAACTCATGATGCCCACGCCTTGTCCTGTACAAGTCTCACGGAGTGTTCGCGTTCTTCTGTTGCCACAACAGTTCTTCTGTTGCCACAGAAGAACTGTTGAGAAGATTGTAGATTCGGTGAAGGTTATGTCAACTAAATGTGATGAAGCTATAGCAATACAGAAGCACCGATGAGATGACATTTCGAACCAAAAGAAACGGGTCATGAAACTTGAGGATGAGGCTAAGGAAAAAGAAGTTGATCAGCTCAAGCACGACGTCAACGAACTGGACCAGTACAGCAGAAGTCTTGATCTAGAGGTACACGGTTTATCCCAGCATACAAATGAAAACCAGGAAAAGCTAAACGAATTAGGCTTAGATCCTGAGCTTCCACCACTGTACGAGTGTGACGTATGTTGTCAAAGCACAACAGGAAGTATGATAAGCCTGACTTTGTGATAGATTCTCGTCTCGCCTTACGAAAAGAGGGGGCTTGCGAAAAAAGTGAATTAAGCAAAGCAAAATCAAACATATTCGTCAATGAAAACCTCACGGCCTGCAACAAAGCACTCTTTTGGAAAATGAAATCGAGGGCAAATGAAAAGGAATATCAGTTCCTTTGGGATAAGAAATGGAAAGCTTTTTGTACGTCGCGCTCCATATGGTCGAGTTATCATATGTGTGTCAGAGCAAGACGTCGAAAAAATTTGATAAATTTGAAGGTGATTTCCTGCACGGGATAATTACGTTTCTATGACGTATGACAAAGAATACTGTTGCTGCGACACGTGTCCATTCAACAACTAAACCTTTCGCATGATCAAAACCGTTTATCGTTGCTTCAACTAAATTCGCAAAGCTTAGGAAATAAAAAAGAGGCGGTTGAGACACTGTTCGACGCGTTAAAACAACTTTGATTTCCTAGTTTTTAACGAGACTTGGTTCATGGCCTGTGAAGAGGCTATACCTGTAACAAGGTACATTTACGTGACAGTCTGCAGAGAGAATAAACGAGGCGGCGGTGTGGCAATTTATATTCACGAAAACCTGAAATTTGATGTTATAACGGAATATACTGCTATCAGATGTGATTTTAATTCTGTTATGCTGAAGTCGGCGAACTTGTTCCTAGTGGCAATATACAGACCTCCTCCTGTAATTGTGCCATTCTTCTTCAACTTTGTTCGGAAGTTATTGAAATTTGGAAATGAAAAAATGCGCGCGTGATTGTAATAGGCGATTTTCACATAGATAGGTTGTCCACCTTTGTCAATAAACAAAGCCTCCTTGACACATATATATGCTGTCTTTTTGCTGTGAGAATAAAATTCATGTGGCTACCAGTGTGACAGAATTTTCTGAAACCCTTCTCGACTTGTTCTTCACAAACGGTAAACGAAACATGTGCTGGAGTTCCTATACCTGGAGTTAATGACTATTTTCCAATTTTAGCATTCATTAGGTCACATAAAGCAGTGCGGAAGAAAACCAACCCTACTTATTACAGAAAAACTACTACTGGAAAACCCCAGATTTTTCAACGATTAGTTATTGCGACAGATTCGAGCGAAATCTCAGAAATTACTGACCCTATAGATGCTTATATAAATAACGCAACTCTAAAAAAAGGCCTTTCCTCGTCTCTTGCTACAAGCAAAGAAAGCCGTGGATAGGTGAGTCATTTCTAAAGAGAAAGAAAGGGATAACCTATTGAGCGCATTCATTAAAACAAAGCAAACCGACTAATTGCTGCAGTTTTGAAGTTTATAAACAGATTAGGCTCTGGTATAAAATGGGACCGCATAAAATACTATGAACATGGGTTCGCAACAATTATGAGTGATCAGAAAGCAGTTTGAAATACCATGAACGATCTTTAATTTACAGCGAATAAAAGAGACCGTCAGCACACATTACTATACAAGGTAAATCCTGCTCAGGGGCATTGCTTCCTGATACATTCAACAACCTCTCTTTTTCTCTGTTCCTTTTTTTTTTAATCGAGTGCTTGTGAAGTCTCCGCTAGCACCGACACTTGCTGCAGGCTGCAAATCGTACATTGCCAAAAAATATAAAATCGATTTCCCTGCCCCCCTGATCAATCGGAAATACCTCATTCATTATGAATCTACTAAACATTTCGGCGGCACGTGTCGACGGTGTAAAACCAAAGCCTTTAAAAGCAGTTTCTCAGTATATTAGCAAAGCACTCTGTGTCACCAAACCCGTGCTGTGAGGTACGGGACGCGATCGCCGGAAATAATTCCAAGAACCAACGTCTTGGTTCCCCGAAATAGATCCCACGAAAGAAAGCTTGGACAATAAGGTTTTACAGCGTAAGCTGTTACGAGATCACAACACGGGCCGTTCTTGCGCCGTAGTTGTCCGCCGCCGCCGCCGCCGCCGGTGTCCGTAACCGCTGTCGCGGCAAATTTTAGAAAAAAAAAATAACCAGGACCGAGGACTATTCCAACTCGTCCTCTGCGTGGATTCGAACCCACACTCTCTGCGTGGCAGTCGAGCATTCTACCACTGAGCTACGCCTGTTTTTTTCTTTTTTTTTCTTTATTACCAGGCAAACTGTGGTTGAAAAATCATCGCTAAAAGACCTAAACACGTATGACGTCTGCCGAGGAATCGCATTAACAAATGTACTGTTACGTGGCAGAATAATAAAACGCCACTATACGTCGTGGAAAGTGGATTTCATAACGAGTTCGAGGAATAATTTCAAAGGACACAGGGGTGCATGCTTCGTAGCTCTGCACCCATTGCAGTGGCATCATCAACATCATCATTATGAAACAATCTTCTTCAACTTTACAGTCATCATTATTACGAACCGCTGCTCTTTATTGTGTCGTATCCTGCCATGCGACAGGCGGCAGGCGACGTGAGGAACCCCGACAGCAACTTGACTTGGGTCTTCGATATACCTGATGACGCCTCCTCGTAAACGTGCGGACCGCTGCTGAAGAAGTGAATCGCAGAACTACGCGCGCGCCTGCAGCAAGGCAACGTCGGGCACAACAGACAGCTGTGCAGAGAGAAGCCCAAACCGCAGCTCGCCATCGACGCTGGGCCGAGAGTTCGGTTCCTTCTCGGGAAAACGACGCCAAGAGACTGTCTAAGATGTGGAGTTATACAGATTTGCACGTTACAATGGCGCAGTAATTATGGCGTAGTGGGTACTTCCCTACTTGGCGAAATGATGAGTTATGGCGCAGGGGATACCTACCACCTCTAGTTGCACTAGTTTCCCCCAGCGTTTACAATGGCCTCTAAGAACATCGGTCCTCCAGCTTACGCTGCCACTGTCCTGCGGTTCCGCGCAGGCCTGGCTCTTTTTTGGTCCCCTTCAGCACACTAGCAAAACGCCAGCAGTGGTTCAAAGACCGAGTCAGAGCCAAGGGTGATCAAACAAAACAAATATATTCTCAGCAAATAGGCAGTTAGACAAAACGTTCACAAACACGTCTTTTACAACTCAAACACAGATGGGTTACAAAGTTACACAAAGCCAACCAACACGAACAAGCTCATGCACTGCAACAAAGAACAAAACACAAAAGAGTCCTATTCACCAAGTCATTCGGGCGTCTTCTCACTCGAAGCCTGCAGGTGGCTTGTCAGCTGGCTCGTGGAAAAACGTCTGAGTCACGCACGACTTCTTGCTTCTTTCTTCTTTCTACTCTTCTACTCCCCCTTTCGTGGCCCGTCTCCGACTGCTTATATAGGCCTGGGAAGGCGCGCTAGAAAGTTCTGCGCGGCCCACGTGACTCAAAGCACACACAAAATCGGGAACCTTCTCGCCCATTCTAGGTCCTTCTCCGTTGGGGCGGCGTCTCTTTCTCTCTCTCATTGCGCGAGGAGCGTCGGTGTGTACTCTCTGCCTCCCCTCTCTCCTTACGTCTGTCCCGCGCGCGTGCTCGCCGCGATAATAAATTTTCTACAATGTTCTCCCCTTTTGGAGACGCGGCGTGACCTTGGGCGCCTCCTCCGGGCGCCGCTTTTCTTGTGGTTGTTTTGGGCCTTCTCTTCCCTCTCGACCCCGGGTTTCTCGTTGAAATAGGCACTATTTTGTGACACTCTGAAACATATCAAATTTGATTTTAAGCACAGGAATATTTCCTGATAAGCTAAAGAGAGCAAGGGTCTCTATATCATGAATAACGCGAAAAATAAACTTATTTGCAGTACAAAAATGGCGGCCATTATTAATTAAATCGAAGCATCAATAAATAGAGTGAGGATGCAGGGGGACGCTGGGCATGGCTTAACCCGTATAGTAGATCGCGCCAGCGTAATTAAGCATGAGCAGCAACGCAGCGCGCTCACCGTTCCAACGTTCTCGTTGACAGTGTTTTGTGCTGCACTCGCAGTGATACCTTTCGGCGGCACGTATCCGACGCCATTTCACGGCCGCTTGTATTCGTTTCATATGTAGTCTGACAAATGGGACGGTGGAAGCGCTTTATAATGAATTAACAGCGTACCTTTCACGACATCGGCTGCATCGTCCTCCAATGCACTGGCTGCTGCGGCTGTGGATCACAGCTGCAGCAGCTATACTTATACAAGGGACTGCCGCCGTGAGCAACGAGTCGTGTTCGAACTTTCCCGAATTGTCCGCTCAGTAGAATGCTTGTTTTCCTAGCTGACGCTAAAACTAGGGGGGGGGGGGGGGGGGCACATTGTGGCCACAACACAAAATAGATGGTGCCATGCGCGCAGGAAGCGTGGAGTTGCAGCAGACGTAAATGCCCAGCCCCATGTTCTACAAGTGATGTCACAGCATAGGTGGCACCACGGTATATCCTCGAAGCCGATAGTTGAGTGAGTCGATCCGGGAAATGTGGTGCACGTCACTGCTCAGAGGCAACAAGCAGCCAAACAAGCAGGTGCTCCGAACCCTACTAATTCGGAGAAGTGTTCTGAGGTAGAGAATACTTATCTCAGTTTTCTCGTTTTATGCCGCTCCCCCGAATCTTGTCTGCCCTTTTTTCTGCTCAAGCTCCCACACTCAGACACAGATAGCGCTTTAGGTCTTTCTGTGTTAGCGGACGATGACGACGGCTCAATATACGCTGACCAACGTACTACTAACAGCTTCACAGCAAAAAAAAAAAAGGAAGAAAGAAAATGGAATTACAAGGTATCCTCACTTCTATATTGACGGCGAAAGTGTAACGCATCGTTTCTTTGGGGTTCTTAATGTGTTCGAAGATAGCCTTCAAGATCCAGCTAGACTTTCTCGACGTCTCAACGTCTGTCTCGTTTTCCTTTTTTAACACGAATGTGTTTGATGCCGGGGTCCACCATTACCCCGAATATCATGCAGTGCCGGGGTCCACCACATCCTACTGATATCATGCAGTGAAATAAACATGTACACTGGTCAACTCTCATATCTATAACGCCGGAGCGTCTTGCTCGGAACTGCATGAGCGACATCTACAGTTGGAAACGGGACACATCTGAGCATGCGCATCACCACTGACGCGCTTGCCTTGCAGTTTCTGTCCTTGTTTATCGCCAAGGCCGCGATAACTACTTTGGCCGGCAGAAGCGCTGTCAGTCATATAGCGCCGCAAAAAAAAAAAAGTGCAATCACCCGCATCGGCGCGTTTTCTACTGCGCAGGCACGTAGGCAAGGGGGGGCCCAGGGGGGCCCGGCCCCCCCCCCCCCGAAATTCGTCCGGTCGGCCATAGCGCAGGGGTATAGAGGCAGTACAAGTAGCGCCGTGCGCATGCAAGCAAATGAAAAACAAACGATAGTCTGGGAACTCGCCAAGAACAGCTACCCAAGAACCTTTATTCCGAAAGACTTCAATTCCAAAAACACGGCAACGCTTGCTGAGAGATTCAGTGTCCGGCTCCTGAATCAACACCACAACAGAAACACCACACTCTTCCATATGTCCGAGGCGTTAGCGAAACCATCACTCGTATTCTCAGAAAAGAAGGCATCTGAGTGACTCACAAGCCTACGAACACATGTTCTCTACGTATTGGCAAAGACCGTCCGGAGGCAGAGGGCCGAATGCACTGTATACAAATATGCGATGCGAGCTATATCGGCGAAACGAAAAACCTGAAAGAAACATTTCGACAGCACAGGAATTACCTCTGCAATTTTGCAAGAGATCGCAACCCGATAGCCGAACATTCCTAAGATAGCGACCACCGTATCAATCTTCCTGACACAATGGTCATACCAACTGAAACCAACTGTCGGAAACAGTTACTGCTTTGTGATTGCGTAAAGAGACAGAAAACTGTGCAACGCGGGACATTTTCATATATGTAAGACAAGCTTGTTGGAAAAGAAATTACCAGAGAGAACAAAATGTTGCCATGCAGCTTCGAAACCAGAAAAAGAAAGCGATGTTATCTGCCCGTACTTCGTGCGACTTTTCTTCGTCACATCAGTTATGTTTAGAAAGGTGGTTGGTGGGTTGTGTCGGGTTTTCTGGAGCAAAAGGCCACCATGGCTATATTGCGCAAAACGAGGATTCTCATGTACGATCGGGGCGCTCGGTAGTTGGATTTCTTCAAGGAACAGTGCAAAGAATGATAGGACATACAGAAAAGGGTAGCGTTGACTCCACCGGGGGATTCCCTGCAGAAATGTCTTTTTCGTAACGACAGCAGGCGGTAGCAGGCGATAGCAGGCGACAGCAGGCGGTAGCAGGCGACAGCAGGCGGTAGCAATGATAGCAGGCGGTAGCTAGCAGGCGGTACATTGCAGGCGTCATTTGTACAGTCGAGTAGTGCCGGCAACTTAGGGAGCATTCCGGTGCTTTGTTTGTCTAATAGCTGCGCGGCGTGGGAACACGCATGCGTACGGTTTTGCTTTGCCGCAGACGCAGAGTTTTTCCTCGACCGGACGGCGGAAGCTAACCGAAAGCTTGATAAAGACGACTTTTCTATGAAAATTGACGGCTTTGACGACCCATTGACCCGTTCAACCTTCCTGGCACCTCTGCGAACCCCATCACCCTTTTTCCACTCCCTGTGTCGTGGGGCAGGCGCCCGCGTGTCGGTAAGAGTAAACAGGGTAAACAAACAAGGTAAACAGGGTGCTTGTAGTTCTGAAAGGGGACTATAGGCAAGCCACGTTCATTCCGTAGATAGATGATTTGAAAACTCCCCTCAAACAGCGCTTTGCAAACTATCGGAAACACTGCGAAGTTTGCTATTTGTGTTGCCATAGCACGTCTGCAAGCGCAAATTTGAATTTGTGCAGCCGGCCTTCGATTTTTACCTCAGAGGTATGACAACGGCGCATATCCTTACGCTGAAAGGTGGATGGGAATTCTGGAAAACTGGCAAGCCATGCAAGAGGAGGAACTTCTCCGCTTTCCGACGGACGCTTTACTAGAATGCGACAAAGCCCTCTTCGCGAACGTTCGCACACTCTTCAAGATATTGGCAACTCTCTCAGTGAGTACAGCTGCTGCAGAACGCAGCTTCTCGACACTGAAAAGAGTACAAACATATTTGAGGAACCGAATAGCGGAAGAGAGGCTTGATTGATTTGTGGGGTTTAACGTCCCAAAACCAGTTCTGATTATGAGAGACGCCGTAGTGGAGGGCTCCGGAAATTTCGACCACCTGGGGTTCTTTAGCGTGCACTGACATCGCACAGCACACGGGCCTCAACATTTCGCCTCCATCGAAATGCAGCCGCCGCGGCCCGGATTTGATCCCGCGACCCTCGGATCAGCAGCCGAGTACCTTAGCCACTAGACCACCGTGGCGGGGCGGAAGAGAGGCTTAATGGCCTGGTTCTTAAGTCCATTAATTCACCGGATGCAAGACAATCTCCACGAAGTTATCACTGTGTTTATGGAGAAACCGCGACGCATGGAAATTCCAGCATGAACCACTCTTTTCGGCCAAGCTGCTTGCTAGTGTTCTTTCTTCTTTTGCATTGACTTTTACTAAGTTCAAAACCACTCGCACTGCCATTCTTTAATATTGCTTCCTAAAACGAATGTTGGCGTTCTGCTTCTTTTGTATCGTGAAAGGATCCGTGTTTTCATTCTTTGTGGTTCAATAACATTGTTTTCTCGAATATGTCTGTTTTTCGTTTAAGAACTAGTGTCATAAAGTGGCTCACATTCTTCCTGCACGCCTGCTGTTGAGACAGAGTGTGAGAAGTTGGGTAAGCAAAGCGTCCGACAATTACTTTTTTATTGGCCGCACGTCCGTAAGTGGGCGCCTGATTCCTTTTCATTCCTTTTCTTTTTTTTTTTGTCACTCCTCTTTCTGTCACTAACTCTGTATGGCCCTTCTTTGTCGAGATCACTTGTTTGGAATGTATTCTTTCTGGTGCACACGCACTAGCTTTACAGCAGTGTCAAGAACGTGCTTTCCATCTCGGATTAACTAGCCTCTTTTTGTGCTGCATTCCACTCTCTTCTCATTTTGGTCGAATAATTAAGCGCCTTCTATATTCACCGGCAAGTCTTTCTTAAAACTGTATAATAGTCACCCTGATGTGATTGATGCTTTTGACCCCCCTCCCCCTCATGTAATACCGTGAAAAGGGCCTTTAAGTGTCACTAAATGATGATGATGATGATGATGATTCTTTTTGCGAGGAATTAGGCCTTGGGCCCCCTCCGAAAAAAAATCCTGGCTACGTGCCTGCTACTGCGCACCTATATTCTCGGTTTTCGGTATCATATCGTACCGGCAATGCGCCGCATAATGTATATTGCGCATCGCTCTGTGAATTTTTCATAGCGAATTGCGTTTATTGTCGCGTGCTGTCATTTTATTTCGTAAACCTACTATTAATTTTAATTCACCAACGATGCGTTGCCTGCCACTAAATGTAGTTTGGATTGCCCATTCATGCGACGATCAGTCGGTCTTTCGTCGGTTGTAGCCCTTAATGACCGATGACGGGGAGCATCAGCAAGCCGACCTTCCTTATAGAATGCTTCGAGCACTCTATTCACATATGGAAGTGCAAAATTCTATCCCGGCCAAAAGACAGCTTCCGTGCAGCCTGACGCAAAAAAAGAACACAGGAAACTTTATACAGTTCATAAGTGGGCGTAAAATTGTTGTTGGGACAATGTGACCGCGAAGGGAGAATTAGAACGCAGCACAGCTTCCGTCGGGCGCTGCCAACAATCCGCTTCGTTTCTTTTCCTTTTCGTTTCTTTTGTTATTGCGCTAAACCGTTGACAGCGCTACTGACGGCCAAAGCGGTTGTTGCATCCGCGGTGATAACCAAGGGTCGAGAATGCAAGGCATGTGCGTCAGTGGCGCTGCGCATGCTCAGAGGTGTCCCGTTTCCAACTGTAGATGTCGTTCGTGCAGTTCCGAGCACGACGCTCCGGCGTTATATATATGAGAGTTGACCACTGTACGAACAAGAAAGAAAAACACACGGAAAGACTTCTGTTCATGCACTGGCAATCGAACCCACAGCCACTCGCTCCACGACGAGAGATGGCCGTTGTTCTACCACTGCGCTAACGCCCCTTTTTTTTCTTTATTGCCGGTTACTGCGCTAACGCCGCACATGCCCGAAGCAATGCGAACGCGCCTCATATTTCTTCTTATCCCGCCTTCACTCGTTCTTCGACGCTCTCGTTCGGCTCAGCAAGCGCGAATTTAGCACATTGCCCGGAACGGTGCCGCCATCCAGAAGAAGCAAAATGAATCACTGCAGCTTTACTTCGCCTCTCCTGGATGCCGGCACCATTTCAGGTGCGTTCCAAAGTACGCCTCGATGCAAGCGTTGGGACCCACGCGGGCATCGGAAATAAGCGTGATAAGAAAAAACATAGCCGCGTCCATACATCTTCGAGCGTATTTGCATCGAGAGCTCCAGAAAAAGTGGTTCATCTGGCAACATTGCTCAGATAAACAAAGATGGCTTCTATATCCAGGGTCACGGCCGCGCTTTCGCTTAGCGCTCTGCTAAAGTTTCTTGATTGCGGGGTGGAATCACGATGGTTTGTCGAAGGTGAAAGGGTTCTTGCTACCGAACATCTGATATTAATCGGCCTAAAGGATTTGAGCGGCAAAACAGCGGAAATAATTGCGCTGTGCGTTCAAACGTCGCACTTGTTCGGAGACCCGGATCAGATTTTCTTAAAGGGCCACTAAACAGGCTCCTACTTTTTTTCAAAGCCGCCCAAACAAGCTAACTCAATCATAGAGAAGGTTGCGGCGATCACATTCTGCGAATATGACAGCGCTGCGCGCCACACAGACGCCGTATTTCAAAAAACAATTCGCGCGCTTCTTTCCGGCGACTGACCAGTCGCGCTCGCATCCTAGGTGTCGTCATGTCGTACCGCGAACAACTTTGCATAGTCGTATCTCGTTGATTGGTCGAAACGTCTATTGTCAGATCCCCTGGCCATCCCACCGGCGTGAGCGCAGGAGCAACCCAACGTTTCAAGAACGGGAGCAACCGGTTCCGCAGCGCAAGCGTCAATGACGTCAAATGAACACGTCAGGTCACGTGCCAAAGTGGGCGGAGTCTCGACGGCGCGCCGCCCCTACCCTCTCCTCAGCAGAGAAGGGTGGGGAGGCCGACCGAGAAAACGAAACCGGCGCAAGCGGTCACTTAAACACGTGTAACTTCTCTATTATTGCACCTATTCGCAAAATTCTTGCGGGAGCATGTTCACACCGCACAGGAGCGCAGTTATATCTTTAAAACAAATTTTGGACCTCGGGGTTGTTTAGGGGCCCTTTAAGGACAAAGAGCCTTTCCAGCGAGCCTGAAGTTGAAGAAGGCAGGTGTTCATGCGTAGCAGGCCTCTCCGGAAGATGCATGCAGGTGATTTTGATACAACTGATGTCAGTACAAATGCGTCCCTTATGAACGTGTTAAAAGAGTTCAGTTCTATGCGCAGTGCCGGAAAACAAACTTAGAGGCGCGGTGAACAGGTCGAGGGCTTGAAAGTTGGAACGAGCGCAATAAATCCTGAACTGCCACCAGATGAACTTGAAATGCAAACGCGCTACGTGAAACGATCACACATACCTCCATAACCACCAAACAAATTACGAGGCGCAGCGCGCGCATAGGACGAAGAAGGCGAACGAAGGCAAGCACTCGCTTTATATCTGTTTACTACAATGCATGCGCGCAAAAGTACGTCAGCAATAAGATTGCCGCGGTTCAAGTCGAGCACTGACACGTTCATAAAACGTTACCAGATATACACGTATAAACAATGTCGCTATTTTGTTCACGCGCTTGCCTAAACTAAACTACACCCTGGCTCTTCGAAAAGCGCGCATGGTAATAAACGCGCGCAGATACAAACATAATCTCTGCCCTCACCGGGAAGCAAGAAATCGTCGGTAGTGAAGTGCCTGGAACAAACTAGCATAGTTCGCGACACCTTCTTGCCGATGCGCAAGCTCCTAATCCATGTTGCTCTGCGCGAAGCGTCGTCTGCTTCTTTGGGGAACCGATGAAACGACGTGTTGCTGTCCTTGCATCGCGATGACACCCACTGAGGCACGCAACAAAAGTCTTTTGATGAGAATTGTGTTCTTTTCCAGGCTGCTTCCCCCGCCGACCAATCTTTGAGCGTGATGGCAATAAGAAAACACTGCTGCGTTAGGCGCCCAAGCACGGTAATGATGTTGACGGGACAATGTGGCGCAAGTAAATATGATCTACACCTTTGTCGCGCGGCATTTACGATCGAGTGTGTCCAGTTATTGTGTAAACTACTTCAGTTTGCCACAAGGGAATGGTCCTTAAAGTTATGGAGGCGACGCTTAAACGTGGGTTCATCGACGTCGAACAGCGCAATGCCAGCGAAACAATGGGGAAGTTCACCTCGTTGAATAAATAAACATTCAAATGCGTATGCGAATACACATTTCACTTTCGTTTTGTACCGACTCCGTTGACTGAGGGATCAGACACATTTTTTCTTTCCTCGCTGTGTTTCTACAAGCTTACATAGGCATCCTTCTAGGGCCAGAAGTTACGCACACACTAACGAAGACACACACTTTAGAAAACTGAAAGCCACTTTCACGCCTGTGAAATATGTGTGGACAGCCTAGCTGGAAAGTAACCGCCATCACGTGGCGAATGCCAATTGAGTTATTTTTTCATCTTCTTGTACCTTCCAGCTTTCTTTATCTCTTTCTACACCTTCTTTTTTTCCGCACTTCATGATTATTTTATCTCTTTCCCTGCTGCGCTCTCTCTTCCTTTCCTTCTTCCTCACCTTCACTTTTTTCTCATACTCCTTGCTGTACTATACTGTAGAATACATAATTATGCTATGGTATAGTTCTCACCTCCACGTTTTGCTCCGCCTCGCCCTTACATCAATCCTCCTCACCCTAACCCCCTACTCGCATCCCCTTGCTAAATTATACTGTAGAATGCAATGGCATGCTTTACCGTCTCCCCTCCTCCATCGTTGCATTCCACCTTACCCTAATGTCACACCCTCTCCCCCCTCACTTTTCCACCCCCTTGCTATATTATACTATGCATGGATATGCTATGCAAAGAAATGCTCGGCGCATGCACACTTTCTGTGGCTCATCAAGGATATGCCATGCTTTACCCTCTCCCCTGCTCCTTGACGTCCTCACCCTCACACTGCTCCTCATCCTCACTTCCCTATCCCACTCCCTTGGTATACTACACTATGCATGGCTATGCAGTGTTAAGAGCTGCTTAGCACATACCCGCAGTTTTGTTTTTTTTTTAACGACGCATGGACACACCTTAAAGGGGTCCTGAACCACCCCCCGGGCTTGGTGGAAAAACATATTCTACGGCTTGCCTACGCCGTAATGAACATCTCAGCCAAATGCTGTAGTCATCCGCGAAGCGTAGCGTTCACAAGCGGAGCACAAAGCTTCCACTTCCCCAGGAGCCCTCAACTCAAAAAGCGGCTTCTCCTCACGCTCCTTGTATATGCTCTGTTTCGTCATAGAGCATTTACAAGGAGCATCGCTGCTATTGGCCGATGGCAGATACGCCCGCCGCGCCTGTGTGCGGGCCCTTCGCAGCGCGCGTTTTTTAAAACCGTAAGCGCGTGCGTGCCGTGCGTGCCGTGCGCTCGCTTTTCCTTGCGTTGTGAGCCCCTATATAGGCAAAATAGTTGCTGGAAATATGTAAAAATATATTTGTTAATGCGCAAGTCTCATAGATGCCATTGGAAGGCGTCCGTAAACTACCTCGGTGTGGACGCGAACGGTGCGGTGCAAGAGTCACCATAAATATAGTTTTCCAAGAAGCCAACAAATGCATGCCAGCAGCCTGTAATAAACCACAAATTATTCCCAAACTTTTATTAACAATTCATCAGTGATTGTAGATGGGTTTATTCCCTATGGTACTCCGATGCGCCACCTTCTAGCACTCATACTCAGTAACATGGCTGGAGTCGAACCCAAAATATTTCTTTTATAAGCTGGATTAAATGACTAGGTCTGATTAGGGTACATTTGGGTGGATTAGAGCTCATTAAGGCGCATTAGCGTCGATTAAGACAGACTGAGGTGCATTAAGGTGGACTACGGCATATGGAGCGGATTACGCTAGACTTAGGGCTAATTAAGGATTACAGCAGATTAGGGTGGACTAAGGTAAATTAGTGTGGATTAAAATCATTACGTCTGGAATGTTTGGCTTAATTTGGCGTAACTTAATAGTCTGAGCTTATTGAGACTTGACTTAGCCTTAACTTAATCAGTCAACGCCTAATTAGAGTTACATAATTAGGCTCTGTCTAATTACCCTAAACCTACTCACACATGACTTAATAAGCTGGGCCCTCATTAGGCATAATAGAATTATGATTGAGTTAATTAGTTACATCTTAATTATACATGACCTAATTAGTTTAGGCCTAGTTACGCTGTGATTTGATATATTATCTTAATTAGGTATCGCTTGTTGAGTTTTACTTAATTAAGCCTGATTTAATCAGTGTTAGCCTAATTACTCCTGAAATAGTCTCAGCCTAATGAGGCTTGACCTTTAAGTCTTAGCATAATTTACTTCGGATTAATAAGTGCTAGCATAAGCTTGACTTAACTAGTATTAACCTAGCTACGCGTGATTTAATTAGTACTAGTTAATTAAACACGGTCCAAATAGAAGCTTGCTTACACTAAACTTGTTCACATCAGCTAAATTAGGCTTCGCATAATTAGTCATATCCCTATTAGACTTGGTTTAATTAGTATCGTGGCTTAATTAACGGTAAATAATTAGTACCCGCTTAATTAGGTGACACTTGTCATAGCTCAATTAAGCTTGAATTAGTTCAGTTTGGCTTGGTTTGACTTAGTTGGATTAGTCCTGTCTGAACTAGGCTTCAATTAATTACTCCTAATTAGGTTCCTTTGAATTAGACTTAGCCTTACCTAACTAGTTTTAGGAATCTTAGTTAGGCTCCATTGAATTAGACTTAGCCTTACCTAACTAGTCCTAGGAAGCTTTGTCTTTACTACAGCATGGAATTGTCATGCTAGCATAGCTTATCGGGGTTTTCTGCAAATTTCCCAGTTTCACCAATAGCTCAAACAGTTTCACTGTTAAAATTGACTAGTGTATTCGCACATTAAATTAATCCATCCTTCTTTCCGCATGTCAACGCAGCTTATTCCACAATATCTGTCGGCAGGGGTTCGAGTTGTGAAGGTCTTCCTTTCGAGTCATAGTAGTCACACGTTCAAGTCCGACAGGATGATTAACCCGTCTACAATCACTAATCAACAAAAATTAAGTAACTTGGGGTTATGCAGGACAAGGTGGAGCAGCGTTGGTAGTTGCGCTATTTGTCCTGACGCCGTATTATGCGCAATATCGACGACAAGCAGCGCACTGGCAAAGTAAGCGCGCACACCTGCGAGCCTAAACGTGTGTGATGAACGAAAACAAAGCTTCGGAGGATCGAAAAAAAGTGCGGTGATCGCGGGGGCACGCGACCGAGCCCAGGCGCGGAGCGAGCAGGCGGCCACAAGCGCGCTGCGGACAAACAGTCCCCGGTAGTCGCACGCTTTTCGTCGGCCACTCTGACACGTCGCAGAAGTCTGGTGACGTAACGCGGTGGGCGGGGCACCTCCTTCGACACCGCCCTAAGGAGCTCTGTACCCTCTATTCCGCAGAGTTGAGACAGGACTGGAAAGGGAGATTTTCCGGTCGCAATGTCTTCGCTCCTAACAAACCGTTTTGAAAAATTCTTTCGGCTGTGAATTTCTCAGAGGCCTTCAATACACACCCAGCCGTTTTCAAAACCAAGCCCGAGTGGTGGTTCAGGACCCCTTTAAGCTTAAACTGCTACGTTGTTAATAGCTGTTGTAATCTCCTACTTGAAAAAAAATCTGGTTGATAGCTGTGCCATAGGAATTGGCATAAGAAAGGCAAGGCTGTCTTCGCGAAGCCGTGTAACGTAAGCTGCAATCTAGCGAATCGAAGGACGGGAAATAGGTTAGGTACTTTGGACGTCTGAACCTGTCGCATGTAGGCGTTAGCGGCGCCTCGACACTGCACAGAGATTGTCGACAGTTCTACAGAAACGCATGCCCCGCCACGGTAATCTAGTGGCTACGTTACTCGGCTGCTGATCCGAGGGTCGCGGGATCGAATCCCGGCTGCGGCGGCTGCATTTCGATGGAAGCGAAATGTTGAGGCCCGTGTGCTGTGCGATGTCAGTGCACGTTAAAGAACCCCAGGTGGTCGAAATTTCCGGAGACCTCCACTACAGCGTCTCCATAATCAGAGCTGGTTTTGGGACGTTAAGCCCCACATAACAACAACAGAAACGCAAGTTCTCGAACAACTCACATTTCTCCGGAGGCACCGTATTCATTACACTTGCTCTAGCCCTGCGCAAACCTGCCATAAACCAGGACCATCCGCAAACGGTGAAACCTTGCAAGCTAAACAGAACGGCTTGTCAGCAGATTGTTTTGTGAACGCACAGTCCGCTGCAGCGAAAGGCGCATTATTTGCTTGTCGACGGCCGTCTTTGCGCTCATGGAGCAGACCGCGTCGTAGCAGAACTGGCTACCACATACGCCGCACAAGACAAATTATGTAGTAGCCGTGGTTGTCCATTGTCCAAGCAACGCGCCGGTAGGACGCCGCTAAGCTCCGCTGCGATAGAGGCGCTGAGACTATATCGAAGCGCTGCCGGAGCGCGTTAGCACGACAATCCCCTGCTTTGCTTTATCGTTCCTTGATGGCGTTACCACGGCTGCGAACCAAGAGAGTAGATGAAGGGAGAGTAAATTTGCTTGCTAAAGGACCTCTGCTTTAACCGGACATCAGCTAGATGCAAATTGTAAAGTGATGTGGTGTAAATATAAGGCCTGTTTGTCCCCTTATGTTTTCAATATATAGGTGGCGTGATCGGTAGAGCTTCCAGAACCTATTGTCACATGCCAGGTGGTTGGCAGGTACGTATATTAGCGTGTGGCACCTTTTCAATGTGAAATGTATGTTCATTTTTGTAGACATCCACTTCCGTAACGGAAGTACATCAGTGATTTCTTAGTGGACCCCGGTACAAAAAACACTTTGATGTTAAAAACAGTTTTGTCAGCAATTAGACGCGAAGCAGCTTATGGTCGGGGCTCCCTCCCTCCATCCATCCGCCGTATGGCGTCTACACCCGCGCTGCGCATGCGCATCCTCCTCCCCCTCCTCTCCTTGTCTCAGCTCCTCTCCTCCCGACATTCCTCCTCTCCTCTCCGAACGGCGCGCGTTGACTATGGAAACGCTCTTTCTTCGATGAACGCTTTACCAGCTCCCAAGGAACGAGAACGTACCCTCGCCCGCGAGAGACAACGCTGACGCAGGCAGCGCCTGCTAGCGTCAAACCGATGCAAACGCGGTGTGTACCCTCCGTGCTGCTTCGCATTGCCTCATGGTCCCCTTTAGCGGGAGATGGTGTAATTTTTTATAATGTACAAATTTTGGTTCCTTAACAAGTAACGACACCTCGACGCAATTCTGCACAACTTCGTGGTGTTTTTGAAATGGGGCGCCAAGTTGAACTACAAGTTATAGCTATAAGTGAACAAAACGCTACACATGACATGAGTGACGTCGTTATCCTCAAATACAATCTTGTGTTTTTATCATTGCCCTCGTCAAGGAGGATGGCTCGTACTATAAAGCTCAGTTTTACCAGAATCACCTTTTGCTGTCATGTCTGTGCTCCATTAATTCAGAAGCTCATTGTTCAACTCAGTGACAGCGTGGAAGCGTGCGAAGATCCCGTAACCTCACGTCTTTTTTGTCTCGTTTTATCTCGTACACTGCTGGTGCAGCCATCTTTTAACTGCACTGAACTTTAAAGACAACTTCGGCGATTTTTCAGTGTCCACAGATCTCAACGAAATTTTTATATGTGTTCTCATCGTCACCGTGATAATATACGCCAAGCCAGGCAGCTGCAAGTCATTTAGTTTTCTCGAAAACGACTTTTAAAACATTTTACGGATTCTCATACGGGCCAGCCTGTGTTTTTTACGTCATTACCGGCAACGCTGCCCAGCTTAGCAGGCGGGCTGTCAAGACCAATATGGTGATACTTCAGCGCTCAAATCGATGCTGTCCAGTTCAAAGCTGGCGTATAACTCAATATATCATCGGGTGACATCGCCGCTTTCATTTTTCTGGCACCATCTCCACATTTATGATCGCGGTACACGTGTGACGCCCCCGCATACGCTGCAAGAAGCATCTACCTGTTTCGCTTTCGGTTTGAACACATTATTATTTAAAATTATTGGTTGGCTTCTGAGCCAATTGAACCACTCTGCCTGCTACAGGGCTATCAGTGCCGTTGGAGAGCAGCGTTTTAAGAATACAGTGGAAAAACCGCTGGAGTTTCCCTTTAAGCTTCGCACAAAGTAATGCACGCGCATTGAGTTCTAAACACGGCCATATTACCTTAACACAAGAACATAGACGTAGGTAACACGAAGACTTATAGGCCCATCAGCCTAGTTCCACTGCACGCTTACAGGTATTCAAGTGAACGCGTTGGAAGAAATTGAAATACAGCTCGACCAAGGATATCGCAGCAAGCTACGGTATTCAGATAAGTTTTGCTTTTCCGTAATAATCCCGACGGGTGGAAAACACATGATTCACGACCACCAACCGACAACTTGATAAATTACTTCTTCGGACAAATGTACCAAACAAGGATAATTTTGAATGCCCCTCGCTAGAAAACAAGAGTTCGCGTTTGCCAACCAGGCCTTACGAAGAGCATGTATATCTTGGTCGACAAGAGAGGAGCTATACTCGCCGAAGAAATATATTGAGCAGCAGCGCATACGGCAGTTATAGTCAAATATTAACCAGCAACTTACCGCTGCACCCCTATGTAAAAAGCGTACAATCGTTCCATTTTGCCAGTGCTAACAAGCGTGAACGACGCAGGGCATCTTACCAAGTGAAGAAATACGTGTACTGCGCTAAGGAAGGAAGAGACCGTGAGTGCTGACTAACAGCATGGTCTTAATGCACCTCATATAGACATACAGGAACTTTCTAAATTTTTTTTAAATGCTGTGAAATTAACGCACCCGCTGCCGCGCTCGTATGCTCGGAATCTACGTTAAGGGAAATATGGCGCTGCTCCTAATGATTTCTTGCAAAATAGTTTTGCCGAAAAGTTTTCAATTAGCTTTTACATAATCAAATCGGGAGCAGTTGTAGGGTGCCACAATTTATGGCATACACTTAGAAATAACAAAATAACAAGTAGTTTGAGGCATCCGTCATAGAATTTAAAGACGCCGATCCAGGTGAAATGACAACTGAGCCAGCCTGACGCGCATGAAAGGCGGCCACTCTGTCATGTCAGAATGGAACTGCTGGAGACGAAGAAGCGACAAAATTCGCATGAGAGGGCGTCGTATCGGAATGTGGTCAACAGAAATGGTATTGTTGTCATTAATGCATAAGTGGACCGCTTAATTTTTGCGTTCGATGCGCAGCGCTTCTGTTCTTTTTTTTTTAAGTTATAAACAAACTCAAACGCTCCTTCGCTTGTCGCACTGACTGCAGGAAAAAGCGCCACGGGGGCTATACTTAAATGTGCGAAATAATAATAATAATAAGGCTGGGAAATTCAGTGGTCTTGCACGCAGTGCAAATGAACCGGTTAAACACCAAACACCACAAGCACAGGTTAAGGCGATCCCCTGGTGCTTGTGAGATGACATGGAAACGACCAGGTAATTCCACAACGCGCCTTCATTCAAAGTTCGTCACGAGAAATTCTGATTGGAACAAACATAGCATGTCCTTAACGGATCGCTCGAATCTTGAAATTTGATGATAAATGCGTGAGATTTCGCACAAATTTGCGCCGGAAATTGCTCCACCTGAGTACCTCATACATATGCCTTGTTACAAAGAGGGAGGGGGTCTTCAGATCATGATGCTCCCCTGGTCTTGGAATATGACAGTTAGCAGTAGTACAACTCATTGTTTCTTTATTAATACATTGGCCCTTTGGGGAACACAATGTATTCAATGCCTGCGTGTATAAAAACTTTCTTTTGCCGTGCACGCATCAGCGCGTTTTTTGTTGTTTTTTTCACGTGAGACTGCGTATATCTAGCATGTAACGCGCCGTTGGAACGGTGTCTTGACACCTAACGCGCTTCTCAACGCTGTCATGCACGGCGGGCGGCACTAGAAGAATATTTATTTGACCTCAGTGATGCACAGTATTAGACATGAGACTGAAGAGAATACATCTTGTTAACTTTCTTGCCTTTCTACGTATTCTCTCTCTCTCTCTTTCTCTTTTCAACATGCCGCTGCGCAACAGCAGGCATTTTCTCTTGTCACACGGACAAAGAAATGAAACATGCTAGAATGGGGAATTTTCATATTACATCGTGGTCCCGCAACACTGTGCACGTCCGCCATGTTATTAGGGGTGTAGTCGCTGAATCGTCTGCTAGCGCCATAGCATTAGGAGTGGTTGACAGAAAGTCGTTGACGGTAGTTTTGGGACAAGAAAACGCACCCGTTTTCCTGCGATATCTGGCGGCGAAAAGTCAGCAGGGCTTACTGTGCTCACAAAACTCGATGACAGCTCAATAAAGAAGTTATGCGCCCTTAAATACCCATACGGATGGCAGCAGCTATATAGGTGTTCTGCTATCGCAAAGGAAATACCTAACAAGCCGAAATTTCTTCTACTGCGACGTGTACTTGAGATCTCAGGTAAGCGTTCAAGGAAGTTCTTGGTTTTTGAGGAAGTGTAAAATGTCTAAGATCAGCCCGTGGATTACAAAATGTTTCACGTTAGTTACCAATGCAGTTAAAAGCGCGTGCCAGATATCGAAAGCACATTTCTGAGCGACGCTGTACTGCTTTTAACCTCTCATTTTTCCACCCACAGACCGCTACCCATCGCTGCTGCATGTTTCATGTTCTCTCGAAAACACCAATGCGTGAACGCATGAGCGGTGTGCCAAGAATGTCTAAAAAATTAAGACCGTCGCGTTTTGGGGTTTCCACGTAGGGTCGATGTCCACTGCTGCTAGGCTGTAGTGTACTCTATAGCACGGCTACACCTTTTGCTATGGGCAGGCAGTCTGCTGAGAGGGTTAGTGCATGTTGCACATACGTGTGTCAAAGGATACGAGGACTTATTCCCTGTGCCGCCAGGTCCCTGCCATATTTTCCTTAGCAAACCTCAGTGTACTGAGGTGGTTTTTGAGAAAATAAGAAAAATGACGCTCTACAAGATCGTCTAAGCCACTGCTTTTCTTCGGAGCTTTCTTTTGCGAGGAAGGGCTGTAGAGAGGGAAATGTGAGGCTTGTAAATTTACCTAAAAAAAAAAGGCTACTCCCTGTTCGATTATATTTGTTGACATATGTGACAATAATGGGCATCATTCCGTCTCGCTCTGAAGAATTCTGACTTCAAGCACGACGGGGTTCAAAGAAACTACGTGAGATTTTCATCGGCCTCATCCATCTTATTGCAATATCTGATGTTTTGCTATCGTGCTCACGCCTCACTCCTTCGAGGCAGTATCTTGTCACGGAAAATTTAGCAGCTGTGTCTTTCTGAATAAACGTGCGCTCAAACGCGCCAAATACCACCGCTAACGTGGACAAAAGTGCACAGCCTCGATAAATCTCCGCTACCGTAGAAGCCGTATAAAAAGGCTGGGAATCTCACGAACAGCAGGCAGTTGGCCGCTTTGTCCGGATACTTCCTTAAGCCATATATCCCATCATGCATTGTATCTACAAAGTTTTACTACACATGTGCCATGAACTCTTCCACGCGTTAAGTCTTCTTGGAACTCAGAGGGACGGCAAGGAAAAAGCACATTTTACATAATGGATCACTGGAGCCATCGATCGCGTGAGTAACCCCTTTCGGCGTTGCCAAGACAATGAACTGATGGAGTGTAAGTAAGTGGAAGTTAGAAAAAGTGGGGAGCGAAAAAAAAAAAAACAGAGAAGGAAGGCGGACGTAGGCGCGTTTGTGCGATATAGTCAATGGCTGGCTGCTGAGGCACTTTGTACGAGAAGAACTAGAAAAATTGTCGAGCGCCCAACAAAAGCAAATTACTATAAAAAACTCGCGCAAACAATATATTCTCACGTGATCTCACGAACATGGGTTTGATATACAAGATAATATGTATGCTCATTGATGTCATTCATTCGTTCTTCTATTTTCTCTTTTGATCTCGTGGTAAGTGAGACTTTTTGCCGAGCCACTTTCTACTTGATATGGGCGTGCGGGGCCGTGTAAACTATCTGTGAAGGGTTAGCCGGAAGAATGTGTGCTATCTATAATATCGTAGAGTTGAGGATGCTCTAGAAACGTCAATCTAGCAAAAGCATTGCCTCGAAAGTGTTGCAAGCAAATGCCACTTCTTATACGCATGCGAAAAGGGCGCCGCAATAGAGTTGGCTAAGACATACATTTATTAAGGCACAAGCATTACATGTTTCATGCGAAGGTGACCTTGAAAAAAAAAAAAAAACTGAAGCTAGTTCCACGCCTGTGTAACTGAGTAAGCAGCGTAGCTGGCAACCACCACCTTGTGAAATCGGATTGGCTTTTTCTACGCCTTCTTTCATCTTTCTTCTCTTTACATAATGCACTCTCTTCTCATTTCCCTCCTCCTCAGTTCTCTTTCCTACCCTTTGCTACGCTAAGCTGTACTTGACTACGCTATGTTCTTCCCTCTCAACTACACCACTTCATTCCCCTTTCCCATCTTCTCACCCTTACATCAGTGCTCGCTCTCACCTCCCTTTCGCATCCCCTTGCAAAAATATACTATATAGAAGGCAATGCCACTCTTCGCCCTCTCCCCTCCTGCTTTCCTTCCTCCTTACCCTCACGTCCCATCTCCTCAACCGCGCTTCCCTTTTCCACCATTCTGCTATACTGCGTTATACATGGCTATGATATGTTAAGAGCTGCTCGGCCAATATCCACCTTCTGTGCCGCAAATCCTCCTTTATTTACTGGGGGCATTAGCGCAACAGATGATAGAAATGTGCGCGCAAGTACCCCACGTTGAGGATTTCATAGAAAAAGTACACGCGCTTATTTGAGGATGATGTTTCATGATGATGCTCATTTCTTGTCCAAGCGAGACGGGAGATCGCCGAGCTTAAACAGCTACGCTGTTAAGACATGTTTCAGATTATGTCTAATTACTTGTGTTGTGTGTGTTTTGTATCGCACAGACGAACATATGAACTATTCTAATCGCATGTGCACACGCTTCCTATGTGAACGTCATCATGGAACTCTAATCCACGCACTGTCGAACTGTATATAGCGCTGACCTTTTTAGTGTGACAAATGTGTATGTCTTGTGAAACTTTCTTTCTTGCTGTTTTTTTTTACTTCTTTATTGAAAATTTTCTGAGATTGCTAAGCGAGAAGGAGTAGCCGGTGCCATACTAAAGGCACCAACCTCTCCTATTCACCATTTCAATAAAAAAAAAAAACGGTGGCAGAAAAATATGGTACAAAGAAGAAAAAAAAAACGGAAAATCGTGCCTCGTTTACTTTATATATGCCCAAACGCTAGGGTACGAATGTATGATTGATCGAGATGACTGATAGGTCATGAGGTCAGTGACATGGCATGCTTATCAGGTACATCACGATGTAAAATAATAAAATGCGTGTGGCTCATACGTCCATTGTATATGCGCGTATAACCAGGGATATGAAAGTCTGAGCCACATGCCACATTACATTCACGTGATGTTCGACTGCCAGAAGTACAGGGTTGGAGACCCTAGGTTCTGAGTTCGACAACTAAAGGTCTGGGCTTTCGTCCTGCCGTCTCTTCAGCGATAGCTAAGGATACCTAGTAGTTTAACACACTGTTACCCATGGCCGCATTGCCTTGAGATATATTTTTAAAGTAACTGCAGAAAAATTAATTCATCGCTGGGTGCACAATCGTGAGGAAAAATATAGGTGCAGTAAAATTTATTATTATTATTGTTGTTGTTGTTGTTGTTGTTGTTGTTGTTGTTGTTGTTGTTGTTGTTGTTGTTGTTGTTGTTGTTGTTGTTGTTGTTGTTGTTGTTGTTGTTGTTGTTGTTGTTGTAGCATAAAACGCACGAGGACACAAAGGGAAGAAGAATGGAGCAAGCTGGCAACTGACACTGAGTGGGACACAACGCCTGCCTACTGTTTCAGGAAGACGGAATAGAAGCGAAAGATAGGGGGAGAGAGCAAATGAGGTATACAAAGAAAGAAAAGAAAAATAGAGGAGGAATGAACGCAGAAAAGGAACAACACAAGAAAAAGAACTATAGTTTAAGGGGCGAACGAGACAAATAAAAGACACTGCTTAGGCTGTCCTCATCGTCCTGCAATCTAGAACATTCATGGGGTTAACAAGAATAAAAGCACATGGCTAGAGTGCTGGTATTCTTTCCTGGGTCGCTCTTCTAGCCAACATCCTTCGGCCGTTCTTAATTAACAAAGGCAAACGATCGAATGACACAGTGAATGCCATACCTTTTCTACATGTCACTTTCCTTAATAACTACAATTTAGCGATATGTTGCCGGACTTCCAAGTTTCATAGCATCAGTCAAATCTGGAGAAAGTTTTCAGGAAATAAGGAGAAGGCAAACAAATGAACACGGCGCTCCACGAACCTCTTAGGCGCTCGCTTTGCGAACCAAACATTTTTCACTTCGCCTTGATTGATCAATTTTGTGGGTTTTACGTCCCCAAAACAGCGACATGGTTAACATACACGCCGTCGCAGAGGGCTCCACAAATTTGGGCTTCCTAGAGTTCTTTAACGTGCACTGACGTCACGCACTACACGTGCCTGAACATTTCGCGCCATCGAAATGCAGCTGCCGCGGCCGGCATTCGATCACGCGATTTTTGGATCAGCAGGCGAGTGCCATAGCCACTGGACCACTGTGGCGGGACATTCACTTTACATTGGAGCACTATAGCGCTCCTTGTTGGGCCTGCGCTGCAGGAAGGAATAATGGAATTTACGTGCGGCCACTCCCTGACTGCTTCCAATGTCGTGCTCACGTATCCTTGCAATAGTCCAACGCTGACCGCAGGAGCGGTCATAAGAAGCGTGAAGTAGCAAGAAAAAATAACTACCACTAGAAAAAAAGCCAGATGATTTTATCTGGGGAGGCAATGTGATCCAGAGGCCCCTAGCAACAGTGGTTGAAGCGTGATGCCCGCATAACTGTGTTCACAGGCGCCATACGATGGGTAAAAGGGGTCTGTTCATAGCTCCCACCAAGCGCGAAAGGCAGTGGCTGAAGCCACAATCCTTTATTTATAACGAATGATCTTTTATCTCGTTTCAGGTATTTTGCTGAACATCATTGTATAGGTAAATGGATCTTCCTGTCTAGCCGAGGCGTTGTTGAACCAAATGAAACGGTAAGTAGGGCCCCACTACTGCTGTTGGAACACTTTTGTTTACCCTCCTGTGCTGCCACGCCTATGCCTTCGAAGGCAGCGTCCCAGCGCTGGAACCACAAGTCACGACAGTTTTTTAACCACTAAGGAGCTCGTGTCGCAGAAAATCAGGAGTCAGCTTTATAAGCGCCGGCGACCGTCGCGAAAAACGTAATCCCGAAACACCCCTACCACGCAGCCCCTCCACCACGACGCAGATGTTCGCTGAACAAAACTGAATTTCTCAAAGTAACCTCCACCAGAAGAATCGTAGCTACAACTTAACTACTACCCACACACGTGATATATCGGATGGTTATTTAATGTATACGAGAAACATGATCCTGTTAAGAGGAAAGTAAACTACAAACATCTTTGCTAGCATTTCTACCACACCAACAGCGGCGCCCCTGGGCCGACGAGGTGTAGGCCTCATCTATATAGATCATTTGCGTAATCATCATCGAGATGGCGCTCTCCCTATCGCGTTACACTCTAAAAGGCGAATATTAAGCCTTCTCCTATTTTTTTTCAGTACTTACTGCCTGCCACAAGGCCTATTCTCGGCTGATAGTAGAATATAGACCCTCCTCATAAACTGTAAGGCTAGCTTCCCAGCAATGTAGCTTGTCCTACTAATGGCGGCATTGGCAATCCGGCAAACAGCGTGTGAAAGCGGAATTTGCTTATGACAGGGCATGTGAAATGTCGACAGAGCCCTTCTGATACAAACATTCCGAAAAAACGGGCCGCAGCATGTGCAACTTGAATTTTGACAACATTTAAATAAAGAGAGCTGTCGCCATTAGGAAGCCAAGCTGCATTGCAGGGAAGCTAGTTTTACAGTTTATGAAAAGGGTCTATAGCCCTTTGAGGTGCTTTACCTGCGCTACGCACTTTTGGGCACGTGTTAAAGGACCACAGCTGTGGACCACATGGGCTGTGACAAGCTGGTCACAGCTGGTCACAGCTGGTCACAGCCCATGTTCCGTCTTCTGAGCAGACACTGTAGTGTACAGTTTATGTGTTTACGCTGCAAAAATGGCCTTACCCTGCGAAATTTAGAAAGCAAGCTGGATAATAATTATCCAGCGGGTCAAAAACTGAGCGATGATGCAGACGGGCAGGAGACCGGTTGCATGGTCTGACTCAAATATGAAGTGAGTAAAACCGCGGCTGAAGGTGCCTTTTTACGCGGCATTGTAGCCGCTGAAGAAAAAAAAAAGCAGCATGAAATATATTCCGAGAAAAGTAATCTCAGTGACCGGTCCTGTATTTAAATAGATGGTAGTTGTAATGACGCTGGTACACTGACATTACACCGCCAAAGCAAATCGATGAGTGCGCCGAGCGTTTGCGTAAGGCCAATACCGTCTAGTATCGCACATTTGAGTGTCGGCACAATGTTTCGCCAGTCAACAGCCTTTCTTGTAGACGGTGTAACGTGCAAAGCTTTCTGAAGTAAGGTCTGAATACATATTTAAACCCTGCCTCGGAAATAAAGTGGCGAACAAGGCGTTTTTGTGCTACCGTCGGATCTACTACGATGACTGTTTAGCAGGGGAGTAAGCGATGGAAGAAAAATCGCCTGCGTCTCCACCGGACCATGATATAAATCACAATGCGCTGCTTCAGCAAAAAGGCACAGAAGAAAAATTTCCATTGATAGTGTCAGCGTTTCCTTTTCTTCTGTTTTTATAATACCCGGCCATGTGCCGGATACAAGGGAAATGAAAGGTCAGCACATCACGATGCTATCCTTAATCTTCAATACGCAAATTTGTCTTTTGCGTGCTCTGAATGCTAAACATATACACACATGCATAAATACCAAAAAATGTGGAGAACAGCTGAGAGCATAGCACAACAGGTAGTGCAACACGCGCGCAACGCGGAGGTTGTGATTCTCGCGGTGATATAGAGCTTAAGGACTAAGTTGCTGCGCTGATAGCCTCAATGGCGCATGCTCGATTCGCGGGCATGGTGGCCGCATTGCAATGGGGTGAAGTGCAAAACTGCCAGTGTACTTAAATTTAGTCGTACTTTAGATGGTTGAAATTGTCCTTGAAGACCCCACGATAGCTTGCCTCATAACCATATCTTAAAGCTCTGGAGCAGGAAAAAAATTACCAGAATTTGATTCAATTGCTATTTTGCTATTTTTTTCTCGTTAGCTTCTTACTAGGTTCACACTAAGGGACGGATCAGTGGTATAGTCTATAAATGAGCATGGCCTAAGTCAGTACCGCCGACAAGCCGCAAACGTTACTATTCGTTGGTGCTCAGCCACATGATGCTGGCCAGCAGGGTGACTCCAGTGTGTCTTATGAAGTTAACTTCAACGTTGCTAACTCCCTCAGCGCTCCGCTCGGAAATTTGCTTGAGAGACCTCTCCAGCTTTGAAGCAAGCTGATCCTAATATTATACAGCTTGGAAAACTCCACAGTCAATGTAAGCGATCTGTGATCGTCAAATGCGTCAGTTCTGGGTATCCTAAAAAGCAGTTCCAGCTCTAAAATTTTAATACAGCGCCCGGATGCCTTCTTCGCTAACTCGGCACACATGTATACTACGGACTGGTCACCTGCAGTAGCAGCTGAGGCTGCAAACTTGTGCCATGATATAGCCTAGATTAGCTGCATGCCAGCTCTGCACTAACCCTTGCCAATGGTCTGTCAAGTATACTTCTTCGCACATCGTAGGGTGGCAGACTCCGGCTATTCAGTAATCTATTTCGTTTACTCCGGGAGAATGCGGCTTAAGCTAATCGCTTCTGGGAAAGAAAAGAAAATATGTCTATCGAGGTGGCCACCAATCGCTAGACCTCAACTCTGCAAATCCAGGAAACGATTGTCCACAAGGCACAAACATAGTTCCAAGCAAACAAAAATACTTGATAGGCATTAACGGCAGACATTAGCGCATATTTATCGCATGTGGGACGCCTTTCGGGGCAGTAAAACAACAGACTGCAGCAGCCCATAAGCTACGGCGCAGCCTCATTTACCACCTTGAGAGAAATCAGGACTGTGGCAGCTGCTGCGGGCTCTCCAAAGGCATAGGGGCATCCACATACAGCAGTGCAGCACTGGTAGTTAAAACAACGCCGCACTCACAATTACTATTGGTTTGTATGCGCATCATGTTTTATGAGTGATTGAGCGTTCGTTCTTTCAATGTGCAATAAAATAGAGAATCAGACATTTGAACAAGGTTAACGTCATCACTTGTGCTCGTGTTTTTGTCAACACTGATTCCTATAACACACGCGTTCCGTGGCACGTTACATGTGTGTAGTGTAAAGGCATTACAAATCCTCGCTCATATGTTACACCGGCCAAATATGCTTAAGGAAGCTGTTGAGCTGGAGAAAGAAGAATACATTTTCACAGCCTCCTTACTCAGGAAAGCACTTCAACGGAACCGTTTTGGCTTGTTAGTGGACTACCCGAGAAAGTAAATTGTTGTCAGCTGAAAACAAAGAAAAGTCAATGGCCCGCCCGGTGGCTTAGCGGCTCTGGTACTCGGCTGCTGATCCGGAGGTCGCGGGATCGAACACCGGCCGCGGCGGCCGCATTTCGACGGACACAAAATGTTGAGGCCCGTGCGCTGTGCGGTGTCGGTACCGTTGAAGAACCCCAGGTGCCCGATATTTCCGAAGCCCTCCACTACAGGGTCTCCCATAATCATAGTTCATTTGGGACGTAAAACTCCAGAAATCAAGCAAGAGAAATCTACGTTATTCGATTACAACGAGTCACTGAGAGGCTACAAAGGAGCCGCGCGAAAATGGCACAGCTGAGTTTTATCTTGACCACTCCTACGTAAACAACTGCATATATATAGCGCAAGAAAGGGGATGATCATAAACGAGACGTGCCGAAACCATCTTCATTCTACCTTTATTTATGCCCCGCTATTGCACGAACACTAGTAACCGGTTAGCTCAAATTCTCGCTCTTAAAATATCACAGGGTAGAGCTATTCCTTTTAAACAAGAGAGAGAGAGAGAGACCATGCCGCTTCAAAGGCTCCTTGTTTATTATCTCGTGCCGGTGCAGCACATTTGAATTTGTTTTGCCAAGGATGATGCAACAGCTATTATGGCTGAGAGATGAGGACTAGGGAAAAAAAGGAAGCGCCACGCCGACAGCTAAAAATGAAGCAAGGTCCTCTTGACTGGCGTGTTCTGACGCCGTCTGTATACGCTGAGTAGCACTGAGTAACATAAACTGTCTGGTGTCAGAACAGCTGAGTCTGTCGCGCGGGCGTGCCACAAAAAGTAACGTATTGCAAAAAACACGTGTTAAGGGTCCATTCATGTGTGTATATGCGTTTGTGTGTGTGTTGGGTAAGCGCCTCGACTTTCACACGGCACGTTGCTGACCTCGAAGACCGTTGTATTTTATCATTTGAAGCTTTTGCTCTGCTTTACTTCCATACGATTTCAAGACAGAGACAACAAACCGACGGAAATTAAAACATAACTTTCGCTGCTAAAGAAGGCGGCGTGGAGACTATGAGAGAAACGGGAGGCGCGCATTCTTGTTCCAGTGACAGAGGTGCGCGACATGGTTAATGGACATATGACGCAACGCAGTTCCCGCCAACCCATGACCATGGAATATAAAGGGTCTCTGAAACTTTCTTTTTTTGACATTGCGTCACTGATTAGGCAACACAATTTTGAAATCATTCACGCCATAAATAAAGCGAAGCACCATGCGCTTAGGCAGCTATGGGCTTATTTCTGTCGCCTTCCTCCTTACCACTGCTGTTCCTCCTCAACTCGATCTGCTGCGGAGTGCGCGCTAGCGACGACAGCGCCTCCCGCGTCAGCCGCTGTGCCGAGCCTTCCGTAGCGACATAGCTCCCCGATATCCTCACTGAGGTCGCCAGCCTCGGCAGTGCTAGCCTCTGTAATAGAGCACCGGCGACTCGTGTGTACGCCGCCAGATGCCGCGACGATACCGTTGGCTGAAACGAAGCAGTACGTTGTGGAAGCAAGTTGTTCGCAGCTAGGTTTTGAAAGTGTGACTGGTTCGGGGCCAATCAGCGACCTCCCATTCGTAGTTCGATTGGCGAGGGTGTTTAAAAACGCATTTTGGCGAGCCGCTGCGACGCTTTGCGATATGCGTGTTCAAAACCTTATTATAAATTACACACTTTACGCACAGCGCTGAAATCTGTCCCGTAATGGTCCTAATGACCCGCTCTACCGGATCACCATGTTTGCACAAAATCGTCAAAACCGTTTCAGGGTTCCTTTAAATGACTGGCTAATGGCGGTGTGCATGCTGTCAGCAATGCACACAAAATTTATAATTTGTACTGGCATGATATGTCTTACATGACGAGAGAATACCGATCGATATGGCCTCGCTTTCTTTTGATGAACACTCGGGCCTCAAGGACGCGTTCTACAAGTTCAACGTGCGCTTCGTCATGTTATGCACGCACTTTTGACCTTCTAAAGCTGTTACCTCAGTGCGCACGAGGAGAGGTATTTCAGCCAATTCAAGACAAAATACTTCTGCGGAGATACATGTGATTACTAGCTTTCAGAAGTTGACGTAAATGTTCTAAAGACTATCCTTGGGCTGCACAGGCATGTTTAGTCGAAGCATTAAGCGGCGACCATGACGCAACGAAAGAAACGTGCGCGGTAGAGTAAAGGAACATTGTTATGACTATTACGTATTTACTCATGCGCTCAGTGAAGCCTTGTCTGTCATTCTTAGCAAAATAAGAGGATGGCAATCTTATAGGCAATACTGACTGCTCTTTGTCGTTAAAGGAGCTGTCATCCGCTCGGGAAATTTTTTTCACCTGTGGTGAAAATGAAAAGATTGTTTCTTAGATTGAGGGCAACAATCATACTTTAACCCCGTGTAATAAAGGAATATTCTTAATTTGGCCCTGACGGTCGTAAAAAAAATGACCGGTGGCACCATTTTTACTGATGTGTGTCCAACTCCAAGTGTAAAGGAAGACCCACGCAAGCTCACATATCATGGCTCAAAAGAAAAATTTATTCCATACAATCGCATTTTACAAACATTTGGTAGCGGAGATTAATTCGGAAATCTTTGCGACGCAGTTTAATGTTCTTTTTTCCGCGTTGAGTTTTGGCACTGCTGCGGTGCCTTCAAGAGTTCATCTCGCGACCACCTCCATAAATAGGCAACATGTCCACATTGCAGTGGGAAGCAGCTGTTGGCGTAATACTTTATTTGACAGACTGCGTGCCGTAAACAAATATTATAATATTTTAATGCTAAACAAAAGCAAATTAATCATGCAAAACCTCAGTAACCAGTGTTGCCGGCGTCTCTACCCAGGTAGAAGAGGGGGCTACGAAAATCGAATATTTCTCTTTCAATCATTTCCACTCACTTTCCAGAGAAATGACTTGACCAGATAGTCAAGATGACAGTAACAAATATTACGCTGGTTGCATCCTTGTAACGCGCACGTGACTGCTTTTAAACCACTGGCGCAAGTTAGCAAGAACACCCCGTACTTACAGTGAGTAACTATAAAGCAGCAGGTGCTTTCACAAAGAAGGCGGCTTTCTGGACATGCCTCATCACGGTGGTCTAGTAGCTATGACACTCAGCTGCTGCTATGAAGGTCGCGGGATCGAATGCCGGCCTCGGTGACTGCATTTCGATGGAGGCCAAATGTTGAGGCCCGTGTACTGTGTGACGTCCGTCAGTGCACGTTAAAGAACCCCAAGTGGTCGAAATTTCGGAGAACTCCACTACGGTGTTTCTCATAATCATACCGTGGTTCTGGGACGTAAAACCCCAGAAATCAATCAATCAACGAAGAGGCGATGTGAACGGGGCCCAATGACGCTATAGCGGTTTACTCTTAAAGGCAGAGCTTAAGCGTCTTCAAATTTTGTGTGTGTATGCCTTGCAGTAATGCTAGACCAGCTGGAAAATCACTAAAAGCAGCCCATTTTTGCGCATTCACTGCCAATTATGTTAAGCGCAACGCACATAGAATTGCAACATGTGCTGCTACAATGGGAGATGTTACTCGCGAGAATTTGGGTCTTTGCTGTAATATGAGGAATGCTGTGGTATGAGGTATCTTTGCAGGTATCTTTGCTGAAATGGTATCTTTGCTGTGGTATGAGGAATGCTGAAGCAAAGAAATGGTGATGGCATGATGATCGTCTGCATACACGTAGATATGCTGCCGAAGTAGGATGTAAGCTTCAAATAGCACTGGTTGTTGTGAGGCTGTCATGAACATGTCTCCCTTAGTTATGATTTCGTCAGCTGATTGCCATATCTGAAATGTCGTCAGAATCCAAGGAGGATAACTGATGTGCAGTTCCCTTAACTTATTTTAAATGCGGAGCATTTCTTAGTCGCACGATGTAGCGCTTCGGCGTCGGCGGCGCCGTCCACACCCTGTTACGACTGGCCTGCTACAAGAGCCGGCCAGCGGGTAGCGTGGTGGCGAGCGGCGGAAACGACCCGCAGGTACCGGGTCTCAGGGCGACGGGAGACGGGGCAGAGAGAACTTAAAAAGATGTTTGTTCTACATATTTACAGGAAGCTCGCTTCCGCGAGGCTCCACTAGCCAGAGGGATTTTCCAGATCGTTCTTTTTTTCGAGGGCTCCCGCGCTTTTTGTTTCCCGGGCTCTTCGCCCATTGGGTCCTGGGCGAGGAAGGAGGGAGAGGATGGGAGGTGGTCCAAAACGTCCTTGACCCGCCCATGGCTGTAGTCACAGAAGGTCCCGGGGGAAGATACCGCAGCCGAACACCTCACGCGGCCAGCATCACCGTCATCACACGTGCACGTACGTGCGGAGACATTCCACCTGGGAAAAGTTTGTGTGGTCCCATAAGGTTGGCACGCCAGGCGAACCACTTCCAGATGTGCCGTGCGGGGTCGCCTCTTCGGCCAAATGGCCAAACGTGCATGTGGGCTGTTGTCAATAAAGACCACCCTTTCAGCTCAGCAACTGAAGTCTTTCCCGGCTCCACCGCGGCGCCTCGGCTGAACGCAGATGTTTTTAATCTGCGAGGACGCGGAGCTCAGGCCAAACGAGCCGGCGACCTTCCTCGTCGGGCTCGTTTTGCACGCCACACGGAACAAGCCACGTGCGCAGTTCTCAGCAGAAAACCCGGTTGTAACAACCCCCACTGCGCATGCTCGGCTCGTCTCGTGCCGGCCCACCGGGCGTTCAGCAAGTCGAGCATGCGCAGTGGGGGTGCGGACCTCTCCCCCGTTCTACTCTCCCTCGAACGCGGGCGGTGTGTATATAAGCGGCGGAGCGCGCGTTCGGAATTCAGTCAAGGGCGTCTTTACTTGGCTTTCGCTTGACTTGACGCTTTGCTTGACTCGAGTAGATGCGAGGGAAGCAACAGTACCTTCAACCAGTAGTGGGTCACAATCCAACATCAGCGTCCCACCACTCGTAGAAGGCAACGTTACCCCACCCTCACCGTCGTCGGCGTCAAGCAACGCAGAAGACAAGGCTGCGAAGGGACGAGCAAACGACGCTGAACGCAAGCGTTTGAACCGAGCTGCGGGCCCGGAACTTCGTGCACGAGAAGCTGCTGCGAGACGGCAACGATGGGCTGCGGATCCTTCACTGGATACCCCCACCACTCTGCGACGCATTTACTCGAGTTCCGCCCGTGGGAAGATGCGGGCGGCACTTTTTTTACGTTATTGAGGCTTATCTTATTGAGCTTTATTTTTACCTAGTGAATCACGTCGTAATTCACGAGATACAAAACATAATTCACCTCGTGCATCATGTTTTGTATCGTTTTTCTAAGGATACGCTTCAGTGATTGCTTTTCAAGTTGTGCAAATATGTGGTAAAAGTGCCGACAAACATGAACCACTCTCAAAGTAAGGAGGCGTGGATGACCCGAGGTTGCCTCTGGCATGACTCAAGATAAAACACAAGATAAGCCGCCCTCTCAACATATGTTTGTTTGCCCTTCCTCAGAAGTATAAAAGAAACCGTCTCGAACACGCGGTGAAAATAAAATTTTCATAATTACGATATTTACTTGCAATAATGCAGACAAATTATCCTCAGGCTCCCCCTCCGTCATCATGTTGTTTGAGCTGTTTGAGCCATGTTTGTACTGTGCTGTTATTTATTTATTTATTTATTTGTTTGTTTGTTTGTTTGTTTGTTTGTTTCTGCTGGCGTGTGATGCTCATGATAACTATCAGTCTGATGTAACTCCAACGAACTCATCGCGTTTCACCTAGGTTGTTGTAGTTGCCTTTCATAGGGGGACTCCGGCGATTTTTCAGTGTTCACTGATCTCAGCGAAATTTTCTACGTGTGTTCTCCTAGGTACTGTGATAATATATCCCAGGCTACGCGGCTACATGTCACTTATGTCTCCTCAAAATGAATTTTACAAATTTTGAGCGGATTTCTACACTGGCCACCCTGGCTTTTGACGTGGTCAGCTACAACACTGCCTACCCGAGCAGGCAAGCGTCCAAAAGCAAAACGGTGATACCTCAACACTCAAATATTCGCTGTCAAATTCAGAAAAACTGACGTAAGTCAATACATCGCCTGACGATATCGCCAGTATGATTTCTGCGGCAGCAACTCATGGTTCTGCGGCAGGGACGCTGTGACATCATCGCATACGCTGCACGAAGCATCTACTGTTTCGTTTTCGGTTTGAACACATAGTTCATGCGGTTATTAAAATTATTGGTGAGTTTCTAAGCAAACTGAACCGCCTTGTCTGCTACAGACTACCAGCACCAGTGGAAAAGAGATATCAGAGTATCGTGAAAAAAACCACCTGAGTTCTATTTTCATCATCATCACCATCACCACCATCCCCATCATCATCATCATCATCATCATCATATTTTAACTTCACTGCAGGACGAAGGTCTCTCCCAACGATTTTCTATCCACCCTATCCTGAGCGAGCTTGTCCTTTATGCCCGCCAACTTTTTCATTTCATTGCTCCATCTAACGCTTTGCCTTCCTCTGTTGCGCTTTCCTTCTCTTGGTGTCCATTCCGTCTCTCTTACTGTCCATCTGTTATCTGTCCTCCTCATGACAAGTCCTGCTCAGGTTCCCTGATTCATTCCGTTCGTTTTTTTTTTATCGTTTAGCGTTACACCCATCACTTTTCTTTCCATTGCACGCTGCGTGCTCCTTAATTTAATCTCTAGCTTTTTCCTATATGATCCTCCACCTTTCTGCACTGTACGTTAGTAGCTGAAGAATGCAGTGATTAAATACTCTTCGCTTTAGTGACAGCAGCAAGTTTCCATTCATGATTCTGGACTGCCTTCCGAATGCTGCCCAGCCCATCCTGATTCTATGGAGAATTTCTCTTTCATGGGTAGGCGTTCCCGTGAGTAACTGTCCCAGGCGTACGTAATTCTTCGCACATTCTAAAGTCTCAGTGCTTATTTTAAATTCCTGTTATTTAGCTAGACTATTGAGCTTAATTTTGGTCTTTTTCCTATTCATTTTAGTCCAATTTTAATACTTTCCGATTTTGGTCAGTTTCCCGGTCACTTTCCCGGTTTAGTTCCCCTTTAAGTGTAATATTTTTCTGAGAAATCCCGTGCAGTTCCCTTTGAGAAGGACAGAGCGATGCCTATTTCCTTAAAGAAATTCTTCTCCATGATGCCAGAAGCGTCAAAAGTGATGCAGAAGTAAGGTTAGAGGTTGAAGGCCCAAAGTGCTATAGGGGCCCCGCGTTCTTGCGTGATTGTGTTGTTTCCTCACCCTCTTTTCGCCAGACTGCACCAAGGGGAGTACAAAAAAATGCAAGGACAGTGCTTACACAAAGCCGCTCTTGTATCCGGCAATAAAACTCTCGAAAAGAGACGACGACGACGACGACGACGAACGACGACGACGACGACAACAACAACAACAACAACAACAACAACAACAACAACAACAACAACAACAATAACAACAACAACGCTGCAACTTTGAAGGCAAGGCGCCGCGCGGCAAAACTCTAGGATGCTCGCTCGATTTTCGGCCACTGCAGCCGCGCTTGGATGAAGGCGAAAAGCAAAAGCATCTCTGTACTTACATTCAGGTGCGCGTTAAAGAACACGAGGGTATCGAAATAAATCCCGAGTCCACCTCCACGACGTGTCTCCAAAGTCATGCCGTTGTCGTGGCATGTAAGACCACAGAAATTAAGCTGGAAAACATAGCATACGTACGCTCTAAAGGACAGTGCTTTTTGCTTGTCTATGGAAACAGTTCCTGAGACACCGCCATTTGAACTGACTTGTCAAAAGTTGCAGCCTTCCTCTGATGGACGGAGAACAACCGAGATTACGTCAGGTCGCTTCTTATTGTACGCTACTATACGGTGTCCGTCGCTTGACGAAAGCATCTCCTTGTCCGTTTATCATGTGGATGGGTTTATCAGCGCTTAGTTTTTTTTTCTTTTTTGGCTATGCTTTCACTTGTCTGGGCCTTGTTCACTAAAGGTGTGCTAACATTTACCGTGGCGTGAAGAACTATATGTTGTGTCGCCGACTTGACAGCATTAGTGGTATGATTAGCCGCATGGTACGCTACATTGGACCGCTCGACTAGTTCTGTGGCATTCATGTCACTGAAAACGCGCTGTCAGTCATATGGCTTCTGCCAGTGTTCCCTGCTGTCCACCGCCACATAAGGTGGAGGTTCACTGGATATATCAGGATACCCCTGTCGATCGTTACGCAATTTCTTAGAGTACTGACACAATTTTTCGGCGGCGCAAAATATACATTTTTTTTTCGTTTTCTAGCCATGCATTGTTAACGCTCTCCACACACTGAAGCCAGGAAACACGTATAAAAGTACTTTAGTGCGATATTAAAATTGTTGTCGCCCAGCATTGCAAGCCAGCCCCAGTGCAATGGACACTACGATGACGTATGAACACATTTTCTTCAAGATCGCCGAAATTGCTTTTAGAGTCGCTGGACGACCGTGAAATCGTCGTTGTTTGCATGCCCCCCGTGTTATTGACCACACACGACAGAGTTGTAGCGACGCTATCACGAACTGCTGTCCCCACGTGACTTAGACGTACGTCAGACTGCGTCGACATGTCACTAGGAAGCCGCCTTCCCGAAATCGAAACCGAAAGTGGGCTTTTAAGGAAGCCGTATTAAAAACACATTCCTTGTATTGCGAGGCGCCACGACATTCTTTTTGGGGTTCTCCACGCCAGCACTTTTATACACAGCAACAATACGAGAATGTCGAAACTTCGTGTCAGTATTCCTTTAAAAGTACATATATCAGAACTGCAGTCCTATGAAACAGCCCTGATTGATTGATTTGTGGGGTTTACCGTCCCAAAACCAGTTCTGATTATGAGAGACGCCGTAGTGGAGGGCTCCGGAAATTTCGACCACCTGGGGTTCTTTAACGTGCACTGACATCGCACAGCACACGGGCCTCAACATTTCGCCTCCATCGAAATGCAGCCGCCGCGGCCAGGATTCGACCCCGCGACCTTCGGATCTGCAGCCGAGTACCATAACCACTAGACCACCGTGGCGGGGCGAAACAGCCCTGTTTCTTCTCAAATAAAAAGCAGCGCTCATAGAAGAAACGAGATTCCACTCAATGGGACTTTTTCCTTGGCTGCCTGAATTGTTATGGCACACACTCCTTCCTTGTGCGTACATGTTTACATGCCAAACAATAAATAAATTCTGCATTCAAACAAATCCGAAAGTGGTGAACCAACCTTGAATATCTTATTTCACTCATCTTTTCACGTGAGACTGTCGTGATGACGCAACGTATCGATGGTATAACAGTCACTCTCATCGGAAGTAACCGCTAATGATACGCTGCGCTGTGCTGCCATCATGACCCGCGCTCGTTCGCATTTACAAAGTAGTTGGCTTGCTGCTTGCTGTATTGAAGTGCTTTGTTCACAACTTCAGATCAAGTGGTTGATCTCTCGGTGCGTTGACAACCTGTCGGTATTGGGCTCGCTGCGTCCCGTCTATAGCTAAAGCAGTGCCGACGAAGGCCTCAAAGCAAGGGAAGAACGATTCATTTAAAAAAAAATTCACAGCATATCTACGGAGTGAATGATGATGAGTGGGCGAAGCTCCGGATGTTCATCGTAGATCGTGCCGTGTTCCGGATTAATTTAGTTAATGCGCACGCTACAAATCCTTATGGTTCAACTACGCACAAGTGAAATATTCCGGCACTTCATTGCAAGTCAAGATCCAGTGCATATATATATATATATATATATATATATATATATATATATATATATATATATATATATATATATATATATATATATATATATATATATATATATATGGGTGGCCGGTGAACGGTTCTCCAGCGCAAGCAAGCGGTATTTTTCAATCAAGAAACTCGCTAGAAGACGCTGCCTGCGTCAAGCTTGTCTCTCGCGGCTGAGGGCGCGTTCTCCTTCTTTGCGAGCTGGTAGCGCGTTCATCGAAGAAAGAGCGTTTCCATAGTCAACGCGCGCTTTTCACTCTCTGTCTCTCTCTCTCTCTCTCGCAAGACAGCAGATGAAAGAGTGAGAGAGCTCGCGCGCCGGGAGGCACGCGCCGAGGGCGCGCCTCGCACACGTAGCATCATTCATTTCTTTGAAGGTAACGCGCTACTAGGAACAACGGACGGACAGACCCAAACCTTAAGGAGCTTCGGCCCTAAAAGTTCGGCTCATCCACTCAAGCCGAAGGGTCGCAAGAGACAAATGTGTCCACCGCGCAAACACTGCATAAAGGCAGTATAGCCGCGGCGTAGTGAGAAACCACGATCAGAGAGCAAGTGTGGCAACGTCCAACCTGTCAGCGCTGTCAAAAACCAAGTCTTCCGGACAGCGCGCAAGCTGCTCGACGAGTGAGTCCCGTGCGTCACTGCTATGCAGCACGCGGTGCTATAAAGCGAACCGGGTGCGTGTGGATCCCCAAAACCTAAGTCGAATTAGTGTACCGAGCCTACGGCCAAACCTAGTTGATTGCGGAAATTCGTCACTATCTCATGCTGCATGTAATGCAACCTCTCGACCCTGCACAGACGCTGTAGCGCCACATTGTTTTGTAGGCATAGCATTTTGTCTGAGACTGTTGTAGATCCATGGAACTTCATTTTCTTGATGACCTCATCGTATTAGAAGGTAAAATTTGCAGTCTAGCGGAAGCAGGTCAATGTCCTATAATTCCTTATGTTTTTTTGCTACTTTTGCGAAACTTTCACAAAGTTACATAAAAACCGGTAACTGTCTCATTTCACCGCTTAATATAAAATTCGTTTAGCGTTGCGTGGATCGAAATAACGCCATTGTGACAAGGGCATTCTTGCAATCGACTGAAATTTAACCAGAACAGCAAGACGGCATCGCTTTAACGCGGCATCAAGGGCACTTCAAATGGCACCTGTACGACGCTGAAAACGCCGTGTTGCAAGAAAGGCAAAGGTGAGTGGTAGGACAAGGAGGAGAGGAAGGAGGGGTTACATTATAGCAACCTTTCATCCGGCGTTAGCGAAGCACACTAACATATATCTTCACTTAAATGGTCTACCCTCATGCTGGCTGCTAAGCAGATTACCTCTTGGAGCATTACAAGACTATATCCAAGTTAGAAGCCTAAAACATCTTTAAGCCTGTCAAAATGGCCCCGAAAATTTTTTAATCTGGCGTCTTAAACCGCTTTTATCGCGTCAAGCGCACTCCTCTCGCAGTGACCAGAACTCCTTTGCCATTTCGGTTTAACTTGGCCATGTGCCAACAAGCTCACGCGAAGATGCACCTGAAAAGGTGACACTGGGCGAGGTAAATGATGAAAGCATGTAAATGATGAAAGCACGGAATAATATTACATCCAGCGAGAACTGCAAAGCTTTGCGAAAAGTCAGACGAGGCATACAGTGATAGTGGCTGAACCTAGAGCGCCGTGCATGCACCTTGTACGCAAATTAACCAGACGAATCGACAGTATGCAGCTGTAATGGTAACACATTACCTGTTATACTTGTGTCACACGGGCACATTGGAAGGTCTTCGAGTCGATAACCTTCGAAAAGCCCACAAGTCTACCGACTTAAAATAAGTTCTGGCGCTGCTACACGGCAGTTTCGAACGGCCGTTGAGTCGCCGAGTGACTTCGCAACAACATTGCGGCAACCAAAGCACCCGCTACAATTCTAATTCGCTCTAGTGGCTTGCTATTCACACCGATGGAAAGAAACAAACTTTAAATTGAGCCTTCCCTTAATCTCATGTACCAAAAGGGATAAAGCATATGAGACGTTTTGCAGTCATTATTCAGAAAATGTGCCGATTTTCACACTTCTATGCCTAAGTCCCTGCCATGAGCTTCAAAAGCGGTTTGATTCATAGACACTAGATGGCGTGGCACGCAGTGTTTCCCACTCTTTACAGGAGAGGCAAATACCGGACAGTTGGCGAAAAAGTAGAATGAACTTAACCTATAAAGGCAAGGGGGAAGAGAATAACATTCGCTCGTATAGACCGCTAACCATTACATCGGTACTATACAGGTTGGCTATGCAAGCAGTAAAATTAAAAATAGAAGCGTGGGCAGAACGTAACAATATTTTGGGAGAACTTCAGAATGGATTTCGAGTAGACAGGCGGTTAGACGCTAACCTATTTGTTCTCACTCAGTGTATAGAAATATCTAAAATAGAAAGCAGGCCCTTGTATGTGGCTTTTCTAGACATCACTGGGACGTATGACAATGTTAATCAGGAAATATTGTGGGAAATATTGGAAGCAATGGGCATAGGCGACGACTGTGTACAGCTTTTGAGGGAGATATATCGGGAAAATACAGTCTGCATAGAATGGGAAGGAATCAGTAGCATAGAGAACGTTGATATTACACTGTAAGCAAAAATTAGCCGAGATGGGAGCTTTTACCAGCGTGTCAACCGAAAAAACTCTCATGCCCCAACCATTTACTCCGTCATAGCGGAGTGAATTCGGCACATGACATCATTTTACCTCCAATGCTAAGTGACGGAGTATAAAAACGACATGACCTTATTATACTACCCACATGGAGTTTCAGTTCACGTGGTCCCAACCTCCACATGGGAGTTTTTAACAGCCATCTTCGGTTGCGATGCTCTTGCGGCGGTGTGATGTGTGTGTGTATGCGCGCTCGCGCGTCTGTTTAGTGCTTCCGTGTGATGCTCCAGTGCATTGGTTGGTTCGACGAATCGTCGGTGGGAGTTGTATCTGTGCGTGCTCGCACGTGTGCTTAGTGCGTCCAAGTGAAGCACCACTTCGTTTTTTTAAACGAGTCTTGAGTGCGTAGTGAGTTTGCAACGGCCGATCAGTGTTCTGTGTAAACGTGTCAGGGCTCTTTCCACTGGTGACCGCTCTGCTCCTCCAACCAGAAGCCGAATGCCGCACATCGACCAGATCCCCACAGTGATGCGCGAATCGGAAATATTTTGTTATGAAGTGGCTGGGGCACCACCACCCAGCGAGTGTTGACGTGGTTTTAGGCTTCCGAAATTATCAAGATTGTATGCGGACAAACCAGGATTATCGGAAAGCAAACGTCAAGACTATCGACCGGAAGGAGAAAGGACCAAAAGGATACCAAATTTACCCAGGTAGATCGAATATTAATAAAATTATGCAAGAAATTCTCCCGGACCACGCCTAGGCTTAGCTGGCTTTAGCGAAAGCTCCTACATGGATGTAAACATAAACTCCCATATAGGTACCCGCAAGAGCTCCGCAATGGATGTAAACACATACTCCCATAGCTACCCGCAAAAGCTCCTCGATGGATGTAAATATAGCTCCAGTCAAGCGGAGTAAATCTTTTACTCCGCATGACCGGAGTATATTAAACTCTTATCAGGGAATACACTAGAGGACAGGTCCATTTACTCCCATGTCGGCTAATTTTTGTTTACAGTGTAGCAAGGGGCTGAGAGAGGTAGAGATGGGTCGCTCAGGAGTGATCCGGATATTTTGAGCGGCTCTTTCCAAAGAGCGAGTGATCCGCGGCTCAGTAAAACTGAGCGGCGGATCTTTGGGAGAGCGGACGGCGGTTCTCTCTCGCTCAGTGAACCGAGGGCGGGAGGCGGTTCGCTCTCGCTCAGTGAACCGTGCGTTCTCTCTCGCTCAGAGAGCCGAGGTGAGCCGGCTCAGTAAAAATGAGCGGCGGTTCTTTGGGAGAGTGGACGGTGGTTCTCTCTCGCTCAGTGAACCGAGGGCGGGAGGCGGTTCGCTCTCGCTCAGTGAACCATGCGTTCTCTCTCGCTCAGAGAGCCGAGGTGAGCCGGATCAGTAAAACTGAGCGGCGGATCTTTGGGAGAGCGGACGGCGGTTCTCTCTCGCTCAGTGAACCGTGCGCCTCAGAGAGCCGAGGTGAGCCGGCTCAGTAAAAATGAGTGGCGGTTCTTTGGGACTCTCTCGCCCAGTGAACCGAATGAGCCGCGGTGAGCCGTGCTGAACTGAAGTACCTGGATCGCTTTCCGTTTCGACGGCGGCGACGAGTGTTGGCCGTCGCGGGCTGACTCGCGCTATTCGCATCTCGCTCGCTGTGTGCGCTGCGTGAGGCAGTTCATCGTGAGCTCGTGCAACACTTCGAAGGGTATTTGGTGTCATTAAAGACAACAGGTCAACGTAGCTTACGTCCTCATTAGTGCTCATTAGTATAGTTATAAATATGTCACCCATATCATCCAGTCCTCTGAACTTCCTGAGCATGTATTTTAGCACATCAATAAAACGAATAACATGCCGTGTTGTGTCAAGGCTTCATATTATTTCGTCGTGGCGCATGTTGGAAAAAAATCATGGAATGATCGCACTTCGTTTTGATCTGTTTATATGGGCTGCACAGATATTGTTCGACGTCTTTGTTTCTGTCAATGGGTGACGGAAGCTAAACATCTCTTCAAATTTACGGCACATCATGATGGCACCCAGACTGACGGGCACGCTAAGATATTTTAGGTAAATGAACGTCTTCCAGAAATGCGTCCATTCACAGTGACACACGTTAAAATTAAGTGCTTGATTTAAGACAGGTCCCGACACGGGACAGTGAAACACGGCAAGTGCTGCTTTCCGGATATTTCAAAGCAGATCTCGCATGTACTTTTCAAACCTGAAGGGGGTTGTCTCGCACACAGCGCGGGGAATTCTTCATTGTATCTGGTTAACGCTCCCTTGATGCGGCTGTAATTACTTATGGAACTGTTGTAAATATGCGCGGCGCCACAAAAGCGCACTTTCCAAGTAACGACCCTTTCTTTGCACTGCCGTGCAGCAGAACAGAAAGGAGGTGCTTCTTTCTTTCCGTTGAAAAAGAAAACCCGGGCCAATTTGGAACGGTGCCGCGTAATTTTTCTTTACCTCAGGAATCTCTCTTTCTTAGCAGTAATGTGATTTGTCGAAAGGTGAACGTGTTTCAGAGAAAGAAAAGGAGTTTGCGGTTACAAAAGGGAAAAAGCAGCGCAAAATTCTGACAGAACCAAGATGAATAAAAGACGACAACAGGGGTAGCTTACAAATTTTCTTATTTTTCGACATGATGGTGCATATATTCATAATGTCCGTACACGGTGGCGCCGCACAACAAATAAATTTAGTGACAATCTGCTAATCCTCCACGAGGAGGATTAGCAGACGATGCCACGCTTTCACGTGGCTACTACGGACTTAGCCAACACTTGACGCACAGGAACAGGGGCTTTTGTTTGCCCTCTTCGCATTCACGATGGTCAAGAGTCAAGGGTAGCAATATCTAATAATGGGCGGCGCGCTCCAGTCCAGTGCACAAACCGAGTTCTCAGCAAGAACATGTCACGTTATTTCTAGCGAAATGTGCCGATGGAAAATGCATGACGACCGGATACGTGGTGAATTGTAGACGAGCCGGTACCGCGCCGATAAGGCTGATTGTACGCCATTCCATGAAGCAGAGGCAGGCATACTTTCTAGGAAGAATAAGAAAGCACGAACTGGATACGGAGTCACAGACAGAAAACACACACTCATACACACGCGCGCAGCGTTTCAACTTTCTTGGTTATATGATTTTCGGAAGACATGTTGGTCGAATCAAGTTTTGTGGTATTGTTGTGAGATAAGATTGTTATGCATGTTAGTATCTGCTAAGCGCCTCATAATTTCTGCCACCCACCTCACCCCTCAGCGAATGAAAATGTGTCTCTCCTAACAAAACTGCATGAACCGTAAACAAGAATAGAGAAGAGCTCTCACATACCCTGCAGTTAGTTTTTTAATGGTTAGCGCATATTACTTACGTGTAGAACGATCACTGCAATATAAGGTCCCTCGCAGAGTTGAATTGTGCGGAAGTCATATACGCGGAAGTTATGTGTGCTTCGCTTGCCTTAAGCAGGGATGTTAACAGGGCCCCCATGTGTGCTTCGCTTGCCTTAAGCAGGGATGTTAAGAGGGCCCCCAGGGATATGGGCAAACCACGGACGCTAATGCAAGGCAGCCCAACGGCCGCCCACCGCTCCGGCCGGTCCCGTTCTTCCCTCGCGCCAGAGCGTTTTCCCTCGGACCCGGTGAGCCGGTGAGCCGTTGAAATGAACCAGATCATTGCAGTGAGCTGAGCCGTTCTGAGCCGTTCACTCAAGTGAGCCGCTTTGCCCATCTCTAGAGACAGGGATGTCCTTTGTCGCCGCTGTTATTCATGCTCTACATGGTTATAATGGAAAAAGCGCTAGGAGATAGCAACATTGGTTTTAATCTGTCACACAGACAGGGCGGCGTGATGATTGAGCAGATGCTTCCAGGTTTATTTTATGCTGACGATATTGTCTTATTCGCGGACAGTCGAGATGATATACAACGGCTGGTGAATATATGCGGAAAGGAAGGCGAGGCCCTAGGACTAGGGTTTAGTGTAACAAATGTGGATTGATGGTATTCAATGGCCCCAACGGTGAGATGGTGTTCGTACAGGGCCAAGAAATACCGAGAGTAAGGGAATACAAGTACCTAGGGATATGGGTAAATGAGGGTGATAGATACATGGAGGTATAAGAAAAAGCCTTGGCAGCAAGGGAAAGAGGAACGCTGCAATAATGAAGCACAGAGCGTTATGGGGATACAATAGGTACGAGGTGCTTAGAGGTCTGTGGAAAGGGGTAATGGTACCGGGGCTTACATTTGGGAACTCAGTGGTGTGCATGAAGCCAGAGATACAATCATAGATGTGAATCAAAGAACTGTGGGAAACCTCACGTTGGGCGCTCACGGGAAAACGACAAATGAGGCTGTAAAGGGTCATATGGGATGGGCGAGTGGATTTTGCTCTGGGCAAGGGAAGCCCAGAGCAAAATAAGGTTTGAAGAGAGGCTAAGGAATATGAAAGAGAGTAGGTGGGCAGTGAAGGTGCTCCGTTATTTATATAGAAAGAGCGTTCCCACGCAGTGGAGAAAAAGAACTATAGGAGGCTCACCAGTAAATATACGGCTCTAAGAGAACTGACAACAAAGAGCGTAAAGGGAAAAGTTAGAGAGGCGGAGAAGATTTACTGGATGGCAGCGATGGAAAAAAACCGAATCTGAATAACTACCGAAAGGGCGAAAACGAAATAAAGAGGGAGGCATTTTATGATAATTCAAGAGGAAGCGTTTTACTGTTTGAAGCGAGATCGGGGTGCCTTAGCACACGTAGTTATAAAACGAAATTCAGTAAAGAAGAAAAATGCACATGCTGTGCGGAAGATAGGGAAACGACGGAGCATTTTCTGATTGAATGCGGAAATATCCACCCAGGTGTACGTTTGGGCACCACCCTACATGAAGCCTTGGGTTTTAGGGAGAACAACGGGAAGCTGAACATACCCGCAATTGAACGGTTAGAATACTGGTGGCAGAAAACTAGAGAGAACGGACAAAAATAATTATAGAGAAAAATATGGACATTCGGCCATAAGGGGCAGAGAACTGCGCTATGAATTTCCGTTTTTTGCTATAGTATGATCTATTTTATTGAAGTAGATTTAAAGAGAGGGATAAAAAAAGAAAAAGTCACAGTTTCGCCTCAAGGGCGAAGCAAAGAATGCGATAGCAACAAAGGGGACCGCAACGCGAAGAGCGGGGAGGCAGCTTGAAATTTCCAGCGCGTCCCTAGAGCTCAAAGGAGGCCGCTCAATGAATAAACAGAAGATGAGCGCGAACTATCAAGTGAAGCACGCACGAAACGAACGCACGAAACGAACGCATAGACATACACCGAACGAGCACGAATGAGCTGTCACAATGGATACTCTCAGTTTGAACAGCGCTCCTGTTGCAAAGCCGGCCGTTGCGCTCCTCGCGCCATCTCGCTGGTAATGAAGAAACGCTTATAAGCGCCTGCCGTCTCTGAGTCCTGCCAGCGGTAAAGGGTGTGTACATAAGGCTCGCCGTTAGCTCCCTGAAAGATCTGCCTTTTGTGGCGTATTGGTTAGCGCCACGCGCTGCGGAGCGAGAGGTTCCTGGTTCGATTCCGCGCTTCCGAAGCATTTTTCTGAATTATTTTTCTTTAGGATTATATATATATATATATATATATATATATATATACATACTTATACATATACGGTTCATGACGGCGGCGACGGGGACGGCAAAAACCAGCCGAGACTGTCCATATAATTGCTATCGCAATAAAAGAAAAGGTACACAATTTTTTTACGAGCCTCGTGGCGCACATGACACCGCCCCCCGTTACAAAGGGGACGCTCATAGCATGCATTCATCCATCCATCCATCCATCCCACCAGCTGCATGGCATCTGTTTTTACGACAGTGACGGCGTATTCGTTCTAGAACTAATACAAAAAGCGAAAACGTCGGCCTCTCGTCACGTTTCCAATGTTTTTCACCGGCGTATGATTCTACTTGATACAACCACATAAATATATCGTGGCCTCCGAAACTAAAGCGCGCGGGAGATGCCGGTGCGCCAAGTCTCGGAGTTCGCGCCGCTTGCCGCTTCCGCTTCCATCGCTGAAGGACCTTCGAAGTCTCGAAGGAGTTGTAGGGTGCTCCGTTGACTCGATAGACTGTCGACTCGACGGCCATCGAAAGCGCCCGTGTAGCAGCTCAAGTCTATGCACTGTCGGCTCGAAGGCCTTCGAAACACCCGTGTGACACCGGTATTAGTATACCAGGGCTTCTGTAGTTCACGGTCTATCCGTGTAAGTCCCGCACAGTACCACAAGTATAAGATTGCCAGTAACAGTTGATCATTTTAGGAAGTCACATATACTAGCATCCCCTACAGACGAAGACAGTACATTTTACCGCTGTATAGACAAATGAGCCGTCATTCTTTCTGGTAACTGATGTATTGTCGCCCTTAGTGAATCCGAGATCCTGACAAAAATTTTCTGTAGCACCGGGTTCTTAAAACTATTCCATATTACGACTTCGACAGCGGGAGATTCGTCATAGTGCCTCCTGTTAGCTACGTGCTTTTGCAGCCTTCAGATCGATGGGCCATTTTCTGCAATGCGAACGTGGCTTTACAAATTCAGCAGTTTGCCTTTCATCATGGTTTAAAGAAGCAGCTAGTGCAGGATATAAGCGCGATCACCACCAAACCTTCGTGAAGAGAGAGTACGTTTTGAGTACTAAAGAACTACTGCGGAAATGTCTTCAGCGACTATTCGAACGAAATTGCCTGTTCTGTTCATCAACGAAATTGTAAGGATGTACACCACCCTCCGCGGATCATTCAATCATTTGCTCGCCACATAATGACACGAGTATAATTTTCCAGCTTTCATCGAATATCCGCTGCATATCACCGTTGCTTGCACCTTCCCCTGCCACCCATACTCTCCCGTCGCGAAAAAGCTTTATTTTTTTTTCTTTTGCGCGTGGGACACATTTTTCGAACATTTCCTAAACGTTCGAAAGAGCGATGTAGAAAGCTAGCGTGTTACCCTTACGAACAATGATACGTTCCAGCAGCGTAACGTGCAATTTTTGCTAATGTGCCCAGACAACAGCGCACGTTAAGTGTCACTGTGGTACATATACTTCGAGGCTCAAGGATATAAGCTGCGCGAGCTAGCCTCAACTACTTACACTATAAGACCGTTGTCGGAGAAAGATCTTGGAACACCGATACAAACATTTTCTGAATTCGTAAGGCCGAAATAAAAGCCATCAGTTTCTGCAAGTTGAGGGGCAAATGATGCTTGTGACGGTCATCGAACACTCCTCTGTGAGAGTGTCAAAACAGAAGACATTTTTATTATTTTTATCTTCAATTTTTCGCATGCAGTGTTCCCCTTCCCCTTGCACAAGTGTCGGGTAGCTCAGCGGGTATGGTCTTGGTACGCCTTTCTTTACACTTTCCACACTTCACTCTGGAAAGCGGGATTGGGGTACACAATCGATGCTTTCGTGGGCCTCTGCTCCGTCGCTTCGGTTAAGGCTACACTACCACCGACTGCTAAATAAATTATTTAATGCTGAATTCTACAGGCATGTAGAAAGCGCGCGTCGCCTATTCCAGTGGCTTACCGAGAGCAGTATAGTCTGAAAGCTGTAGCACAGATTTCATAAATATAAGTCAAACTTAGGTCACGAGGCGACCAGAGCATTTGCACACGCATATCAACTCTTTGGCCAGTAAACGGATAAGGTCGTCAAAGCTGTAGGCGTCACGGACGTGCTTAATGATGTAGTCAAATGAAGACGCAAAGAATTATTTGCCGCTAACGCTCAACATCACTGTCATTTCGAAAAGCGGACAAGCTGAGGCGCATTGCAGTGGATGGAGGGTAGTTTTGGTGGCTTTCTGCTTGCTCTGTCCAACATGTTAAGGTTTCAATCGCCGAGTCAGAGCCAGTGGCATGGCTGCCTGACAAAAGCGCTCTCATAGAAATAGGGCTAACTACCGGCTTCAGATCCACTGATGCCTCTCCGTTTCTCAAGCCAAGCAAACGTGGTATTCACTACAGTGATTAATTTCTATCGTTCATAGCCAGCCGCATCCGGTTCATATAGTTTATATAGCTGCAATGTGTGCAAGCGAGGCGAACAAATATATAGAAAATCGTAGTTATTGCCATGATCTCCTTTTCGCGTTATAGTTTCCAGCTTTCGACAGTGATTAACCGAAGCATAAATGCCTGCAAAAGTAATGCGACGGGAATGACTTGAACACTCATGAAAACTGCCGTGTCCATGCTTTTCTGAACATCCAGTCAGGCAATGTATAACGTGTAAGGCAATGAAATACTGGCGAAGTATGGTGCAAGCAGATAAAATGTTGCCTCATACGAAATGTGCCCGTATGGGAACAGGATGCACCTGGTCTATAGAAAGAGCGCCACGATGCGTTGAGCACGTGTGGTACGTTTGAAGGAAGAATCCAGCAAAAGAAAGGGAAAGTAAAAAAGAAATATCTTCGTAGCATGAAGCACGCTCAGAATAACAAGCTTTTGCACCAATGTGCGGAATAACTGATGAGCGTCCGTCTCACAGAAAAGGCGACAGACCGCGATACCTGAGGCATCGGAGAAAAGAAAGAGAGCGCTTCTCTCCAGAACTTACTGCATCAGTCCCGAAGGCAACACAAATTAGTCGATTATGTCCGAACCAGAGTCACGTCGGTGTTGGGAGTGCTTAGAAATTGCGAGTGGGTGAGTGAGAGACATCACGACGCATTTCTATATTCAATACGTCCCAAGAAACTAAAGGCGGAACAAATTACCGGAAGTGGGCATTTTACTACAGAAGCTCCTGAATCATAAAGCACGTGGACACAGGTCGAATAATTTATCACCGTTCAAGCAGTGACCCTTAAAATAGGGACAAATTACGGGAACTGAACGCTTTTCCGATAAAAGCTCTTGCATCATAAAACGCGCGCGTGCACCGAATAATTCATCATCATTCCCACAATGGAGCTAAACACGGAGAAGTGAAAGAGTTCAGGGAATTAGGCGTAGTTAGAAAGACCGATCATCTGCGACCTCCGCTGCAATACAACTCTTGCTTTTTTTTTTCTTTTTACCTTACCTCGATCACGCCCAATATAACGTCGGAAAGGACGTGAAAGCAACAGCATTTTTGTGAGTATGCGCATTCCCTCCGCCTGTTGGGCGGGAAGTCGCGCATCTGATCACATAAACCTAAGTACTTTGATTAAGTTCATAATAACTCGGCTGCTCTACAATCCGAGCTTGCTTGTAATGTTTTCCACCATTCTGCCTCTGATACTGCGCTCTCTGCCTCTTTGCTTTTTCTTGCTTGCGCTACTTGGATTGCTTTTTCTTGCTTGCACTACTTGGATTGCTTTTTCTTGCTTGCGCTACTTGGCTTGCGCCACTTGTTCGCGCTACTTTGCTTTTTCTTGCTTGCCCTACTTGGATGAAGGACATGGAAGCCTTCCAGGTGCGCGTCAGACGTCACGTCGTTAAAGCAGGCCGTCGAATTCACTCACTAGGCAGACACGTAGCCGTGCTATCAGAAAAAATAAACGAAGGCATGTATATTTATTATTGCACCATTTAACGGCTGTCATCCATCTGTAACCACAGCAAGAACAACAATAAGAAAATGCAACCCAGTTTTTAAGTGAAAAACGCCCTAAGCGTTTCCGAGTGGCGATGCTTTTACTTCGCCTAGGCGTATACGTTTGTTTTTAGATAGAGCCTTCGTAGTTCTTATTTCCTTTTTTTCCTTTTTTTTTTTTAGAAGAGGTCGCCCTTCACGCCATTCCTGGTTTCCCTTCACTTATTTTACTCCTATGAACAGTGATCATTTCCATTCCGTCGAAAAAAAGTGACTGCCTTTATTGCAAACTTTATTGCGAGTACTTCTCAAACGCTTCGATGTCATTTCCACTCAAAGTCGATCATGTCTACCAAAAATGTGTGCGACAGACTCAAGCTGTCACATTCACGGAGTGCTTCCTAATAGTCTTCTAACAAGGTTAATGGTGCTGCCCGCTACCAACGTTGCTATAAAACACACATATTCACCTACTCAACATAACCGATGAAGGCGTTCTTGAGATTATGGTTGCAGCTCAATGAGAAAGCGAGCGGCTCTTATGAAATTCCAAGCTACATGTCGCGTGTCGTAATAAATATCAGAGTCACACTTAAATCCTTCCACACGTTATCATTGCAACTGAGATATATAGCACCGATAAGCTTAATTTACTAAAGAAGAGATGAAAGTTTGTTTTTCAGCTTTCCTCTAATGTCTCTCATCTGCACGCCATACGCAATATTTCGGCCAATGTTTTTAAAAAGATTCACCTTCTAAAGGAGGGAAATATTTTTTGGCGCCTTCACAGTATGAGTTTAGAGGAATACTATCATCCATTACATGGATACTAGTAGTAGTTCATGACCTTGTAACGAGAAATGCCAGGCTACGAGGCTACGAGAATCGTAGCCTGACATTTACCATTGGCATTGATTTCGAGAAAGAATCTGATTCTGTGTCCCTCACGCCATTAAAGTTAAATTTAAAAGTTTGATTTGCAATGACCTAATCATAGAGTGTGTATACCACTAAGCTTTTAGTTTTCGGTAATGCGCCATCACTTACAATTCTTGTAGCACAGAGGCCCCTGAGGGGCAAGTTTAAGGTCGATTATTATTCTTGCATTCTTTAGCGACGTCTCACCTACCGGGGAGCGCGTTATCAAATAGCTAGAGTACAGCATCATACAAAGCACAGCTTACGTGCAGAAAATACTGGAAATACTGATAAAGCTGTAATTTGTCGAATGCTCAGTAAACAGAATATGCTCTGACGGTGCCAAACAAGCACCCTTTCTAATATTGTCCTGCATATTGAACATCGTCTTCGGCTTTGAAAGAACTCAGGCACGGTCGGAACAGTTGGCAGTAAACGATAACCGCGAAGTCGTATTTGCTCTTTTAGTTCAAAATAAGTCTGGCCCACTGAGTACAAATCCTCTATCTCTCAGGACAGCGTTGTGCGTTTACTCATTATGTACTCTAAATGAAATCTGCAAACGTAAGAGTTGTCAACTTCTTTTAGGTGTTAGTGCAGTATCCTGCAGTATTCTAACCATAGCGTACAACAAGCGACGTGGGAGTGAGGATGCTCAGCTTTGGGGAAGCCCTGACTTGTGTTTAAATTTTTGAAGTGTCATGAAAATTTTTAACCTCATGCAATGATTTATCTTCATCTGAAAATGTCACCGGTGGGATTCACTGCGGAACCCATAGCGCTCGGGCCGAAAGCGTCAATACGTCGAAATATTTCGAAACAATGAGCTGCATGTCACATATCGTATATTTGTGCGCGAAACAAGTCACAAGCATGCAACCTGTTTGTCATTTTCCTCGATGTGCCAGTTTCCTGAATGTTTCCTTCAACGGTTGGTTTGAATTGTTTTGTTGCCTGTTGAAGCAACTAGCCCTGCGAGCGACGTTTAGGTAATTTTTCAGACTTTCGCCTTTGGCGGGTCCCCGAAGGTAGATTTATTGTGGTCTCGAGGCCAAATAAATATTTCTATACGTAAAGCATCTTTTCTAGCCGTGGTACGAGACGGAGTGACGGGATAGGGTTTATTTATAAAGAAAAGCCCTGAGCTCCCCCTCGTCCTATGCAGCTTGTCGTTTCCTGGTCCGCTGGCCAGACGCGTGCAAAAACACACACAAGAAATGTAGAGCGCTAACGATAAATCGCAGGAGCACTCATGCGGTATACTTTGAACTCCATGATGAGGCACCAGCGCTGGCATGAGAGCAGGGAGCGCTGGGACAGGCGCCCTCGCAGCGCGCGCGCAAGATCATGCTGTGGCCGCTCCTCGTCTGAAACATGGAGGACGCGCTTGGCCAGAAGTAGCAGTTCGCCACGAACGGGGCTCTTTGCGTGATTTAGAGTGTTTATTGCGGCCCCCCTACCCCTAGAATAGAGCAAGTGTAGCGCCGATCTCCGGCCATGAACAGAAAGGCACTCCACCAACGACTAGGCCTTCGCGCAGCCTGGCAAACACAACTCTGTACTTATTTTATACCCTGATAAAACTCCTGACAATGCAATTTCCGTACAATGCAAACACGTTGCAAACACTGCGCATCGGCATCCCTATGTCGAACCGCAGGATCTCGCAGCTAGAGTTAGCGCCTCTAGCTGTTAGAATGCAAAATGGTGAAGTGCGTGCTTCTTCCGCTATCAGGATTGTGCACTCATTAACTGTTTAAATTAGAAATAGTGGAGGAAACTAAATTATTCAGTTAGGTGCGACATTTTATGTTAAAGCTGCTAGTGCGCCGGAATACATCCATTCCCCATCCCGTCACACATTTCAGACGTGATGAAACAGGTAGCATGACCATTCCGCACTTTGCATATAGCGGCCGAAGTATCGAATGCGCCTGACGGTGACGTGTCCTTGGGCATCTACCAGATTGATCCAATAAGTGACTTCAAGAAACTCCGCATATTGACTGACGCAGCAACCGCCTTGTCATCGCTTAGGCAGCAAAAGAGCAGCAAAAGACGCAGCTAATTGGGCTGCGATGAACACCTAACCCTATAACATCGACAAAATGCGACGTTCAGGTGGATAACACCGCAGGTTCCAGTGAGTATACACGAAAGAACTGTGGCGCTAATATGGGAGTCGCAAGCAAGCCGTTTAGCCAGCATGGTAATTATGAATACATGAGTTTTACGTAACATTTGTTCTGCTGGCTTCATGCGGCTTCGTGAGATTGAAAGGGGGACATTCACGACAAAATATTTCTTTATGGACGCAATAGTCTGCTGTGATTATATAGGCGCACATATACTTAATGTTCGCACGCGGTTACAAAATTACGATCGCTGAAAAATTAGTGAATCTAATCTGATAGCGCCAATGTTCTCTCCTCTATTAGTGCCTGGATTTAGCAGCATTCATTAAGGCATAAGTAGCAGATATAATGGTGTTGGAATACAAAGTCACTATATTTCGGATGTAAGCGATATGTTAGTGTTTTCACGTACGCAAAAGAGCAGATGCGCCTTTTAAATACATATAAATGAGTGATAACTATACTTTTCCAAGTGTAGGTTAGTTTTCCTACTGCATTTTCACAAGCCACACGGTTCGAGGCACTGAGCGAAGCCGTAGCAGAAGGGTAGTATCGCTCAGCGTTTGGTAGTTCGTTTTGCTCTAAAACATGATGCTAAAACCCCCATCGGCATTGTCTTAAACTGCATCTGAAGTCCTGCCACGGTGGTCTAGCGGCTACGGCACTCGGCTGCTGATTCTAAAGCGGCGGGACTGAAGGCCGACCGCGGCGGCTGCATTTCGATGGAGGCGAAATGTTGAGGCCCGTGTACTGTGTGATATCAGTGCATGTTAAAGAACCCCAGATGGTCGAAATTTAGGGAGCCCTACACTACGGCCTCTCTCATAATCATATCGTGGTGTTGGGGCGTTAAACCCCAGAAATCATCACTGTCTGAAGCCACCTTTTTAATACCACCTGCAGATGCGTCTGACTCTCGTTGTGTCGATTAGTCGCCGTCTACTAGACAAGACAGTGCCAGACAGTGCCAGACAAGACCGCTCGGCGTTGAATTTCCTTTCTATTATTTTTCATTCCCCTCATCCTTTTTTCCCTGCACAGGGTAACCAGCCGGTCTCAGTGCACTGGCTAACCTCCCTGTCTTTCTCCCTTTCCTTCCTCATCCTCCTCATCGAAGAGCGCAAGAGAAATGCTATGCAGATTGTGCGAACACTTTTGTCACCGGAACGAATGTTAGCCGGGAAGGCGGCCTTAACGTCCAGATTTTGTCGCGCTTGACGCAAAAGATAGAGCAAAAAAGCAAAAAAAAAAAAAAGAAAGGAAAAGAGTTAGACCTGCGCGGAACCGCAGGGCAGTGACAGTGTAAGCTGGAGAAGCGACTTTCTTAGAGGTCACTTTAAACGTTTGGGGAAACTAGTGCAAGTAGAGGTGGTAGGTATCCCCTGCTCCGTAACTCTTATCATTTCGTCACGTAGGGAATATTCTGCCACGTAACATTACATTTGCTAATGCGATTCCTCGGCAGACGTTATACCTGTTTAGGACTTTTAGCGAAGATATTTTAAGCACACGCGTAGCTCAGTGGTAGAATGCTCGACTGCCGCGCAGAGGGTGTGGATTCGAATCCACGCAAAGGAGGCGGGTTCGAATCCTCCTCGTTCCTGGTTGTTTTTTTTCTAAAATTTGCGCGATAGTGGTTGCGGACACCGGCGGCGGCGGCGGCGGCAGCGGACAAGTACGGCGCCAAAAACGGCCCTTGTTGTAATCTCATAGCAGCTTACGCTGTAAAATGAACGCATCGCGAAGGTCTGCGAAAAGCGGAATAAATTTTTCTCATATTAGGCCGAACAAAGTTGCAAATGTGTTTGTCACAAACAAATGCAAAAGTGAGACAAAAGGCACGACGCATCATCATTGCAAAACGCGTTAATAAAAGCAACAGCCTGATGTTCTCCAGCAACAAAGTGTGCCCTATAGCCGCTGCCTTCGTCGCGTAAAGAAAAAGCGCAGTAATCTCATTCGCGTCATTGAGCATAGAAAAAAAGTTATAAAGTGAACCACCTGAACGGCTGCCGCCGCCGACACAAAGGCTAGGCAAACCCGTGTATCACCCATAATTTCTATGGAAGCTGACCGATCGCAAAGCCAGATTTCAGTCGAGTACATATGTAGGAAACTGCGCATACCATGACAATTGCTAATAAGTGAATTTAATTACTTCCAGATGTTTTCAAGATCACAGGCCATGTGGCGCGTGGCCATTACTAAAAAGCGCATCCCAGTGCTGCAAGGGCCGCAATGATGTAATGACGTTGCTGCGCCTCCCCCCCCCCCCCCCCCCTCTATTTTTTATTTTGTTTTTTCGAACAAACTTGAAAAAATCCTGCAGATCTTACGCAATGTGGGAATCAGTACCATGCGAAGCAGCCTGCGAGAAAACTGCTTACGACGAATCGTTTGGCTTTTAACCAAGTGTGACGCGTAGAGTCACGGTTTTTTTGTGCAAAGGGTAGGTGTGTACGCTCAACGTAGGCTAAACAGAAACGCCCGACAAAACCACGACGACTGAGTTGTAGTCGGTGATGGTACGACGTAACGTTGGCCCTCACTTTAGTGCAGAGCATAGAAGTCTGTTTTGACGAAGAATAACGCACTCTACTGTGCAAGCGTCGTTCCTTGAAGTATTCCTATACGGAATCGAGCAAATCTTGCCAAAAGCGTGGCGCGTGACAGTAGACCGTATGTATTGTTTTTTTATATTGCTGAGATAGCGCTTATCATGCATTAGAAGCACATTTGACAACACCCAACACAATAACAACAACTGCTGACGCAGTAGGCTTATTTGCAATTGATACCGTTTGGGGGGAGCCTCCGTAGCCTAGTGACAGTGTGCTTTCGTGGCACGTCGGGGGCCCGGGTTGGGTACTCCTATACCGCTTGGTAGGCTGCGTGTGTGACTGTGTGCTTGTTATGCAAGCGACAAGCCGAATGATTGATTTGTGGGGTTTAACGTCCCAAAACCAGCTCTGATTATGAGAGACGCCGTAGTGGAGGTCTCCGGAAATTTTCGACCACCTGGGGTTTTTTAACGTGCACTGACATCGCACAGCACGCGGGCCTCAACATTTCGCCTCTATCGAAATGCAGCCGCCGCGGCCGGGATCCGATCCCACGACCCTCAGATCTGCAGCCGAGTGCCATAACCACTAGACCACCGTGGCGGGGCGACAAGCCGAATGCTTTTGTTAAATTAAGTGTGTTCTAATGATATGTTGAGGGTCTATTTTGGTTTGCTTTGATTGACCATGCTCTATAACTTTCAAACCCCTGTGGCGCATACCCGCTTAACACTACAGGTTTGAAGGTTTGAACCACACGTGATTGCAGTATCGTTAATCGGCACATGTTGAGTACATAATGTTAGGGATGTAAAGATCAATCCTTCATGTCCGTCACATATTTACACCCTACCATCCAAATATATACCAGGTGATCGGGACGACCAGAACACCGAGACATTAGATAGATAGATAGATAGATAGATAGATAGATAGATAGATAGATAGATAGATAGATAGATAGATAGATAGATAGATAGATAGATAGATAGATAGATAGATAGATAGATACGGTCAAAGTGGCTGCAGTTCATCAAGAAATGATTCGCATTTAATGCAGTAAATTCAGTTAACTTAAAAATAACTTTATATAAGTGATTAAGCGCAAAGACTAAATTTAATGGAACAATACATCCTTCGCGTGATGTAGTAACGTGTAGTACAAGCACGTATGGCTGCGAGTGCTATATTTGCCAGCACTGCAGCATCACTTGCTACCAGTCCCATCACGGCACTCGAACAACCTAAATGCTAGCAACAGAAACGTTTAGCACTGCATGTTAACTTAGACACATCGTACTTTTTGGTTGCTCTAGACGTCGCGAACAGCGCGGCCAACTCAAGGTGTGGTCAGACGTAGTAAATGAAATTCATTTGTAAAATGTCTGCGCGTCTTTCGAGCTAGCCGAATTGCTTACACGATGGAAGCGTGCAGGGGAGTGTTCCCAGCGGATTTTATTGAGACCTCACAAAATCGCCGAAGTCGGGTTTAAGTTGGCCACGCAGTCCCTCTGTGATCCAAAGGCTGCTACCATGAAGGACAGCAAATACGTCAACGATTACGCGCTTTAGTATAGAGAAGACGTACCGTAACCCAGCGACGCACTGGGTCGCCGAAGCTCGGATATCTTGTGAATACGCGCATGTTTAATGTATTGCATTTCTCTCCTGCTTAAGCGCGTTGTACCCTCTCTTACTGTCATCTTTCTAAACCGTCTCCCCCTTCTGCCCAGTGCAGGGTAGCAAACCGGAGACTGGTTAACATCCCTGCCTTTCCTCTTCATCTCTCTTTTTCTCTAAGCTCGTTGAAAGCGATATACCGGTGCCGAAAATATTTATAGGCCTTTATTTATTGAGGAACAAGTCGCGCAATACAAACCGTTCTTCTAATGCGCTATGTAGTTCGCCACTGCCGCTCTCTACCAGCGTCTCTTCTCTCATGCATGTTTATTTTTTTCTCCTGGATGCGTATGTGCCCATACGCCATTTGTGACTTGAATATCCTTAGTGTGCAGTCGGAGGTTGTGTTGTACGTAAGCGAAAACACGTTTTCTGATGGATTACGATATTATGTATGTTCTTGCCTGGCTGGGACGAGACCGTAAAAGATATGTATAAATAAAGACGTGCTTGCCACCACTGTTAGCTCAATAGCTGGCTCTTGCGGAAGCTTCTTTCATGACAATTTGTCATGCAAGGGGCAGTCGCTACAGATACTTATGGCCTACTACAGTTCCCGACTCATAGCCTCTCGTTGTTTATGCACTCTGCAGTGCACTACCACACAGCGCAGCAATGCGAAGGCGAGCCACTTCGACATCAATAAAGGTCGGAACTTTTGGTGATAGTTGATCATGGCCTCGTTATTGTGTATTTGTATTTACACACGCGGTGTCATTCATGCTCCTGGTATTTATAAGGTTCCTGCGCTCCCACGTCGTAGATCGTGCCGAGTTCCGGATTACTTTTAGTTAATGCGCACGCTGCGAATCATTATAGTTGAGCTACGCACAAGAGAAATCTCCCACCATCACTGCATTGCAGGTCAAGATTCAGTGCCTATATATAAGGGGTTGCCGGTGAACGGTTGGGCAGCGCGAGCAGTCGGTTTTTTCAATCAAGAAACTCGCTAGCAGGCGCTGCCTGCGTCAGCGTTGTCTCTCGCGGGCGAGGGCGCGTTCTCGTTCCTTGCGAGGTCGTACAGCGTTCACCGCAGAAAGAGCGTTTCCATAGTCAACGCGCGCCGTTCGCTCTCTCTCACGACAGCAGACTATGCTGTGCCGTGAGCACGGACATACGGACAGACGCCGGACAAGCCTCGGCCTTAAGGTACTTCGCCCCTAAAATAACGACAATGCAGAGCAAAATATCAATGGGAAGTCGAAAAAAGACATGTATGCTTCGTTGCGATGAGGTGCTAGGCTGTGGAACGATTTGCCTCTTGAAATAAAACTCGCAAGAAGTTTTGACCTTACATACCAACGCCACTTCCTATCGTACCAAGCGCTTACATTACATTTTTGCATTAAAAAACAATTTTCTCATGTGCGTGAATATGTACGTTTCTCTAGCGCAGTTCTGTGATTATATTAGTACTTATTGCTTATGTATAAGTTCGTTCTTTTTTGTGTAAGACTGCTAATTATTACAGCATTTATTTGTATTGGACCCATCACTAGCCGCTTAAGGCTTTGGGACCAAATATTTTTGTATAAATTTTTCATAATATTTTATAATAAAATTCTCTTTGATTGATTGATTGATTGATTGATTGATTGATTATTGATTGATTGATTGATTCATTCATTGATCGAAGCGTGACAGAATACCTCACATACAAAGGAATAGAAAGATCAGAAAACTTATGCAGTAGCGCACGTGTCCACACAATCGTTTACTCAGACTAAGAAATGAAAGATGCCTTAATTGTTTATGTAACGCATAGAATACCATCTCGAATGCCACAGAATGCGCTGGAACAACTTCCAGTCATGAATTTACGAGAGCATGCACGTACGATGATGTGGTTGAGCTTTGAACTACACTTGCGAGTAATGCATTCCATTTGTGAAAATTTTGAGGGAAAGAGAACTGTTTGAGTAAGTTTGCTCGGCACACATGCTCCTTTCGCTTCAATGAACCCGATGGGCTCACGGTCTCTATAAGAATATTTATTTTCTCGATTCTTAATATAATGCAACACCCATATCAGTACTATGGCACGACAAGCTGTCTGAGCACCTCCATGATATTAACGAACATGATTGTGCCGGTAAGTTCTTCCTGTCTCCTCTTTTATGTTGATGTTCTCGCCTTTGCAAAGTAATCAACGGCGGCTACTCTGCCTGATAAATATATCCGCCTTTCAATCACTTTCCTAACAGCGGCGCTGTTCTAGCTCGAGCTTTAATAAAAGGTCTGTGATCACCTGAAAACTCGGCAAATCGGGTACGCGCCAGAAGGGTACGGAAACAAAGCCTCAGTGTCCTGTCTCCTTAAACTGAAACAATTCTTCTTCGCACGTAGTTTGTATTTCGCGCACCCAGATGAGAACGCATTAGCTGCAACGTACGACTCCTTCGAGTCCTTTATACTACCATCGCAAGAACGCTAGCTGGATTCCAGTGGGAATTGAACCCAGGCCGTGTGCATGGCGGGCAGGTGTTCTACCAAAGAGCCACCAACGTCAGGGCCTGAAGCTGCTTCGGAAAAAAAAAGAAAGAAAAAAAAAAACCCCGTACATTGTGAGTAGCAAAACATATTGTACGCTATGGTACAGCAAGGATGTGGGATAGGGAAGTGAGCTTAAGAGGAGGGTAGGGCCACCAGCGCCGCAGTATAGCATACCAGGGGGTGGGAAAGGGAGGTTAGGTGGACTGATGTTAGAGTGACTAAGAGGTAAATGAGGAGGGAGAGGGTAAAGCGTAGCTTACTCATGTGTAGTACGGTGTAGCAACGAGGTGGGAAACGGGAGTGAAGGTGACAATGTGGAAAGGAGGGGGATAGGGCCATCAGCTCCGCTGTGGCCTAGCTTAGCGCCCCTAGTGCAAGCCGCCCAAAATTCTTTCTCTCCCCGTGTCCATGGCGCTAAACATCATGTAATCACCTGGCAACATTCTCCCATCTCATTCTTTCATTATATTGTTTCTATGCTGCTTTAGAGCGCGGTATATTGATGCGCATAAAGTAGTACCCACCTATTACGCACAGTCTCCGTGTTTATAACGCATGTTTCAAACAGTGAATCGTATAGAGGAGCGGGACGCAATTACGGCTCTCGGGCGTTGCGCTACTGTTTTGTAAGCAAGCTCTTTTTGAAATACACTTGGTATGCAGCTCACGAAATACACTTAACACAACAGATAGAAGCAGGATAACGAGTAAACCGCATGTTCTCTCTGTCTCTCTCTCTCCCTCTCCCCACTTTCCTTCCCTTATTTTATATTTATTTTTCCTTTTTTTCGTTCGCGTGCACATAGCGCATTTTTACTGCGCAGTCGTAAAAGGTGATGCACAACTTTCGTCACGCCTTTCGCGAAATTGCTTCACTCTTCGATGACTTGTGCAAGTCCACTGCGACTCGCTTTGGGAAACTTTCAACAGTTCCGGAACACTTCCTACGACTTTCGAGACCCTATAATGCGCGACTAAATTTCAGCGCTTATGGGCTAAACCGCAAGTGCCTTGCGTGCGACCGTTAGGTGCCTAGGATAATTTTGCCAGAGGAACTGTCCTTTTCATGACAGCACAAAAAAGCATCGACATCTACGCATGGATGCGACTGGTGTTTTGTAGCTCGTACGTTTCTGTATATATTGCCCGGGATCACTAACATCGTTCCTAGCTTCTCTTTTCTATTTTATTGCTTCTTTAGCATTCTCTTGTTATTCCGTGTCTAGCAAGGGCATCTGGTTCGTTCATCGTTGGGGTATATATATATATATATATATATATATATATATATATATATATATATAATATATATATATATATATATACACCGCCCTTGCCAATATATATATATATATATTGGCAAGGGCGGTGTCTGAGTTACTGCTACTTTCAAGACGCTGCTGTTACAAGCGGTTTCCATTTCGACGGAGCCGGCGATTCTGGCCCCCAGCCGTCGTTGGGAAAGCGGCCAGCTGCGCGTGAGGGCCAGTCGCCCCGCAGAGGCCCCGCTGCTAAACTACGAAATCATCGCCCCGGGTTTTGCCGCGGAATCTCGAGAATGCGGTGCCCCGCGGGCGTCGCAAGAACCACCATGGGAGCTGCCAAGCGTATTCTTGTCCACGATCATCCATGTCCTATATGACTGACAGTGCGTGGGACGGCGCTCGCGCGAGTTTCCCCCCACTAGGGCGCAATGTATCGCCTGTGAGGGAACATTTTCTCCAACGCCTATAGGATGAAGATATCACGACGGTCCCTTTTCTCCTTGAACGTGGGCCGCAACAGGTTGGGATCCTGCTGATTATTAGCCCCCGATGGCGAGAGAGAACATTGAAGTACTGGAAAAGTTAAGGTAAAATGTGCCATTACCGTACGGTTGTATCTCCATCCTGTATCTGCAGGCCTTACCCAATCTGCTTTGTGAATGACGTGACTTAAGTACATGATTCACAGAAGTCGTAGTGGGTTCCGCGAAGTACCCCGGTTCGACCTGTAACATATGTATAGTTCAGTGCTCTCACATTTTCATTAGTTCAAGCGCAAAGTCAGAAAACAACTACCAATGGAAATAAAAAATGGCTAGCCGGAAGCATGAAAATGGGACGAAATGTCCATTTCCATTTAGGGATTTGCTGAAGGACAAATTCTTGACTACACAACGTGACGTGAGCACGCTTCGCAGGAGTTGCAAAATCACTAACGAAGCTTACAAAAACCTTCGAAAACAACAACGAAAAATTGGGGCAGTTGCGCACTAACGCACTAGTGATTCGAAGACTGAGGAAAGGCGTTGAAGCGTTGAGTCCTCTATCCGAAGCGAGAGGAGACGAAGAGTTATGGCACGACTGGCGATGTTGACGGAGTTTCAACGCAGATGTTTCCGCAAGTTACTTCTTAAAGTCCTCTTCCCACCATCACTTTGCTTTGACACCCCTTGATACACTTTGCTGTACAAGACTATGATATGCTTGACGCTTTCCTCTCCTCCCTTCCCTTCTCCTCACCATCACTGATCGACCAGTTTTGCGTGGTTCTGGCGGGAACACGTCACGAGACTAGCTTTACGTGATGCTACGTGCTTGGTGCCGCGACCAGTTCTCAAGCGGTCATACAAGCTGTATCTAAGTTACGCGAGACGGGCGCAGTTATTACGTGATTTGAGTCAAATGGCTAGGTGCTACGTGATGTTACGTCATTTATAGCAGCTGTAGCGTTATGTCACGCAGTCAAACAAACGGCATTTAAGTTATGAGAGACGAGTGCAGTTACTTGATTTGGTCTCGTACACAGCTAGTACAGTCGCAACGGGAAAAGGTTGGCACAAGTCACTCATGAGTGGAGCGAAAAAATCGCGCTACGCGGCGTTGTTCCCCAGCGAGAATGCGGAACCCATTCCTTTTCTAAATAAGGGCTGGCCGGAGAAAAGCGCTCAACCAGGCAGCTTGCATATTAAATGGCAGCTTGCCCACGGCTTATCAGTATAACCACGCCGGCTATTCCTTCTCTGCAAAATGAAATGTGCTTCGCACTCTCGCTGTACACACGCTCGGGAACAATACCCCCGCGTGTCGCGAATTTTCCACTCCGGCAATGAATCCCTCGTGGCAGACTTCTTCCGTTGTGACTGTACGTGGTGTTAGGTGATTTGAGTCACGTGACTAGCTTTACGTGATGTTAGGTGCTCATGCAAGCGGCATCTAAGTTATACTTCCTCACTGCAGCTGTGGCAGGTGGTTGCTAGGCAACGAGAGACGACGCTGTTACAAGCTGCCACTATAGTCAGGGGGGGGGGGGGGGACATCTTGTGAGTTGCGCGTCCGCGCTGTCAGGTGGCGCCACCATCGGAGCGACGACAGCGCACCGCCGGCGGCAGCAGGCGAAACGCCATCTAAGCCTTTAAATTGCCTACTTTGTTTGTAGAACTTTAAATCGATTCACACAAAAGAAGAGTTGCCTTTTAATTTCAAGTCACAGGAAGCGTATTGAGCACGAACGCTGGAATGTTTTAAATAATGAAACTTCTTGAATGGGCGACGACGAGCGAAAGCGGGCAGTGAGTACCAGAAGACTGACAGTGGCGCACGCACCATTCGACGCCTTTGAAAGTTACGCAGTTATGTTCAAGTCAAGCTGCAAGATACTGGTACTGTGAACAGAGTGATACGACACCATCGTAAAAGTGCAGGGACTTTAGTGGTATACTCTGTTGACACGGATTTGTGCAGTTATAGTATTTTTTACCTTCAGCGGTGGACAGCTGTGCTCCGGATATCTGCGGTGGGGCTGCACATAGTACGTACATTTATGCGTACCGACGATTATGAACGATACTCGCCGGTGCATCTCGTAAAACACTACTCACTTGTCCCTCATTTCACGTAAACATCGATGTCATTACAATAAAGCGGTTTACTTGCCGCTAGTTTGTATGATCAATGTTGTGGCTGTACTCGTCCTTACTGCAGCGGTAACCTTTCAAGTAAATATGCAAGATGCTTATAAGTCTCTAATATGTAAATGTGATGCAATTACATTGTGCAAACGAGAGAAATTTTGGGGGTGCTTGCCTGTAGCGACCGAGGGAGCACCCGCAATACAGTAGCAGACGACAACGGCATATCGTCTGTTTTTGCCGGTCGCCAGCCAGCCATTTTGACGCTTCGAGAGCGCCCTTGCAATTTTAAAACGTATTTACCTTTCTAAGCAGTTATAAATTATATAAACAAAATTTACAGTTCTAAAACTTGAATTGCGAGCGTAAACTAGCCAAAACTGTTCAAAGTGCTAGCAAAACAACATTTTTATTTTTTAGTGCGAGTGCCTTCAACAGCCAGACGGCGCTACGGTCGCTTCCAAAAATCGTCCCCATTGGTTCTATGGAAATGTTCTCCCCCTGCTATAGTGTCGCCAGCGGAAAGTTGGCGTTGGCGAAGGGAACGAAAGCAGGGTAGGTTGTTCCGTACGCTAGCAGAATGAGTAGAGGGATCACGAAGGTTATTGTAAAACAAAACAACTTTAACCTAGCGATAATGCGGCAAAATGAACACGACACTTACAAACAACGAAAAAAAATACACATAACATTAATTGAAATGTTCAAAGGACGCAAGTATCTAGAAATTAACAAATAGCAAGAAAATCAACGCAGCCAGTAAATCAAAGGTAACACTTAGCAATAATCTGTTTGTTTTGCGGGGTTTTACGTCCCAAAACCAGTTCTGATTATGAGAAACGCCGTAGTGGAGGGCTCCGGAAATTTCGACCACCTGGGGTTCTTTAACGTGCGCTGACATCGCACAGCACACGGGCCTCAACATTTCGCCTGCATCGAAATGCAGCCGCCGCGGCCGGGATTCGACTTAGCAATTAGATCTTAGCAATAATCTAATTCACCGTGATTAACGACGTGAACTTTCGAAGGCAGAAACAGACGAAGGTATACGTGAGATGACCGGAAGCGTTGAGTCCTCCATCCGAAGCACGAAGACACGATGAGTTGTGGCATGACTGTGATGTTGGCGGAGTTTCAACGAGATGTTTCCGCAAGTCAGTTTTTGAAGTCCATCTCAAGCAGGTTGAGGTAACTTGGCATTGAAGTCCCGATGACACGTTGCAGACAGTAACACGCGTCTCAAGTAGGCTAACGGCTAAGTTTAGGTGACCAGCCGACGATACAAGGCAACACTAAAACAGTTCTACAATCCCTAAGCATATTATTATGAGATCAGAACACGAAAGCTCTCTTAGCTCGTTTGCTGCTGCTTGCTCGGCTTCCCTTGTAGATGCCGACTTGGGCGACGGTCGTAACACTGCCGTTGCTGCCCATTTTGCTCACCTTGCGCCGCCTGCTCTACCTTTCTAGTAGCAGGCGACTTGGGCAGCAGCCGTAGAGCCGCAACGGCACGGCGTCGTCGTTCTCTCTTGGCTTTCTCTTTCTTCTTCGTAGTTAGTGACTTGTATGTAGAACGTGCGCGTCTTAATTTACGCTCGTCCCCTGAGTCCTCCTCGTCGAGGGAGCGCTTCGTCGACGAGTCTTCTGCCGATGCCGACGCTAAGCCTACAACCTCGACATCGGACTCCCTGGAGCTACTTGTTGCAGAATCACTACCCACGCTGCCGCGACAGTGTCTACGAAGAAAAGACAATTGGTTCTTTTTGAGGAACGAAAGATCGGCACAATCTTCTGCAGCCCTTGAGCGAGCCAAACCATCAGCAAAACGCCAACCAATAGAACCTGACGGAGAACTGACTGCGGCGAGGGCACGCTCCCTGCGGCGGAGTGGCGGAGCCGAGCGCGCGCCGAGTGTTGCTATGGCAACGTCATGCAGCTAGGCGCGCGCTTTCACCAACTCAGCGAAGAAACGGGGCGACGCGGCCGCACGCCGCTGCAGCCAGTCGCAGCGGAGCGGAGCGCGGGCCGAGTGTCAGCGCCGGCGTCATTCTCGGTGGGAGAGGTCACGTGCTTTTTGGGCACGGCTTTAACGGATACTTTCTGCGGACCACAGCTGGGCGCGCGCTATCCCCATCCTAGCCAAGAAACGCTTTGGCGTTAAAACTTCTAGAAGGGATAATTGTCGATCTATTTGTATGCCATGTTGCTCAGGCGACTCGACTGACTGACTATCTGCCGCGCTTACATAGCAGCGTTTAGCTTGAGAGAGAAAGAAGGGGGAAAATGTGGGCAGCTTTCATTAGGGCGCAAGGCTCGGACGCAGCGGAGCTGGCGGCCTTCCCCTCCCCCTTTCTCCATCTTCACCTTCCCATTCGTTTCTCACCTCCTTGCTATACCATCTATACGTAGGTATGCTGCGCTTTCCACTATCCTCTCCTCATTTTCCTCTTCCTTACTCTCAGGTCACTTCTCACCGTCACCTCCATTTCCCACCCCTTTATTAAACTATGCTGTGGCGCTGGTGGCCTTACGCTCCTCCTTTACCTCCTGCTCCTCACTTCCTTCCCCCCCTCCTTGCTATACCACACTATGCATGGGTATGCCGTGGTTTACCCTTTCCCCTCATTTACCTCTTCCTGACACTCACATCCGTCATCCTCATGTAAAGGTCGTCGTAAAAAGGCAGAAATTACGGTACTCAGATATGGTGGAGTCTGCGCCGGCGAATACGCACAGCCACGTGGCGGGCATACAGTGAATACGGCAACCATTGTTAAAATTTCGCGTACAGTAATGGAAGTGCGACAGCCGACAATTAGGAACCGGTTTGAAGGGTGTTTAAAAGCCCCGGGGAAACGCGTAGTTCGGTCCTCGGACAGCGTGTTCAGGGATGTTTGCAGCCACCAGCTGGACCAGGTGCTGAGGCAGTAACTATAGACGCGACACGGATTTGCTTGTTAAAAGGCGTTTGGTGTCAGCATCGCCTCGCCGTGGAGCGTTCCTTTGTATAAGAGCACGTGGGAGCAAGTTGCAGAGCGGAGGCCAACGTTATTGTTCACGGGTTGGAGTCGTCGGGGATGTTCGTTGCCGTATGTTTCTTTTAGTTGGCAGTTTGTATGGTTGGTTGTGTTTGTTTGTGTATGTTTCTTTAAGTTCAGCGCTTTCGGCACTGACCCCTCTCTGCTACCGCCAAGTGTACAGTAAACGGAAGGAGGCGGTAAGAGCGCCCAGTGTGAAAATAGTTGGGATTTGCCGTCAGGGATTTAGGGGCGGAGCTACCAGTGATTTAAAAGGCGGCTCCTCGTCCCTGGCAGGTTCAAACGTGAAAGGTTGGCAGGTCAGAACGTGGAAAGTGCTACAGAGGACATCTAGCCCTAGTCCAGGTGGTGATTCCGAACGAGGAGCAGTGCTATGCACTGGTCGGCTCTGCCGAATTGATGCGACTGTCCCACCTAAGTCCTGCCAGCCGAGCTGCCGTCTTGTATATAAAGTCAAGTTGTGTTTGTGCGAGAAAAAGGCTGTCCCCATCTGTCAAGCAGAGACAAGCCAACGATGGACAGGCAGCAGGGAAAATACTTCCACCCATGCTACTTCGCAGCGGGAACGTCTGCTGGGGGAGCTCGGCTCTACTAGGAAGAAGAGAAGTAGAAGGAAGGAGAAGGTGGGAACTGAGTACAAGTTCATCACCCCCAAACCACCTTTCTCTTTAAAAATTACTCCCACCCTCTATTTCCTTTCCCACCCCCTAGATATACTATAATATACAAGGCTCTGCTGTGCTTTAATCCCTGCCCTGCTCCTTTCCTTCCTCCTCAGCCTCACTTTCCTTCCCCATCTCCTTGCTGTACTATAGTGTACATGAGTATGCTTTGCTGTTTACCACGTATAGGGGCTTGTCAAAGGCGAAGCGTTTCTCGCTCGCATAAATTGTGTGGTATATCATTGGAGCCCTCGACTAGGGGCCCCCACCCACCTGTGTGCCCAACATCATTATTTACAATAAACATTTGTCAACTCGACTGTGTGGGGTATCACAAAAGTATCATCATTATTGGTTCTGGTCCCCAAAGAGTCCGCATGCTCTTCTACGCAATGTCGAATGTTGTAGTTGTTGCCTCTACAATTGGCACATACCCACGAGGGGGATTCGCTACACTACTTATGCCCAATGTGCGTCGTTCGTTTGCGCGCTTCTTTCTTCTCGCGCTAATGCTCTCAACCCATCACCGCATTGGCAAAACTGCCTTGCGGACGCACATGTTGCAGTTGCAAACATAGGAAGACGACAAAGACAGTGTGAGTCGATTTGTCCGTAATGCTGTTTTGTCGGCTTTGCATGAACTTATCGAAGCCGCCAAAAGGTTACGCTGCTAGCGCTGTCAACCACAGAGTTTCATTCCCAATGCTTCTTTTAGTAAATTCTAAATATTTTTAATAAGTAGAACGGCTTCCTTCTTTTCATATTTTTCTTATATTTTGGCCTTGGCCTTTTAATTTTCCCCTATATTTCATTACCTGTAGTGTGGCAAATACCTCTCGTGGGTCTGTGCCAATTATAGAGTCCACAACAACAATTTGTCCGGTCCCCAGCGTCTCGCAAAGCTATGCGTTTGTGCACAGTGTAGTATAGCAGAGGGGTGCTAAACATGTTCAGGCGCGAAAAGAAACGAGGAAACGAGCAGAACCCGGGAAGATACAATCGAGCTCCAACTACCAACTGTTTATTGACGGTCAGGTTACATAGTTAGGTGAACTTTCCGACATGCGCAGCAAAGCAAACAATACGATATAAAACATGTTATCGTGGAATGCGTCTATCTAAAAAGCGTGTTTCAGTGGTGTACAGCGATGTTGAGGCGTCACAGACGCAACTGCGCACAGTGACAGTCGTCACTGTATGCAGTTGCCGAATCATTGCTGAATCATTGAAGCAGTTGCCGAATCATTGCTGCAGAAATTGAAAATCGGTACTCAGGAAGAGCACTCGAAAGAAACTGAGCACGAAATACCTGTAGTGTTACAGTATTTGCACAAGGTGAGTCACAACCTAAAGAAAGTGGCTACCAGGTATGGGGTACCTGTGGCATTTTCGGGTCCAAACAAACTGGCACACTTGTGCCAACGCATCTCTCGTGCTAATAAGCACAAAGGGTGCAAAAAATAGCACGTACACTCTTACAGGCACTGTGCCGATTGAGTTGTCTACGCAATTCCCCTGAGCTGCGGCAAGTCTTACATAGGACAAACTGGACGCTGACGGAGCACACTAACAGTATTGGAAAAACCGATTGTGCGCATCTTCCTGCGCACGTAAAAGCTTGCTCATGTATACCGCACCTCACACTCGCAAAAATCGTTTGGAAAAGCAAGGATCAGACCGCAAGGGAACTTCTAGAGGCACTCCATATAAGAAAGAAAGGGTCTGCTTGTGTCAGTGACACCTCAATATCGCTGTACACCACGGAAACACGCTTCTCAGATACACGCATTCCACAATAACATGTTTGATGTCGTAATGTTTGCCTTGTTGCGCATGTCGGAACGTTCACCCAGCTATGTAACGTGACCGTCAATAAACAGTCGGTAGTTGGCGCTCGTCTGTATCTTTCCTGGTTCTACTCTTTTCCTCGTTTCTTTTTGCGCCTGAGCATGTTTAGCAAGCCAAGTCACCAACTAGCCCAAAAACACGTGCTTATTGAGCAAAGGGGTGGGACGGCGCCAAGCCGAGGCCACACGTGCCGCGTCTGCCACCGTCTGTGGTTCGTCGCCAACGTCTTTACGCTGAGCTCGGCGCGAAACTTGAAGCAGTCGCTGGGTCTCGCAATACTTTGCGAGACGTTTCTCGAAGCTTCAGACCACGACGAAATGCGGATGCCGGAGACGAACCCGGACCAGCCAAGTGCCCATGAGCTTCGCTGCTCCGCTAGCCTTCATATTTGAGTGGAATGCGAGAAGCCTGAGATCACGTATTTATTTATTTATTTATTTATTTATTTATTTATTTGTTTGTTTATATGTTTATTTATTAATAATTATTTATTTATTTATCTATTTATTTATTTATTTCACAATCAGGGTACAAGGGACATTGCAGAGGGGAGGGGCAATTGAATACAAAACAAAAGAAATTTGGCACGAAGCAATAATTTCACAAGGGCAGAATTATTAAAGGTCGAACAAAAATAAAGCCAACAGCCTACTAACAACAAAATGAACTACGAACAACAATATTAAGCAGTGGACAAAAGCTGCAGAAAATTAGATATTGGACAAAAGCACAAAGGCAGAAACCAGGTAACTAGCGCTTTAAGCAGATGTTTAAATTCGATTGAATTGGTGGCAATTGTCAATGATGCAGGTAGGCAATTCCAATCTTTACAAGTTCTTGGCAAATATGATTGGGCATATGTTATCGTGTTACATTAGGGGACTGCGACTTTCTATTGGTGATTACGTAGATAAGAAATGAAAGGCGTTGGATGAATCAACTGAGATCGCAGTTTCGAGTTATGGTAGAAAATCTTGTGGAAGAGACAAGTGCGTGTGTGCTTTCTGCGGGTAGCTAGCGGGATGAGACCTGAAGATGATTTCATTTGAGTTACGCTGGATGAATGATGGTAGTTAGCCACAATGAAACGTGCTGCACGATTTTGCACAGTTTCCAATGTGCATGAAAATGTGGTCTCTCCGGAATCCCATATGGTGAAGCATATTCCATTTCTGGCCGCACGTAGGTGATATATAACAATAATTTTAGTGACGACGGAGCAAGAAAGAAGTTTCTTCGCGGGTACCCCAGTGTTTTATTGGCTTTTGCTGTTATGTGTTCGATATGCAAGTTCCAAGACAGAGTGTTAGTTATGTGGACGCCAAGATATCGCTATGATGTCACACTTTCAAGGGAATGATTGTTCAGACGGTAATTTGGGCAAGGTGTATTCGAACGAGAAACCCTCATGTGCTTACATTTATTAATATTAAATTCCATTTTCCGAATCTGACACCAAATAAGTGTGTTGTCGGTATCAACCTGAAGAGAGTAAATATCAGAATCGTTAATTATTTTACGGTAAATCACGCAGTCATCAGCAAAGAAAAAATTTCGGAGGTAGCGGTAGTAGGCAAGTCATTTATATACGTCGCGAATACAAGAGGACCGAGCACAGACCCTAGGGGAACCCCAGACCCAACTGGTGTAGTAGAGGAAATAACGTCATTAGCCTAGACGGATTGGACGCGGAACAAATGAACGAATTCAGTCGACAACCGCGGACTTACGGAGCTTCGCGTTTACAAGCCGTATGGCTCTGTGCGAGCTACACCGAGCAACGAAAGTGCTGCTGTATTTTCTGAACGCTACTGCATGGGCTCATTGAGCGTCTCTGAAAATGGACAAAGAACTTTCTTAACGTCAGCGAGATTTCACTATTTCGTGTTCGCTTTTTCTTTTGCTTTATCTCTATTTCCTAAAACTTTCCCTCCGCTTCGTACAGGTTAGCGTACCAGGCGCAACCCAGCTTAACCTCCCTGCCTTCCCTATTGCTTTCTCGTCCTCCACCTCCTAGTGCAAGCTTCATTAATTTTTTTCCGAAGCAGTGCCAGCCGCTGCCGTGGCTATTTGGTAGAACACCTGTCTGCCACGTGTTCGATACCCGCTTGAACCCAGCTAACGTTCTTGTGACGCTGGCTCTTGTTTGGGCTGGTTGGTGCCTTCTTGACACAAACATGGTAGCGCGAAAAAACACGGACGAAGAAAGGAAGGAACACAGGACAGGCGCCTGTCTTGTGCTCCTTCTTTTCTTCGTCCGTGTTTTTTCTTGCTGCCGTGTTTGTGTCGAGAGTGGCATAAACGACTCCAAGGAACAGTCAAGTATGTTGCAGCTAAAGCATTTTGCTCCGGTTACGCGAAATGTTAACGACGTGCGAAGAATACTTGCTTTAGTTAAACCAGAGAGGACACTGAGGCTTTGTTTTCATACCCCTCTTGCGCGTACCTGATATGCCGAGTTTTCGGATGACCACAGACATTTTACCACGAGCTAGAAGAGCGTCGCTCTTAAAAACTACACAACTAGCTGACGCCGGCTCCACTCCGAGCGGTTTTCTCTTTCTACTGACCGCCACTACGGCTGAAGCGATAGCCTGCTCCGCCAATGGAACACAACAATGCCGAAGAAACATTACACACCGCGCTCTCGTTCTACTGTCAGTGTACACACATTGCTACGAAAAACGCGAGCGCGGGCTGATGTCACGGCAAATTATTCTCCCGCGGCAGTCACTTTCGCTGCCGATGAGCTAGGACCGAAGCGTCTCAAAGTTCCCACGCCTTAAAGGGGTCGTGAAACGTTTTCCGAACATTTTGTACTAAGTGCGTATTCGGGATCCTGACCCTCCAATCAACAATATGCATTGTTCCGTTGCACCGCGTGAGTTAATTTAGAGCGATAAAAAACGCCGTTTCGGTTTCACTGCGCGCGTTCCCCTCAACTCTGCAGATGACGTCATCTTAGTAGCCGTCATACCTCCGAGATTGGCGCGCCCTCGGAGGCCATGGGAAAACAAACCGTGCTGCCGCTTTTCTTCCGAATGGTGGCACCGCACGGTTTCCAAGTATTTTCTTCCTTTCTAGCTTTCAAGTAAATCGATTCCTTTAGAACAAACGCGAGTTCACTGTGCCTTTGAACTTAAAAGTATCTTAACTCAACGTCACCAAATGGTACCACGCCGACCGGTAGTGTCGCATAGTCGTTTCGGGAGCGCAAGAAAGCTGAGATTTAAAACGGGCGTTGTTAAATGTGCACTGAATATTTCGCCGAAATATTTCCGAATCGGCTTATCGAATGCGTATTGAAGCAATGAAAATTACAAACCGGCATCTCCAAATTCTTTTCACGGCCCCTTTAAGTCGCCTGCTTTTTGCATGGGACGACGGTTTCCTGGGTGATCTCCCTACGTGTGCTTTGCGACGCCGAGACGATGTCATTCTGTGACAGACGCACAGCTGGGCCAAATTTTTTGCCAACGCCCCACGGTCCCTCCAGAAGCTTGAAGAGCTAAGCTGTTAAAACATAGGCATCGCAAGCAGTACCTTCTCCCGAGAACCTTATGAATAATAGATGATTTATGGAGTTATACGTCCCAAAACAACGATATTTATTATGAGAGACGTCGTAGTGGAAGGCTGAGGAAATTTCGACCACCTGGGGTTCTTTAACGTGCACTGACATCGCACAGCACATGGGCCTCAACATTTCGCCTCCATCGAAATGCAGCCGCCGAGGTCGGAATTCGATCCAGCGACCTCCGGATGAGCAGCCGGGTGCCATAATTGCTAGACCACCGTGGCGGGGCTGTAATTGATTTTGCCTCATACACCTGACCTTAATTACCACGCAGTGGCTTCGCATTATTTGTAGGGGAAAGTTACACCGCAAACAGTCAATGAATCAACAGGTACTTACGGAAATCCTTGCGTTCTTGCGCAGAGCATTCGAAGGAACGTCTTCGGAATTAGAAACACGTCTTTACTGTTCCTCTGTTCGTTCACCGTTTCCTCGCGAAGGGCGCTGAAGCCGACAATTATCCGGTGGTTTTACCGCCTTCAGTTTTCATCGAACGCACTACTCACAGTCTGCACATGCTCACACAAGGGGCTATGCAGACGTGAAGTTCCGACCCCGGAAACTCAGATAAAACACGGATAAGAAAAATGAAAAAAAAAAGAACGTCGCAGGCGGCATATCCTCATACTAGCCTACCAAGCGTGCTTTCCTGAAGTGTCGTGAACGCACCCCTCCCCCCCCCCCCCCCCACCTCTTCAATACTCTTTTTTAACAAAAGAGGCATATTTTGATTATGATTGTTTTCTGGGGTTTTACGTCCAAAAACCACGATACGATTACGAACTACGCCGTAGTGGAGATCTTTTTGTGCAAATGTGTGTGCGCGGGAGTGCGTGTATATGCGTGTCCCTGCGTTTGTGGCAACGTGCGTCGGCGCGGATGTGAGAGCCGGTGGACATGTGGCATTGAAGGAGTGAGAGAGAGAAGCGCGGGAAAACGAACTGATTGCAAAGAGAGCGACGAGATGCGGCAGTGTGCGGGAGACGACGCCAGTGCGCATCCACAAAAGCGAGCGGGTGCGATCGACAGTGCGGAGTGCGGACGGTGCGATGGGCGAGCGGTTGTGTGACTGTGCGAAGAGTGTGTGCGTTTAGTGTTGTAATCTCATCCTCGTTTAACGTTGTAATTTCGCCCTTTTAGTTCTCCAAGCAAACAGTTTTCATTTCATTCTTTTAAACTGTGCGTGTTCTTTATTTACGGCCATCACTGCTAACATATGTTTGTCCCCTCCTCACTTAGTCACGCTTCTATCGCAACTACCATAATCCCCCATGTTGATGTCGCTCACAGTTTTTAAATGCGAAGCATTTCTTAGCGAACTTCGGCGACTTTGAGCGTATCTATCTATCTATCTATCTATCTATCTATCTATCTATCTATCTATCTATCTATCTATCTATCTATCTATCTATCTATCTAGCCGCCTACGATTTTCTGCTCTCCTGGCCGTTTCGCTAACGGTATGTTTACGAAAATTGGTATGCCACAACATGACTGCATGAAGAACATAAATGACAGGTCACAACATGAAAACTATGAGATGCATGTCATGAGCGGCATGATTTACATGCCACGGTCTTAGTCCTCTCCTGGCCGTTTCGTTAATGGGATGTATACGAAAATTGGTATGCCACAACGTGACTGCATGAGGAACATAAATGATAGGTCATAAGATGAAAACTATGACATGCATATCATGAGCGGCATGATTTACATGCCACGGTCCTGGTGCTCTCCTGGCCGTTTCGTTAATGGGATGTATACGAAAACTGGTATACGACAACATGACTGCATGATGAACATAAATGACAGGTCATAACATGAAAATCGTGACATGCATGTCATGAGCGACATGTTTTACATGCCAACGTTTCGTTAATGGGATGTATACGAAAATTGGCGTGCCACAACATGACTGCATGACGAACATAAATGACAGGTCATAACATGAGAATCATGATATGCATGTCATGAGTGATATGATTTACATGCCACGGTCTTGATGCTCTCCTGGCCGTTCCGTTAATGGGATGTATACGAAAATTGATTTGGCACAACATGACTGCATGACGATCATAAATGACAGGTCATAACATGAAAATCGTGACATGCATGTCATGAGCGGCATGATCTACATGCCACGCGTTTCGTTAATGGGATGTATACCAATATTGCTATGGCGCTACACGACTGCATGACGAACGTGAATGACAGGCCATAATATCAGAATCGTGACATGCGTGCATGAGCGGCATCGTTTACATGCCACAGTCTTGATGCTCTTGCGACCGTTTAGTTAACTTCATATGTACCAAAGTCGGTATAGCGAGACAACAATGCAAATCCATTTTACGTTCCTGATGCGTGCTTCGTATTTCCTATATTCCCACTCCACGTGGTATCTGCCAATTTTTTTCTGGACCGCTTTTCGTCTAAGGCTTCACGACCATGTAGACTGACCTTGGTGATGCGACAGATTCTATATCAAGTCGTGACACGTCAAATAAAGCGTTAGTAGTCAAGCCGCGCTTCCGTGTACTTTTCTTTTATAGTTTCCTGTGGGCTTTTTATTTGCCGGTGTCAGATTCCTCCAATGGGATGTGCCAATTAGCTCAACAACCTATCACTAGAACACACAACTTTGTTTGCAGCAGTGAGATCACACACAAGCTACATGGCATTGCTGAAATGCTAAGTGAGCTGATTGCACCGCTACTCGCAGCGCCCATGAAGGCAAGCGTGGTATTGTGGATAGTGAAAATATATATTTGAGCGTCTTCATGCTCTGAGGGTCTCGGGCGAATACGAGACGTACGAGTCTTGCTCTTGTCATATTGGTGCTAAATACGTGTTGCAAAAGTGGGCTTGATGACCGGTTTGAATGAAGCATGATAGGCAGAGTTAATTTTGCGCCTCTGCTTTACCCCTTTCAGCCCTGAATTTTTTTTAATGGACAGAATACTTTTCTCGTAAGTATCCCTTCACTATGATCTGAAGAGCACAAAAACTATAAATTTGAGAACTCCATTACTGTAGTATAAAATATGGCGACATGACTTAGGTATAGGACGCCAGGGCTTATTGGTTTTAAATTGTTCTATGGTGAAAGTTGAAATACTCGCTATTTTCCCGTTGAAAGCGCATATAAACCTTGAGAAACTAGCATGATAGACATCGTACAATAGCTAGTGAGTCTGAAGGGTATACAAAAGCAACTACTTGGTCTCGCGATACACATATCTTTATTGCACCTTAATGGCCTTCGTTTACATAATGGACGTTTCGTCAGTCGTAACGTCCTAGTATGTTTCCGGATTGTCATATACATCCATATAATTGTTGCTGCAAATATCTACAAGAGCTAAGTGCCGGTACTGGACGTCGTCTTCTACATACCTCTCACGCATTGATTGATGGGGTTTAACGTCCCAAAACCAGCTCTGATTATGAGAGACGCCGTAGTGGAGGTCTCCGGAAATTTAGACCACCTGGGGTTCTTTAACGTGCACTGACATCGCACAGCACACGGGCCTCAACATTTCGCCTCCATCGGAATGCAGCCGCCGCGGCCGGGATTCGATCCCGCGACCCTCGGATCTGCAGCCGAGTACCAGGCGGGGCTACCTCTCACGCAGTTCGCATAGTGCGACAAACGTATTTTGAAAAATTTTGTAAAAATATGCCACTGTCGGAGTTTCCTTTCAACTAAGTAAAACGATTCAGGCTAATTTCTGGGTGTTCTAAGGAATAACAAGAATTTGAAGGCTGACACAAGCAGTACGGGCCGGTATCCACAAGCTGTGCATTCAGGGTCGTGACTACTACTCATGTCTGGTGTCCTGTATTTAGGACATGGCGATGGTGTACTACTGTGAACGATCTGTTAATGATAAACGAAAGTAATCTTTGTCAGTAACGTACTTCAGCATCTTAGAAGCAGGGGACAAAACGAGAGCTAGCAAGAGCGTAGGCAAAGAATAACAAAGCATAACATATTATCAAAGATGCGGTTTCTGCTGTAGTCATTTTCCCCCGCTATTTTGCTTCCACATCTGTAGTGTTCCGAGGAAGACGAGGATGAAGAAACTACGGTGCGTGCTGTCGCAGCTATCTTGAGGACACCTCAAAATCTTATTTCACTTGCTTGCTTATTAGGTAGTGGTTGAGAGTTGTTTTTGTCCGTGTCCTTTTTATAGGACACCACGGCCGAAAGCCTTAAAAAATATCTATGCTTGCTTTGCATGGATGCAACCAAATTATTATTGTTTGAACTTCTCAGACTACCTTTAAGATGACCTCGGGTGATTAACTAGTATTACTCAATTAGCCAACTTATAAACCCTTGCTTTGAACGCAAAACTTTCAATGGAGAAGTGAAGCGTGTTAATGCGCACATAACGCATTTCTACGCTAATTGGTGCAGCAGTGTTGAGTTTCTTCACTCTTGTAAGAAACTGTGCGATACTTGAAAATATACGACTTGGCTAGGCGCTTGCGCGCACTGACATTGGCTTACTCAAGCGCGGTACGAACGAAGTAGTGATGATACACGCAGACCGCAGGGATGAACAGGCCGAAGGGCCAGCTACGGCCAGCCCTTAATGTGTTCTCTTGTGGTGTCTTCGGTACGTTCCGTCTTCGTTCAGCATAGGGCTTTCATTCGCAGCATGTCTGAGGGAACTCGTGTCGCTGGGCGCAGTGGCCTAGTCACGTGGTAATTTTTCAAATCTCGCGCACTTTCCTAGAATCAAGAAAAAAAATTAAAACCACTGCGCCCTATTAGCAGCAAAATATGCTGATAATTTCCATACGTTAGGTTTTCCCATGTTGAGTATTTTGCGTTTAAATGCCAACTCCGGCGATTTCTATGTTCCTGAGGCGCTCCTGTCACACTCCTTACGGTATAAATGCTCAGCAAATGCGAAAATAATTTTTGGTGAGCAAGAAAGCGCGAATCCGAAACCGATATCTAACACAGTAGTGACGTCAAATCAGTCAACTCGCCTTTTGCACGGCCCTACAGCGCATACGCTCTTCCCCTGGCGGTAACGTCCGAGGGTTGATGGCGCGCGCAGGATACGAAGGCCATAGTATGGCACCACCGCACTTCTGTCCCTTCTTCGATGCCGACGTCAATCCACAGTGTGGCCAAGAGAGAGAGATAAAGGGAAAGGAAAGACAGGGCGGTTAACCGGAGGAGATCTCCGGTTGGCTACTCTGTACTGGGGAAGGGGAATGAAAGAGGGAAAGGAGAGAGTTTAGGGACATATCACCATCACTGTCACTTGTCAGGGCACTGTCACAATCGGTCACCAGGTCCTGTTTGTCCAAGAAATCGCAGCAATGCCCTGACAGCAACTCGCCTTGAAGACTTTGTAGTCCAGTGCCCTAAAGCCTTGTGTTCGATAAACGGGCGGTTGTCCAGCTGACCAAGCGTGGCTGAAACGGCTGCTCTTTCGGCGTCGAAGCGGGCACATTCGCAGATAAAATGTGCGATTGTTTCGCTGCACCCACAATGTTCACACAAGGGGCTGTCAGTCATTCCGATGGTGAAGGAATACGCATCGGAGAAGGCTACTCCAACACATAGACGCACAAGGAGGGTCGAGTCATGGCGTGAGAAGTCCGTTGGGATGCGTTGTTGCAGGTCAGGGTCTAATGCGTGATGCCTTGCGCTTGAAAATGCACATGCGTTCCACAGGTCAGGCGCCAGTCGACGTGCTATTTCGCGAAGCTCTTTGGCTGCGTCGGACCTGGAGAACGGAATGACGACACATCTGGCGCCGTTGTGAGCAGACCGGGCAGCCACATCTGCGTGGTCATTTTCTAGGACGCCGCAGTGACTAGGTAGCCACTGGAATATTAGTGTGTGTCCTGCCAGTGCAGCATGATTGTGCATTTGCCAGATCTCCGCAACGAGCTGCTCATGTGAGCCGCGATGTAGGGCGGACAGTGTAGCCAATAACTGTAGGAAGCCATGTGGGTGGTTTGAGGTAAAGAGTAAAACCTGGATTGCATGCAGTCTGCATCTCTCGAGCTTGTTATCTTGCACAATGGACAGAAATATGCCAAGCAACGTACCCAGCGAATTTTATTGATATCTAATTACCTCGAGAAATCGCCGGAGTTTAAACAAATCGTGTCTTTGGGACGTAAAACCCCAGAAATCAATCAATGGCCTTCATAGAAAAAGTTTCAAAGTTGAGTAATTCACCACTAATTATTATTTACCTAAAGTCATTTGAAAAAACTAACCTTAGCTGCTCAAGACGACCACGAACAATACTGAGAGTGTCACATGCCCGTAACGCGCATATGGATGTATTAAAATGGTGGCGGAAGTTAACTGAATAAAAACGCTGTATAATGCGAACCATGCCAATGCAACCATCCCAACTACGATGCTTCCTACGACACAACAGGTCCAAATGTATGACACCGCATCAGGGATATGATACTGTCATAGAGGGAATAAGGCGTTGCATGCGATCCTGTTGCTGGAGCTGTCCGGTCTGTGGGCTAGTTCATCTGTTTGCGGGGTAGCTAAGGAAATGGTAGACACGTGCAAAATCATTCTATTGCTCGCATAATATGGCATTCACTTTGCCAACTGGAACGTCATTTAGTGGTTATGTCTAAATAAACTTCAATACTCCTGCGACAATCGCCCGTTATGTGGAGAAACAAACACGGTACAAAAAATAGTCAAGAGAAATGTCATCTCGGTCAGGAAACAGGTGGCAGAGAGGTTTAGCAAGGACCAGTGAAAAATAAGGGTGGGCGGTGGGCAAGATATTTGAAATATTAGAGTATTATCAACGCGGCATATTCATATTTGTGTTTCTAGATTCTGAGACTAAACCGACGGCATGCAGATTTAGGTATTCGGGGCTGGTTAACGCCCGCTTGATAGAGGACTTACCGGAGCGCGAAGACATGTAGGGCCATAAAAGCTATGTTAGGGGCTGTGGCTAAACGTGCGTTGCGGGCCAGGATAAGCAAGTGGATCGTAATGCGAAGCAGATCAACGTCGTGTATTTTGCGTATATTCACAATGTCCACTTTTGTTTGCGAATCTTTTGTATACTCGCCGTTCGGCTTATTTCTTCTCTGCGCGAATAAATAAACCGCACAGGACCACATTGGAGATGTAGCGGCGCAGTACAAAATGAACATAACCTAGTTAATCTTGACTCGGCGTACAATGCATAGCCTTGCCAAAACTATAGCACTACGACGAATTTTTGGCGTCTTTGACAAAACTCCACATGTGTGACAATAGCTGGCTCCAGCCAGCATGTCGGCTGTTTGCTTCGATCTCTGAGCACTCAAAGACTATGTAGCGCGGGTGCGCACGAACCCTCTTTCTCATCTTTTGCGGCTTTGAAGCCGTAGCAGTGTACCTGACATGCTGGTTCTCACCATACGTCTCTGCAAGGACTCTATTAAAGCGCGTTCTTCCTGCAAACATTTGGCAAATCTGCGTACTGTGTCGCGTCATACGATAAGAGAGGTTATGCACGGTTTGTACTGCTGTTGCAATACATAGCTTACGCGCTTATATGTGGACTCTTTAACGAAGCAGGAATGCATACACTCGCTGTATACTCGCTCAACGGTGCGTATACAAAAATGGACGAAGCACGCATAATACGTCTCCACTCGTAAGTCAATGTTGACATTTAGGAGCGCTGTCAAACGAATGCCAAAGTAAGATTTTCCTCTCGTCAAAATTTTGTTAGGAATCATGTTCTGAACTATAAAAACGCGACAAAAGATATTTCCAACTGTTAGAGCATCCCATACAATATACCATCACATATTTGTTTCTAGTACCCGGTAAGCTGATGCGCTACGACAATAACTCGCTCCAATCCACGTTCGCTACAGGACGCGACCTCATTTAAGATAAACGCGCGGCGCGCGCAATATGATTTTAACGATGGAACTCTTGAACGTATAGGTAAAATCGCGCGGAATGGTGCTCGCAATTAACAGCGGAGCTGTAACGCAAAAGAGAAACGCAGACTCGCTCTTGCCCTCGACCCGCTACGCACCCACGGTGTTAGCTGACAGCGATATTATGCGAAGGAAAGTAAATAAAGAAAGGATGGCCATGAAGAATATATTTAAAGAAACGTGCCGGGTTGGCGCAGAAGAAAAAAAGCGGACCTACGTTTGCCCGCGGCACACCACCCAGATCCTTGTCCTCAGTCCACTGCTTGATAGTGATAATGATAACGCAACATGATAGTGATAGTGAACTTGACACCCTTGACCCAGGTCCGCTGTTAACTCGGATTTGATGAATGATTTTTGGGTTTTAACGTCCCAAAACCAGCTCTGATTATGAGAGACGCCGTAGTGGAGGGCTCCGGAAATTTCTAGCACCTGGGGTTCTTTAACGTGCACTGACATCGCACAGCACACGGGCCTCAACATTTCGCCTCCATCAAAATGCTAACTCGGATCTCACAGGTGTGGGAAAGGCTTTACTTTTTTCTTAAAAGCATGGTAATTTCACCGACCTAACTGCCACACGTAATCAGCAGCTATTGGTTTGTTTTATGACGTCACAGTAAGGCTGTTGACGCTAGATTCAGTGTTCAGGTACAAACTTTAGCGCAAAGTTCCGCTCTCTTTTTCGTAGCTCATAACTGGTTGTTTCGATTATGTAACTTGTGAGACGAGTGCGATACCCTTACAACTTTTAAATGTATAAATACTTCCGAGTGTATTCTTCAGCGGCAAGGCAAGCTGCCTGCAGTGAATTTACCTCTGCGCCAGGGGGCGCAGAGATAAATTTAAGAACGAATAAATCTAAGAACGACAGCGAAGGCCGTGATCTAAGTGGTCATCAGTGATAAGCAAAACAGATGAACCATCCCGAAACGATATGTCCAGGCTGTTCGCCGATAGATCGGAGTACGTACACCAGTTGCGTCTTTCGGTATTCGCGAAACACACAATATTGAAATTATATAATATGTATTACCTGCAAATAAGTCTCAGGCCAAGAGGGCTTATTTTTGTAGCCTCCATGGCGCGCGGAGGCTTCCTCTCGCATTTTCCTTATATAGCCTGCCACGTGAGTGCATATCACGCGATCGGATATCCCGCTTTAAGTGCTGACGGTTTCTTAACCATAAATGGCGGTGTTTTACGTGTCAAAACCAGCTACAATTACGAGGCACGCTCCGTATAGTGGAAGGCTCTGGAGTAATTTTGTCTACCTGGAGTTCTTTAACCTGCACCTAAACCTCAGTACACGGTACATTTTTGCATTTCGCCCCCATCGAAACGCGCCCGCAGTGGCTGGGATTCAATCCTGCGACCTCGAGCTTCACAAGACAACACCGAGTTGCTAAGGTACCATGGCAGGCTGCACGGACAATTTCTAATTGATCGCGTCTGCGCACATCTCTGTTGGCCCCAACGATATTATGCGGACCCTCATCTTCATGAAGAAAGCATGGATATATAGTCCAAAAATCGCTGTAGGGAAACCTCTTTAATATTACATGGAAATAATCACCCTCGAAAATGTATTAGGAACGCTCTGTAGTTTAAACAAGGATTCATCCCCTGCAATATTAAGCCGATAACGGCGATATTTTTCCTCCTCCGCCGGCACTGGTGTAACAACAAAAAGAGAAAACTTGAGTCTATTTTTCGCGCCTCATTGTAAACCAACGTGTATACTGGGCGCTCACTCAGAATAGACCGTCCTTCACATTTTGCCCACTGCGCAACACTTTGCATTTGCCGCCGAGAGCGACGGAGAACAAAATTGAAACTAGGAAACCATTTTCGAAACCCAAATGCTGTATGTGCATAAAACTACCGGAAGTGAACAAGGAGAAGACAGAGAAGGATGCATTCGGGCAGTCTTCTAGGACAAACATTCATAACAGACGAGCTGGACCAGGCTGTACCGAAGGAGTCTACAATAAAGAAAAAGCAGATGCGCGGAGAAGTTCCGAGAAACAAAGAGCCGTCTAAGTCGTCTTGCGGCGCTCATGCATAACGCATGCGTTCAATGCTGAGAGAACATATCTCCAACCGTTGAACGTAAAAGACATCCCCCTTGTTCCTCCCGAAACAAACCACCCTCGCCTTTCTTTCTCTCCCCAGAGGATGCAGTGACGCATAAAAAAGAAGAGAAAAAAAGAAGAGAGAATCGGTCTTCAGCGGCGACTATATGGAGAGGCACTGCTTCCGGCCACGGGTCTCACTCTGGCTGAGCAATTCAGTGCTGTGCATTCCAATACGCCCTGAGCAGCAACAGCACTGCCGGGACACATGCGCGTTGTAGCACGCATGCCCACGGCATGCCGACCATGCATGTTCCGCGCGTTGTGCAGTTATTCTTTTTAGGTAAAAACAGGGTTAAGTGTGCTGGCTGGCTGCCGCACGAGAATTTTGTTACCTGTTCCAATTTGAAATCGAATGGAATTTTGGAAAGGAAAAACAAGGCCGGGACCATTTCTTTTGGGCCGATTGATGCAATTATAATTTTTTTAGATGTATGAAACAAAGAAAAATGAATAGAAACTTCTGCAAACTTCGTTTTGCATAAGGTTTTAAAGTCGCCGCATTGAATGGTACACGGCTTGCTCGGTCACACTAGGGTCCCTCAATATAGTTTTGTGGGCATGAAACTCCAGCTAAGTTTCATATAAGGACAAAAACGGCCGCCAGAGGCGCCACCGTGAACAGAAGGGAATCGCGCTTGGAAGGGCAGTTGCACGTTCGCGTGAGTGTTGGCCATCAAAGACATTTTGCCATATTTTTTCTTCACTGTCATATGGTAGCTGGTCACTGAAGTTGGGTTTGACGAAAACTCGTCTGGGGAGGAAGAAACATAGCCGAAAAAACATGCACGCGCCAACTGAAGAAATGTGGATGATTCCTCTATAAGAGGAATCGGTATAACACGAAAGTGAAATGTGTCTTTGCATAAGCAGTTGAATGTTTATTATTACATCGAGGTGAACTTGCCCATTGGTATCGGTGTTTCGCTAGTACGGCACTGTTTGACGTGGATGAACCCACCTTGGTCCGCCGCGGTGGTGTAGTGGTTATGGTACTCGGCTGCAACCCCAAAAACGCGGGTTCCATCCTGACCGCGGCAGTCGCATTTTCGATGGAGGAGAAAATGCCAGAGGCCCGTGTATTGTGCGTTGTCAGTGCACGTTAAAGAACCCCACGTGGTTGAAATTTTCGGAGCCCTCCACTAAGGCCTTTCTCTCCTTTCTATCTCTTTCAGTCCCATTCCCCGACCCCCACGGACGCTTGGTCGCGCTCCCGATATGGACTGATGAAGTTAGTGTTCTTTCCTTAACTGAACCACAATCATTATTATCAACTCACGGTCACGCATCACCTCCATAACTTCAAGGACCAACCCCCTGTGTTAACTGAAGTAGTTTACGTAATAACTAGACGCAGTCGATCGCAAATGCCGCGCGACAAAGGTGTCGATCGTATTTACTTATGCCACATTGACCCGCCAACATCGCTACCGTGCTTGGGCGCCTAACGCAGCAGTGTTGCCATCACGCTCGAAGAGTGGTCGGCGGGGGAGCGCTACACACGACAAAAGGTCACCAGTGCTCTACCACTGCGCTGTCGTCGCTAATACGCTCGAAGCTGCACGAACGCAGCTGTGTTTTTTCTTATATATCACGCTTCTTTCCGATGCCCGCGCGGCTCCGCACGCGTGCATGCAGGCGGACTTTGGAACGCGCATGGAATGGTAGCGCCATCCACGAGAAGCTAAATAATAAAACCTTCTTGCAGGCTAGTTGGTTCATGCCGAACGGGTATCCTGTCTCCTCTTTCTTGTCTTCCTTGCTTCCTTTCTGCACGCGCAGTCTAAAACCCTTTAGGCGAAGTAAAGCTGCAGTGATTTACTTTTGGCACCGTTCCAGGCCATATGCTCTACGCGCCGGCGCTGAGCCGGACTAGAGCGTCGAATAACGAACGACGCAGGATAAGGAGCAATATAGGGCGCGTTCGCACGGCTGCAAGCATGTGCGCCGTTGGCGCAGTGGTGGAGTGCCGGCCGCCTCTCGTGGGGAAGTGAGGGGCTGTTAGTTTGATTCCCAGCGCGTCGACAGAGGTTTTCATTAGTGTTTTTTTTTTCTTGTTCTGACATGTTTCTTTTGCTGCATCATAGCCGTTACGGTAGGGACATATGAGGTGGTAGTGGGGCCCGGCGTGAAACACTCGCGTGTTACAAACGCAAAAAATAAATTGACGTTTCGGCGCCCAATATGGGTGTCTTGTTCATAATGAACGAATGCATTATGGTCTTTATTACATACGCGTCTTTATTACGTATTCCCTAGACGAGCCCCGTTCTGATGATGAGTACGCCGTGGACTCCGCCTTCATGGCTATGACCGACAAATCACTTAATACTATTAATACTATAGCCAATGTCAAGAGGTAGCAAATATTCTACAGAAACATGCGGGAGCGTTGGGCCTTTCACAGCAAGACGTTCCGCTATCGTTTCCTCCGTCTCGTGTACAGTACAGCATAGATACGCGAGCTAAACTACCTCTGTGACAGAAGTCATACAGAGTGTCACCTTCAGACCACGAGGTCATCAATGATCAAGCAGATGATATTTTAAACAAGAACGTAATCCCATAGATGAGCGGTCCGTGGGCTTCCCCAGTAATACTCGAAAGATGGCACATGGCGATTTCGCACTGATTACCGCCGCCTCAACGAAATCATGAAAAAAGATGTATATCATCTCCGAGGGATGATGTTATAGACTGCCTCTCATCGGCCTCATACTTTTCGACTGTTTACTTGAGGAATAGCTACTGGCAGACTCCCATACACCAGGACGACAAAGAAAAAACGGCATTCGTTACGCCAAACGGACTCTTCGAATTTAACGTGATGCCGTTCGGGCTTTGTAATGCACCCGCCACCTTTGAACGCTTCATGGATAATATTCCGCATGGTATGAAGGGGGAAATCTGCATGCGGAAATCTGCACCCCATTCGTGGGCCACAACGTATGCCGCTTCCTGTATTTTTGCTTACGCAGTACATGCCCTTCTTTTGTGTTCGGAACAGCCGTTTGAGCGTCGGTGTCAGTGTCTGGTAGAATTATTGCATTGGAAGCCCCCGAATAAAAAGCCCTCAAGACGGTCCAGCCTCTTCCAAAATTGTTCCTGCGGTATGTCCACGACTGTTTTTCCATTATTCTCCGCGAAGACGTCGTACCGTTCCTGCAACATCTTAACTCTTTCCAAAGCATCTAGAGTAACTGAAGGTGCAGCTATCGGCACAGGTGCATTTTCCGCGTGGTGATACCGATCGGTGTTTCTTTCTCTTTTTTTCTGCGCGAGTTGCAACAATAAATGGACGTTATAACTCCACAGCGATGTAAAATTTTACGGCTGTTTGCACCGACTCCCCCAGACAATTAAACACTACAGCAGAAATATCACCGAAGTAGTTCATACGTGACGTTGCGAGTCTAAGCTAAGTGCGGGGAAAATGCACAAGATGTACACATTCGCAGCTGCTAGCCCGTAATGCGCGCTGAACCCGTACACCGCGAATACCGCATACTGTATCTCGCTGCGATGAAGTACGGCTAATAAGTAAATGCTCCCAAAGTCCTCGCACCTAGCGAAATCACCTAATACTGCCCCCAGTGCAGATCGCGCGCCAGTGAAACTAGCGCCAGCGTCTCTTGAGCTGCTTCCAATGAGTTCCGCACCGGTGCCAGAGCGCAGTCTGCAAGTGTCGCACTCCAGCGAGCCACTCACTGGTTCTAGTGACATTGTCCCAGTACGATGCCAGCACACACGAGTGCAATCCAGCGCCCCAGTGTGTAATTCCCAGTGAAATATCCTCGTTCCCACCGAGTTTTCAGTGCTCCCAGTACGGTAAACGTACTGGAAATGCACTGGAGGCGCTGGGTTTTGCAAAAGGTACAGTGCTGTCTTGGAGTCGCAGAAAAACATCCATTTGTGCGGTGGTTCATCTCTGATGAAATGAAGGGCAGTAAGGAACTCTGCGAGCTCGGCTGCCGTCGATGTTGTCGTATGAATCGTCTTACACTTTAAAGTTGTGACTTTCGCTGGTATCACGACCGCTGCAGAAATGGCAATAATTCTTAGCTTTAGTGCGCGAAGTGTAAATACCGTCAAACGCACAGAGCTACACAAGTCATGTTGTCGACATCGGTGAAATTCGAAGCATTTCTCAGCGAACTTCACTCACTTTGACCGTATCTCTGCGTCTACCTAGCCGCCTACGTTTCGGTGCTCTTCTAGTCGTCTCACTCACCTGGTATACGCCAAAATTTGGATTGTAGGGTAGAAATGTATGACGAACATGAACGATTGATCTTTAAATCAGTAGCATGATATAATCGTAACCTACGTCACGATTGCCAATACTGTGATCATGTGTGCTCACACCATTAGTGTTCGGTCCACGGCATGCGGGTATGCGCCGCAGGTTTGAACTTTACGCAGCCCATATTAGTCAAGGACAACCTGAAATAGTTGTTTATTATATCCATGGAACACACTTTTAAACAAGAACGGCAAACCGTTCATCGTAGCTTTCGAGTGAAATGTAGACAAAAAAGCACACAGACACACGCAACCTACCAAGCGGCAGCAGACGTGTATCGAATCCGGACGTCCGAGGTGCCAAGCAAGCATGCCAGCACTGTAGGCTACGGCGGCTCCTCGCACACGTTTATATGCGGTAAGTAAACCGCGACTGCACGAACAGCAGAGCTGATTGTGCCTGTTTAGCGTCATTTGCGTTTCTGTGTTAAGCATTATACAAGCAACGTGATATATAACACACGTTCTGCTATCACTAGGCGGGCTTTTGTCGAACTTTGCTTGATCCCTCAGGAATACCTCAACGAGCGACGCTTATGAGTCCACATCTGTGCGCTGTAGTGGGCATTTTCTTTAGACAAAACATATACATACACTCTGAATTACCCTGTAATAATTAACCGATGTCAGTGCGCGTTAAAGAACCCCGGGTGGTCGAAATTTCCGGATCCCTCTACTGCTGCGTCTCTCATAATCGTATTTGGGACATAAAGCCTCGTAAATCAATCAATTAGTTATTACATAAAATATTTAATTAAATAAAGAAGACTCGTAACACATCAACAAGCGTGCGAGCTTACGTACACGCCGAGACGGTTTGCTGGTCCAAAAAAGCGTGACGCATTCCCACTACGGCTATAATGTCAAGAACGCGGCTACACGTGCAATACATTACGAGAGAAGCATCGCAGACGTGTACATGGATCAATGTGGAATTGCGCTCAACTTATGCCTTACTTCAGATACACCGAGAGGTTAGCAAAAAGACGCCATCACCATCAGTCGGCATTTAACTTAATGCACTACGTAACCTTTACTTGTGACTACCCTTAGGCCGTTACAAGAATCGTAATTATCGCCTTATTCACAGTGACTGATTGCGTAAACTATCACTCTGAGTCCTATGCTATATCGATATATTATCTGTCGTCGGCTTTCATACCATGTAGTATTTCTATACTATCATAACAACGGTGCTAACTTCGCAGCTGCACAGTGCTCGATTTAGTCTTTAGCTTTCTGTTTTCTACCTTTATTTCTTTCGCGTTGTAAACATTGTTACACAATCGCAGAGACTAAGGTAAAAACTGCTGTGGGGCAGCCAGAGATCTCTTACGCACAAGCAGGCCCGCATGCGTGAAGACGACATTCGAAGCCCTAATTTCAGCTTCTCCGAGTAGATAACATAGAGTAATGGACGACGTATCGACTTTAGTTACCATTTATATCCCTGACTCAACAAGCTTTCTGAAACGCGGCGTGTTAATTCCTCTCGCTCCAAAGCGAGAGGTGACCGGTGCCCTACTACTGACTAACGCCGCACATGCTCGCGGCTGTACGAACGCGCCGTATGTTTGATCCTCTACGCTCTTCTCCGGCTCAGCGCGCGCGCATCCAGCACATTGCCTGGAATGGTGCCGCCATCCAGGAGACGCAAAGTGAATCACTGCAGCTTTACTTCGCCTGTCCTGGATGGCGCCACCATTCCAGGCGCGTTCCAAAGCCCGCCTCCATGCATGCGTGCGGAGCCGCGCGGGCATCGGAAAGAAGCGTGATAAGAAAGAACACAGCCGCGTTCGTACAGCTTCGAGCGTATTTGCACCGACATCGCATTTGTATATAGCACTGGTGACCTTTTGTTGTGTGTAGCGCTCCCCCGCCGACCACTCTTCGAGCGTGATGGCAACACTGCTGCGTTAGGCGCCCAAGCACGGTAGCGATGTTGACGGGTCAATGTGGAGCAAGTAAATATGATCGATGTCTTTGTCGCGCGGCATTTGCGACCGACTATGTCCAGTTATTACGCAGACTACTTCAGTTGCCACAAGGGGTTGGTTCTTGAAGTTATGGAGGCGATGCGTGAGCGTGGGTTCATCCACGTGAAACAGTGCGGTACCAGCGAAACACGGATGTCAATGGGCAAGTTCCCCTCGACATTATAATAAGCATTCAACTGCTTATGCGAAGACTGTCGTGTTATGTCGATTCTGTTGAAAGAGGGATCAGCCACATTTTTCAACGTGGTGGAAAAACGGCGCCTATCAGTCGTCGAGGCTTCTGTGAACATATCAGCGGAAGATAATGGCCCTACCCCCCCCAAGGAATTCCCAATATCCTTTCAATGACAGCTGGAAACCGTGTGTTATTCTTCCATCAAATGACGTCACAAGAAGCACTGAGCACGTCGCTTGAGCCAGAACTAAAATTGATGATGGCATGATTGAGGAAACATCCTCACCAATGCGTTGTCTGTTCGTATTGGGTTCAGGAAATAAAGAAAATTCATATACCTTTCTGTAATCCATACATAAAAAAAGTCAGGCGGTGTAGTCAGTGTGCCTTATGACGTCGTTTGTTAAAAAAAGAGTAGGGGTTTTCCATCGGTACTCGGAAGCAAATGGCAAATTACATGGCACGTGCATTGCAATTATGTTCGGCTCACATGCTCCACGAATGATTTGTACCGGTTTCTGACTATGTTCAAAAAGTGTCGCAGAGACTCTTTATGTGTACCCTGGTACTACCATTGCCTATAACCACCAGCATCAAACTGGGCGAGATATATCACCCCTTAAATGAGGGCTACGCCAGAAATCGTGTGACGACTAAATCGGAGGAGAATCTAAAAAACAAGGCCAGGTGGTGCCAACGTGGTTACAGTTATAGACTCTAGGCCTCTTTCGTGTGATGCCATGGAGTAAGCAGAAGTGCTGTCTCAGCGGAAACCTCTTCTCAACACACCTGAAGCAGTGAGTTAAAAAATTGCTGTCATCGACTAGTGTTTTCGCACATATGGTTTTCATGAAGAAGCGTCGGGCAAAAAATGCATTCTAGTTTGTTTTTCATTGTGTTTTCATGCTCTCAAGCTTTTCATTTTCCGTTTATTTATGCAGAAGTAGCTACGGGAATCTTTCACTGACGTGGTGTTTTCATATATATATATATATATATATATATATATATATATATATATATATATATATATATATATGGCAATTTTACTACAACGCGCTTGGCTTTGGAGGCTGATGTCGAGTTGGTTATTTCGATATCTTGAAAGCGATGTCCATGAATACTACTTTTTCATTTGCGGTTTTACTAAACTGCAGCATATTCGCGGAAGGACGAATGCACTCCAACGAACACGGTTATTACGTGTATGCTGCCAGAGAACGCGGTCACTGCTAAAATATAACTCCACGTTTAAAAGCGATGCAGAAGTGTTCCTTTAATGCCCAGGGAAACATCGTAAATCTCTGAAGCGGTATGAGGTTTCTAATGCAAGAGTAGGAGGCAAAACTAGTTCTGAGGTTAAAGTGGCCTCACATGGTGGAAAAAGTCAATCAGTACGTTCGTTCACGCCATAGTTATCAAGTCAATAAAGTGAAATATAAGCAGCCTATGGATGTCATGACACTCCCTAGCCACTCGAACGTGTACTTTGATGTTATACAACTGGGACTGTATGCACAAAAACATATTGCGCTAGAAATGTTCGAGAGAGAATACTTCAGCAATCCGTGAAGCTGGGCATGCGATAAGAATGCCCGTTAACCAATGAAAAAAAAAAACAAAAGCTTATGGCCCGCCACGGTGCTCTAGTGGCTATGGTACTCGGCTGCTCATTTGAAGGTCGCGGGATAGAATCCCGGCGGTGGCAGCTGCATTACTATGGACGTAAAATGTTGAGGCCCGTGTACTGTGCGATGTACAGTGGAGCTCTCCATTACGGCGCCTCTCATAATCAGAGTGTGGTTTTGCGATATAAGACCCTAGAAATCATCAAAAACGCTTACGACAGAGACTTTTTGTGAATTCGGCTACTGGGCTTTGTCGAACTAAATAGGAAAATAGCGTTCATCAGAAAAACAGGTGCTTCTTCTGGCCGTAGATGAATTCACCAGGGTGGTTGAAGCAGAAACAGGAAAAGAAGATGCAAATAGTGCCATCGCTTTCGTCGAAAGGGATATGTTTTTGGCAGCCAGGACAATCGTATGTGACAACGGTCCAGCGTTCAAGAGTAAAAAGCTCGCAAGATCGGCTCGATACGATAATATATCGTTCAAGCTCTCCGCGCCATACTTTCCCGTGGCGAATGGATTTGCAGAACGTGCGCTACCGGACGTGAAACAGTACATCAGGATATACAGCAATTTCCTTGGTCGATCGAAATACTCTTTAAGCAGCCGCGAAACGTTAGAATCATTCCTACACCAGTGGCTTGCGAGGCAGCCCACAGTACGCTTCTTCAGCAGGAGGCCCTATTTTGTAGGCGGATCATGAGCTGGCCCCGTAAAGATCCCGCGACCTTCGCATCAGCAGACGAGTGCCATAGCCACTACACCACTCTGGCAGGTTAAGATATTTTTGTATTATGAATAAGGTTATGAAAGTAACGCAGTCAGTTTCGCAGTCAGTTTCAATAAGTCAGTTTCAATAAGGTCACGCAGTCAGTTTCAATAAGGTTATGATAGTAACGCAGTCATTTAATTCTATCTGTAGTTCATTTTTTGTAACCTTGTATTCTATTATTTCTGCCACTGTTGTTGCCAATCAAATACTTACGTTTACATTTCATAGGAGGTCCCATTTCAGTGTATACTACGGGACCTCCTTCTGTATATCCTTTTTTGTACATCTTTATATGAAATAATAAAACTTGATTTGATTTTGATTTCATTTGAGTTTACTGTCGTAGACTTTTCAAAATCCGTCAATGTAAAATCGAAGATTTCATGGATGTGTTAAATCAACTTTCTTCTGACAACCCGTTAAAATTATTTCTGAACAAGTGACGGTGAAGTTAAATTTGCCAATATTGACGCCAAGAACCATCGTCGTATGTAACATACACGCAAAGTGACGTGAAGAGCAGGTGTGATGACGTCATCGAGTGGATGAAGATGCACTTAGAGAGAGTGGGTGATGCTGCCCAAGGTTTTTTGTATTAATAGCTGCTAGAAACCCTGGCGCTGGTGTCTACAGGAACTGCAATTTACTAGGCGGTTCAGCCAGGGCGGGAAGGAAATGAATAGTAGCACGTCAAAGTGCGCAAGGTCCTCGTGACTTTAAAAATGGGTATCTTAAAAAGTAATGTTGCGTGATTAACCCAACAATTCGCAGTGATCGTGTGAGTGTACAGACACTTATCTGCATTCACGCGATAGGTCTCCGTGACCGCCTGTAGAATGTGCGCTCCAAAAAGTGTGCGTACGAGTGAGTGTTCTCTCTCTCGCTCTTCCATTCTATTTCATCTCTCTATCCTTTCATCCACTCCACCGATCACGCATCAGGTTAGCCTTCCTGTCTTTCCTTCCTTATATTTATCTCTGTCTATCGCGCGTTTAGGAACATACGATTGCTCAGATATTGAGGATCCTTTCCTATTAACCACGTCAGCTCGTCTGTTATCGCGTACATTTACCGAATAAGCGGAAATTCAAATAATTTAGCACAAAGATACAGTGCCGGATACAAAGTGCTTTTATATAAGATATATCCACAGGGTCAAAACTGGTGATGTTCGTGTTTCGAATGACTCAGCATTTGTACACACATCTTCACAATGACGAATCGGTAATCGATAATCGTTTGCTTCTCTTCGCACAGGAAAAGTGCTCCACCGCAGTTGCGCATACACAGGCTCAAAGCGCTGCTTACGTTTGCGAGGGCAATTTTAAAGGGCGTTTGGTATATGGTTCGTCTCGCTTAAGATCGACATGTCAAAATTCACGACGGTGTTGTATCCTCAAGTCCGTCGGAAACTATCTGGAGGCGTCTCCTGGACGTCAATTGTCAGAGTATCTGCTTGGCCCCCACTCGGTGTCTGCAAGGTGCTATTCGCCTCGTGCAGCGCCTATAGAGGCGCCACTGATGCCCACCTAGCGGGCGCCATCGGCAGTACTCTCGGGAGGCCGAGCAGACGACAACGCTTTTTGCAGCACCGGGCGGCAAGGGCATTGCTGAAATTCGCGGCTGCGATTCCCTTCGTTAGCGTGCCAGACAGCCGCAGGAAAAGCGCGCGACTCTGTGAAAGTGGAAGTGCGCACGTCGTTAAAGGGTCCATGAAACGTTTTTTTTAAATGCGAAGCATTTCTTAGCGAACTTCGGCGACGTTGAGCGTATCTATCTATCTATCTATCTATCTATCTATCTATCTATCTATCTATCTATCTATCTATCTATCTATCTATCTATCTATCTATCTATCTACGACTTTGTGCTCTCCTGGCCGTTTCGTTAATGGGATGTATACGAAAATTGGTATGCCGCAACATGACTGCATGAGTGACAGGCCATAACATGAAAATCGTGACATGCATGTCATGAGCGGCATGATTTACATGCCACGGTCTTGGTGCTCCTGCAGCCGTTTCGTTATTGGGATGTATACCAAAATTGGTGTAGCACAACATGACTGCATGACGAACATCAATGACACGGCATGAACGTCATGACGTGCATGTCGTGAGCGACATGATTTACATGCCAGGGTCTCGGTGCTGTCCTGGCCGTTTCGTTAATTGGGTGTACATAAAACTTGGTATGTCACAACATGACTGCGTGACGAACATAAATGACACGGCATTATATGAGAATCATGACATGCATGTCATGAGCGGCATGATTGACATGCCACGGTCTTGGTGCTCTCCTGGCCGTTTAATTAATGGGATGTATACAAAAATCGGTATGGCGCAACATGACTGCATGACGAACATAAATGACAGGTCATAACATGAAAATTATGACATGCATGTCATGAGCGGCACGATTTACATGGCACGCCTTTCGTTAATGGGATGTATACCAAAATTGCTATGGCACAACATGACTGCATGACGAAGGTAAATGACAGGTCATAACATTACAATCATGACATGCGTGTCAAGAGCGGCATGGTTTGCATGCCACAGTCTTGCTGCACTTGCTGCCTTTTTGGTTAACTTCGTTTGTACCAGAATCGGTAAAGCGAGACAATGCAGGTCCATTTTATGTTCCTGATGCGTGCTTTGCATTTCATTGATTCCCACTTCACCTGGTAAGTGCCTTTTTTTGACATTCTGTCACTGATTAGGCAACACAATTGTGAAATCATTCACACCATAAATGAAGCGAAGCACCTTGCGCTAAGGCAGCTAGGGGCTTATTTCTGTCGTCTTCCTCCTTACCACTGCTGTTCCCCCTCAAGTCGATTAGCTGCGTTGTGCGCGCTAGCGACGACTGCGCCTCCCACGTCAGTCAGCCGCTGTGCCGAGCCCTCCGTAGCGAAATAGCGCCGCGATGTCTTTACTGAGGTCGCCGGACTCGGCAGTGCTAGCCTCTGAGATAGAACGCCGGCGACTTCGTGTGTATGCCGCCAGATGCAGCGACGATACCGTTGGCTGGCCCTTCGGTGCTCGTGACGTCACATGGCTTGCGCTTCGTGGCCCCCATCGCATGTCCCGTGGGAAGGGGCGGTTGAAAACGCTTCGAGTCAAGTCGCGTTGATCTTTCACGATGTGCGTATTTAAAACTTTGTAGTAAATTACACGCTTCACGCAGAAGCTTGATATTTTTATGCTAATGATCAGAATGACTCGGGCTATCGGTGCAACGCATTTGTACAAAATCACCAAAACCGTTTCAGGGTTCGTTTAACGGAATCTAGGGGAACCCAGTCCGCATAGTTACCAGGTGCGTCCCGCAGACTAGCGTAACGAAGCTCAGTTAAGAAGCGGAGCTCGTGCGATGTAGCCACCTTGTTTTGTTGACTTATGCGGCATCTCCGTCATACCTTTCGAGGGGGTCCTGCCCCCTTCGTTTGACTACAAGAATGCAGCATGTCTATACAGGCAAAAAAATACAATACATATTCTACACACTTGTATATCCACATCAATGCATATAAAACATCTGTACATATCCCAGTCTATATATGTACATGTTCATATCCACATCTATTCACACACAACATTAGCACATATTTATATATCCGTACATTTCCACCTACTTACAAGCATAAACAATTATGTACACGCAGAGAACTTTATTGATACAAAAGATAACGGCCACATATATAAGTTGCGCTTAGTGGCAATGTTTTATTACGAAATCTTCACATTGTCCAGCTGAACAAAAAAGCTAGAAAAATAAAAGCATAATGCAGCGATCGTGAGCACTGATTGCATATGTGAAATCATCGCATAATAGCCATGAAAATTACCTTAAGAAACGCAATCCTGCGAGTGTTAATAAACGTGCATACGCTCCTCATGGATGTCGCCAAACATACGAGCGAATCAGGACGCATATCGAGCACACGTGGAGTCCCCTGTCTTATTATTAGAACTATTGTAAATCGTAAAATAGGAAAGAGGGCGAATGAGCATATGTGCGCAGTTGTTAAAAAAATGAAGAGAATGGGGAGGAAGGGGGAGAAGGTGCGAAAAAGGGACAAGGCGCATGTGTCCGACTCCTACCAAACAACTGAAAAAAAGTCTTAGCACAGCAGAACTCAGATTATGCTTGAATTAAAGCATAGATATGGCGCAACGATAAAAAAAAGGACATAAGGAGCTTTTCTGCTCTCTTGTTTACCGTCGCGGAACGTCTTCCTTTCAAGCTATACGACAAGTAACTCCTGCGAGGTGCCGTCCAGAATAGCTAGCACGTTAAAAGAGATAGGATCTGCCGAGGTTATCTCTATTTTAATTTTCTTTTTAATTTTTTGCTTTTATGGCGCAGGCATCAGTACCTGACTTTTTGCTGCAAGACGCATTTTGCACCTGCAAGGAAGTTAAAGGTGGACAGTGCAAGCATACTGCCGCGGTTGTCCATTAGGTCAGCAACGAAGAAAACAGTTCACGCAGAAGTGGTGTGGGGAGAGCCTCTGTGTGAGCACTTGGGACGTAATAGCAGGGACTTGTGCACCCCCACTCCCTCAACAGCCCCCTCAAACCTCTGCCAGGTGGATAGCCTCCCCCCCACCCCCACCCCCTTTTCCCCTCACTTTTGCTAATGCAGTGGGTAACACCCCTCACATCCAGCAAAATCGAAATTATGGATAAACGCCTGTGTACAGGAAGGAGTCGCGTTTGGATCGCTTTTAATTGTTATTCGACATGCCTTGAAGCTTCGACCACCGCACACATGCAATGAGAGTTCTACGACGTTTTTCGTGGGTCGAAAAACGTCGTAGAAAGCTGCGGCGGACGGCTGCCTCCTTTCCCGAGAGTACTTAGGGACGTCGCCACAGGTAGCGCTTCTGCCGGCTTGCACCAGGCGTATAGATCGGCTCCTGCTAGCTAGACAATGAATTCGTAGGACAGCGTAAGAAAAACGCTGTACAAGCTTATAGTTCCCAGCATTAACATCCCTGTTGTTACACAGGCTGAAACCACCCATCGTCACATGTTGAGATCAAGTAGTGCGCATTAAGTATGCACGAATTAGAAAAAATGGCAGACCCCACGTGCAGTAGGAATCAAGGAAATGCGAAGCACGCGTCAAGAACGTAAAATGGATCTGCATTGTTGTCTCGCTATACCGATTTTGGTACATATGAAGCTAACGAAACGGCCGCAAGAGCAGCAAGACTGTGGCATGTAAACCATGCCGCTCATGACGCGCATGCCATGATTGTAATGTTATGAATTGTCAATTACGTTCGTCATGCAGTCGTGGTCTGCCATAGCAATTTTGGTATACATCCCATTAACGAAACACGAGACATGTAAATCATGCCGCTCATGATATGCCTGTAATGATTTTCATGTTATGATCTGTCATTCATGTTCGTCATGCAGTCATGTTGTGGCATGCCAATTTTCGTATACGTCCCCATAACGAAATGGCCAGGAGAGCACCAAGACCTTGGCATGTAAATCATGACGCTCATGACATGTATGTCATGTTGTGGATGTTGTGACCTGTCATTTATGTTCATCATACAGTCATGTTGTGGCATGCCAATTTTCGTACATGTCCCAATAACGAGACGGCCAGGAGAGCACCAAAGACCGTGGCATGTAAATCATGCCACTCATGACATGCATGTCATGATGTGGATGTTGTGACCTGTCATTTATGGTCGTCCTGCAGTCATGCTGTGGCATACCAATTTCCGTATACATCCCATTAACTAAACGGCCAGGAGAGCACTGAGACCGTCGCATGTAAATCATGCCGCTCATGACATCCATGCCATGATTTTCATGTTATGACCTGTCATTTTTGTTCGTCATGCAGTGATGTTGTGCCATACCAATTTTCGATACATACCGCTAACGAAACGGCCAGGAAAGCACCAAGACCGTAGCATGTAAATCATGTCGCTCATGACATACATGTCATCATTTTCATGTTATGACTTGTCATTTATGTTCGTCATGCAGTCATGTTGTGTCATACCAATTTTTCGTATACATCCCATTAACGAAACGGCCAGGAGAGCACCGAGACCGCGGCATGTAAATCATGTCGCTCATGACAAGCATATAATGATTCTTATGTACTGCCGTGTCATTTATGTTCGTCATGCAGTCATGTTGTGCCATACCAATTTTCATATACATCCCATTAACTAAACAGCCAGGAGAGCACCAAGACCGTGCAATGTAAATCATGTCGCTCATGACAAGCATGTAATGATTCTTATGTATTGCCGTGTCATTTATGTTCGTCATGCAGTCATGTTATGCCATACCAATTTTTCCTATATATCCCATTAACGAAACGGCCAGGAGAGCACCAAGACCGTGGCATGTAAATCATGTCGCTCATGACAAGCATGTAATGATTCTTGTGTATACTGCCGTGTCATTTATGTTCGTCATGCAGTCATGTTGTGCCATACCAATTTTTCGTATGCATCCCATTAACGAAACGGCCAGGAGAGCACCGAGACCATGGTATGTAAATCATGTCGCTCATGACATGCATATCATGATTTTCATGTTATGACCTGTCATTTATGTTCGTCATGTAGTCATGTTGCGGCATACCAATTTTCGTATACATCCCATTAAGGAAACGGCCAGGAGAGCCCATAGTAGTAGGCGGCTAGATAGATAGATAGATAGATAGATAGATAGATAGATAGATAGATAGATAGATAGATAGATAGATAGATAGATAGATAGATAGATAGATACGCTCAAAGTCGCCGAGGTTCGCTAAGAAAAGCTTCGTATTTAAATATAATGGACATATTATACATAAGCAATAAGTACTAATATAATCACAGAACTGCGCTAGAGAAACGTACACACTCACGCACATGAGAAAACTATTTTTTATTGCAAAAATGTCAAGTAAGCGCTTGGTAAGATAGGAAGTGGCGTTGGTATGTAAGATCAAAACTTCTTGCGAGTTTTATTTCAAGAGGGAAATTGTTCCACAGCTTAGCACCTCGTTGCAACGAAGCATACATATCTTTTTCGACTTCCCATTGACATTTTGTTCTGCATTGTCGTTATTTTAGGGCTAAGTACCTTAAGGCCGAGGCTTGTCCGGCGTCTGTCCGTATGTCCGTGCTCACGGCACAGCATCGTCTGCTGTCGTGAGAAAGAGCGAACGGCGCGCGTTGACTATGGAAACGCTCTTTCTGCGATGAACGCTGTATGACCTCGCAAGGAACGAGAACGCGCCCTAGCCCGCCAGAGACAACGCTGACGCAAGCAGCGCCTGCTAGCGACTTTCTTGATTTAAAGAACTGGCAGATCACACGTGCAGTGGGCATCAAGGAAATGCGAAGCACGCATCAGGAACGTAAAATGGATTTGCATTGTTGTCTCGCTATACCGAGTTTGGTACATACGAAGTTAACGAAACGGCCGCAAGAGCACCATGACTGTGGCATGTAAACCATGCGGCTCATACACGCATGTCATGATTGTAACGTTATGACCTGTCATTTACGTTCGTCATGCAGTCGTGTTGTGCCATAGCAATTTTGGTATACATCCCATTAACAAAACGCGTGGCATGTAGATCATGCCGCTCATGATATGCATGTCACCATTTTCAGGTTATCACCTGTCATTTATGATCGCCCTGCAGTCTTGTTGTGTCATACCAGTTTTCGTATTCATCCCATTGACGAAACAGCAGTATAGCGCCAGTAGGCGGCATGTACAGTCGCGAGCAAAAGTTTGGAGACCAATGGGCGCCACAAACAGCTATTTTTCTTTGCAGTCCGAGTAAGTTGGCTTAAATCAGGTGGTTCAGCCTAGGTGCACTTGTTCGACCAATGAAACGCAGTGGTGCGATTCCACGTTGTAGAGCTGTGCTACTTGGAATTTAAAGTTTTTTCTGGTGCCATGGTATCCAAACTTTTGCTTGTGACTGTACATCATGCCGCTCATGACATGCATGTCATTATTTTCATGGTATGACCTGTCATTTATGATAGTCATGCAGTCGTATTGTGCCATAGCAATTTTCGTATACATCCTATTAACGAAACGGCCAGGAGAGCACCAAGACCATGGCATGTAAATCATGCCGCTCATGACATGCGTGTCATGTTTTTCATGTTATGATCTGTCAATTATGTTCGCCATTCAGTCATGTTGTGGCATACCAATTTTCGTAAACATCCCATTGGCGAAACAGCCAAGAGCGCACAAAATCGTCGGATAGATAGATAGATAGATAGATAGATAGATAGATAGATAGATAGATAGATAGATAGATAGATAGATAGATAGATAGATAGATAGATAGATAGATAGATAGATACGCTCAAAGTCGCCAAGTTCGCTAAGAAATGCTGCGAATTTAAAAAATTGGAGGGACGCTTAACTTTCGCTTTTACGAGTGGAACGCGAAAGCGTTACCGTGCCCTATTCGCATCGCCTTCTCAATGCTGTGACACCTACGCAGTCATAACTGCGTAGGTGTCCCGGCACAACATCCTTTTATTAGTTCACACTCCTTTGTTGTCTCTCTCGCGGTCGGGTACAAGTTGACGTACATGCTCCTCATATCGCATCAGTACTCGTCGATGAGGAAAGCTCCGCAGTGGGCCCGCCACCAGGACAGTATACCGAATCGATCACACGAGTGCGAAGGGCGAGCGCGCGCTGCAGCACATTTACCGCGAGCGCTGACGTCAGAGCTCCTTCTGTCAGCATCCGTGAACAGTGGAAGATTTGCGCGCGCACGCAAATATCAGGCGCACAGGCGCCGCGTTGACGCCTTCTCCGTAAAGTGCCAGAATTATTTGAGTTTCGGCGTAACATAATTAAGTGTTCTTGTCGCAGAATTAGTCCGAGCTTATCATGTGTGTAGTCTTCAAATTGCAGTGCGACCAAGACGAAGACAGGAGACACATGAATCACACAGACGAGCGCCGTGTGTAGGTGTTAGTGAAATCGAAGTTTGTAATTAGCCTGATGGATTTTACTTTGAGAAATGGAATTTAGTTTCCCTTAAATGTCTGCGCCATGGCGGAGGGCTTCCGTTGCGTGCTCTAGATTGCTACGGTTGTAGCGGTAGGTCGAGATCATTCTATCTCCCGGATGCCGACACCGACTACGCCAGATTTCCTGCGGTACGAGCTTGTTAACGCTTTCGCGTTATTAGGGCATGCTGGGCCTAACAACGTTGCATGATTCCCGTCGCCGAAATATGCACACTACATCGTAAAAAGCGGTTGAAAACGCTTGCCTGGATAAGGCGACGCTCGAACTGAGGCTGACAGCGTAACAAGTTTCAGCAGCCGTCGCTTTCGTTGCGAAACGAAAACAAGATATCCGCGCAGAAGCTCCTCAGGGTGTTATTTAAAAGGGGGCGCAAGTATTTGCTACTAATCGCCCGCAGTTTCATCGGTCGTACGCTGCTCAGTCGTGGCGAGTAGCGCGCTCCTTTTTTCCGATGGCATCCACTATCACGCGCTTGCGTTTCCAGCCTTTCTTCGGCTTTTCGGCCTTCCTGGTCCTTCTTCTTTTCTCTTGCGTTGCCTTTACAAAATTGACTAATGAGTTACTGTTGAGAAACAATTGGAGATTTATCAGGTAAAAAAAGGTGCAAATCTCACTCAGCTTTTTGTTCTTTTGAGCTTCACTGGAGATTGGTTGAATCAATAGATTATAGACCACTTTTTAATGATCAAAAATATATAACGAAAATACCGTTGATTCAACGAAATTCATATTGAGCATTGATTTACGCGCCGCGGTCTTGGGGCTCTTGCGGCTGTTTCGTTAACTTCATATATACCAAAATTGGTAAGGCGATGCAACAATGTCGGACGACCATGGGCGACACGTTCTAAGAACATAAAAATTGCGACATTCATGTCATGAGTGGCATGATTTACATGCCACGCATTTCCTTAATGAGCTGCATACCAAAAGTGCTATGGCGCAACACGGCTGCATAACAAACGTAAATGACAGGTCTTAACATTACAATCATCACATGCGTGTCATGAGAGGCATGGTTTACATGCCACAGTCTTGGGGCTCTTGCGGCCGTTTCGTTAACTTAATATGGACCACAATCGGTAGAGCGATACAACAATGCACGTCCATCTCACGTTCCTGATGCGTGCATCGCATTTCCTTGATTCCCACTGCACGTGGGATCTGGCTTTCTTTCTTTCTTTTTTTTTTTTTTTTTTGAAGTGGTCCACAGCCACATTTGTGTTCAGGTGCATTGGAAAAGTTCTACACGAAGTCCCCTGGGGTCTTCTTACTGTACAAACTAATGAGACGCACCTTAACCCGGCCCTCTACTTGTTTCTCGGCAAATAATGCGGTCCCATGGCAGTCATGCAAGTTCTAATGAAAGAGTTTCGTAATTACACCGCCCATTATTATGTGCCGTTGCATTAAAAGGTCGATGTGTCTTAGCGATATATATTAAATGAATTTATCTGTGGATGTTCAGACTAATTAATAAATGTACAGATTTAAAAACTAACAAACCTTTACTGAAACATGAAGAGTCGGAATTCAGTTCACATATAAGCTGGTGTGCGCTTCGTGCTAACACTTTCGTGACCGTGGAAAAATCAGTTGTTTATGGGTGGTCAAAGAAATATGTTTTTCCTGCCATAAGAAATGATCGATGCTAAATGATGGAGGAAATTTTGATCTCGCCAACAGTAATAATTTCAAACAACAGATTTATTAGGAATATTATCGAAAAAATATCAAAACGAACAAAAATGTAAGAAAAAAAAGAAAATGATAAAGACTTCGATACTACTTTGCACAGGTTAAACATAAAAGAATTGAAATATGCACTTTGAATACAAGGCCCTGATAGAATATTACTGTGAATATAAGCTCTGTAAGCACAAAAGTTATTTACATGCAAAAATATAAGCACGAGTGCCTATCATGCCACCGCGCGAAGCAGTTTCTAGACGAGCTGAAACAAAGGGCGATGCGCATGTTTCGCTTTCGCAGAAAACACCTTCCTTTTGTCGTAGAATAGTTTGTAGTGCCGGTGTTTTTCAAAAATATGCATCCACGCATATTTATTCGTGTGGCAGCATATCTGTCTGACGACTTCGGTGGTGAAAAATAACACGAACAAATCGGCGGCTCCAACGAACCGCCGCGCAGCACTCCGGAGCGCTAGGCCAAAGTCCGCGCCCGGGACGTCTTCGCGGAGAGAACTCCACTCTTTGTGTAGCCGGTGCCATATTATCCCGTGCGACACCCTGCAGATAAGAGTTGTGACCTTTAGAACACGCCGGATATGTTTACGTCAACGCGCGGCAGCGATAGCACGGTCCGAGGAGAAAGAGAAACTTACCGGCGGACACTTGTTGATGTTCCAGGGCGGTTTGACGCATTTTCGCCGTCCGAAACGAAATCTGACGAATCGATTCCGTCTTCAGTGTCTGTGCTGCTGCCATCATCCAGAGATTCCAGCTCAGATTCATCGGAATCCATCAAAATTCGCCGTTCCCGTGGATCATCGGCGACCGACATCGACGCCATAACTGAAACTGCGCGCGCTCGCCTCCCCGACTGCGAAGGAGCTTTAAAAATCGCAACGCGGCGCAAAAAAAAAAAAAAAACTACTCGAAAGCGAAACTGATAAAATACTTCTTCTTTTACCCTTCGGATGGCGATAGTTCTCCAAGTGCGCTCCGAGAGCGACATAATTTGGACTTCATCGATATTTGGACTTCATCGAATTTGGTATTCATCGATAACATACTATCGATGGGAATAGGCGCGGTTACGAAAGTGCCTATGCATACCATGTGGCTGCGCGGCTCTGTTCAGGTTCGTTAATGCCGTTGTTTTGAAAGGTAATGGATGAACGGGTGCAACGTATCGTAGATGGATCCTATACGACTATTTTTGTAAACAGTAACCCTCATTAGCGGCCTAACAATGAGGGCGTGCCTTCTCGAACAAGGGTATGGGCGTTCGTACTTGCTGAGTGCACAAAGCACCCATAGCGGCATTTTATTCAAGTTAAGAAAGGTGTATATTTAAATCTCAATGCTGTTTCAATTTTAACTCAGTGAATATCCAAGAAAAGATTCACAATCAATTTTTAGTGCACAACGTACATTCAATTATAACTCAAGAACAATTCAACCGCTACGTATTTCCCTGACATTCAAAAAATATTTCATATGTGAATATTCAAGAAGAGTCAACGTTGAATTCAATGGTATTTCAACGGACATCAGCAACCCTTCAGCACAATTCCCAACATTGATCACTATTGCTTCAACTGTTTCAAAATAAAATTTTTCTAAGAGTGGTGAGCTTGTTGTAATAGCTACGAGTGCTCGGTGACTACGCCCCAGCGCAGTCCACTACTCATCTTTATTATGCAGGTTGGTGAGCTATGCACTTAAAAAAAAAAGATTAAGCGTTGTAGTGTGGTGCAATAGCCGAGCTCGCACTGCTTCCTCGCCATTTTTACGGAATGTGTTAATGTAATTTTCGCACACTAATTCTACTTGCTGGTGACATTGAAATTGATCCTGTTATTTCCGATGGCCTGCTTTCAGTACTGCAAGAACAACTGTCGGGCCAAACAGACAGAGAGAGTAGTAGTGAAGAGGGAAAAGCAGGGATGTTAATCCCTTATGGACAACCGTTTTGCTACCCTACATATGGGAACGGGATGGGGGAGATTTAAAGATGGGGAGGAAAGAGAGGAAATAGAGAGAAAAAGCACATAATACAGCACACATACAGTCTGTTGGGAAACGCGAGGTCGCAGCGGAGCTACAGACAATGCAACCAACGTCGCAGGCTTCTAGAACCAACTGACGCGTGCCGGGTCCGTTTCTCGGGCACGCGCCGCCACTCGTTATTTTTCTTTTCTTTTGCAGCCGGTACAAACGCGCCGGCTGAGAACGCCGACGCTAGCGTTCCTCGTGCTGTGGCGTCGGTGGTCTCTACAGGGCCCCCCGCCTAGACAGAAGGTCGAAATGGACGCGTCGCCGAGGCAGTGGAGGGTTGGTCAGGGCGTTATGTCCATTGTGCGATACACTGACCACGTCCGCTGGTAGCTCATGGGGAGGCGTCTCGAGGTAGGCCGGTTTGAGGCGGTCTAGCGAGACCACCTCCTCTCTACCATTTAGTAGGATTGTAGCGGACTTCGGCGTCTTGTGCAGAACACGATACGGCCCGTCATAAGAGGGTGTGAGAGGCGCCTTTACAGCGTCGCGTCTGAGGAAAACGTGCGTCGCAGAAGCAAGGTCTGGGTGGACGAATACGCTGTGGTCCGAAGATCGAGGTAGGACAGGGCGCAATTGCCGGATGCAATCTTGCAGACGCTGTAGGTACTGCAGCGGTTGAGGCGATGTGACCGATGGGTTGAACAAGTCTCCAGGAAGCCGCAGGGGTGCACCGTAGACGAGTTCGGCCGTTGAACATCCCAGGTCGCGTCGTAAGACGGCACGTAGCCCAAGAAGCACCATAGGGAGGTGGTCAACCCAGTGGTCTCGGTCCAGGCGCGCAGTAAGGGCAGTCTGTAGCTGGCGATGGAGCCGCTCCACGATGCCGTTGGCAGAGGGATGGTATGCTGTGGTACGGCAGTGCTTAGTACCAAGCAGGCGGGTGAGGGAAGTGAAGAGGGCGCATTCAAATTGCCGGCCACGATCGGTAGTGACAATGCTGGGGCAGCCGAATCTGGAAACCCATGATGACACGAAGGCTCTGGCGACCGTTTCCGCAGTGATGTCCGTAATGGGCACAGCTTCGGGCCAACGGGTGAAGCGGTCGATCATGGTAAGGATGTAGCGGCAGTCGCGAGATGGAGGAAGTGGTCCTACCAGATCAAGGTGGACGTGATCAAAGCGACGGCCAGGAGGCAGAAAAGGCTGCGCAGGAGTCTTTGTGTGTCCGATGACTTTGGCAGCCTGGCAAGCGAGACACGAGCGTGCCCACTGGCGAACGTCGATGTTAATGTTCGGCCAGACGTATCTCTGAGTAAGTAGGCGTTGCGTAGCCCGAATACTGGGGTGACAGATGTCGTGAAGCGAATGAAATACTGCACGACGAAATGCAGTCGGAATGAAGGGGCGAGGTGTGGCCGCTGACATGTCGCACCAGAGTGAGCCGGTTACAAACGGGTGAGGAACGAGTTGCAGACGGAGAGAACGGGGATGGTCACGCAGCGCTTGCAGCTCTGGGTCTTCCATCTGCGCCTGAGCCAGAGTTTCCCAGTTGACAGCAGATGTAGAAGTGCTGAGCGAGGTGATACGTGAAAGTGCGTCAGCTGCCTCGTTGTCGGTCCCCTTTATGTGCCGAATATCTGTTGTGAACTCCGATATATATGCCAATTGGCGAAGTTCACGTGCGACGTACTTGGAGGAGTTCGTACGGTAGACATAAGTGAGAGGCTTATGGTCCGTCAGAACATAAAAAGGCTGGCCCTCCAGGAAGTGGCGGAAGTGTTGGATGTGGAGTAGATGGCAAGGAGCTCACGGCCGAAAACGCTGTAGCGGGTCTCGGCAGGTTGCAGCTTCCGAGAGAAGAAACCCAGTGGGTGCCAGTCAGAGGCAATTTTCTGCTGGAGAACAGCGCCGATGGCTACACTGGAAGCATCCACCATAATACGAGTGGGTGCGTCTGCCCTCGGGTGGATGAGAAGTACGGCGTCGGCGACAGCTTGTTTAGCTGCTGTGAAGGCATCTTGTGCTTCGGCAGTCCAGGGAGTAGCGGACGAAGAGCACTTGGTTGTGCGAAGAAGCTGGGTTAGTGGGTGAAGAAGCTCAGCACAGTGGGGAATAAAGCGTCGGGAAAAATTCACCAGACCTAGGAACTCACGTAGCTGGCGTAGGGTGGCGGGTGCTGGAAAATCTTTCACGGCCTTGACGTGCGAAGGCAACGGCCGAATTCCCTGCGCCGAGATGTGGTGACCCAAGAAATCCAGCTCGGAAGACCCGAAAACGCATTTTTGAGGATTGACAACTAGGCCGTATTGCTGAAGGCGTTGAAAGAGTTCTCGGAGATGACGCTCATGATCCTGTGGAGTGCGGCTTGCGATGAGGATGGCATCGATGTAAGCAAACACAGCAGGAAGGCCACGCGTCACCTCTGCGATAAATCTTTGGAATGTTTGAGCTGCGTTTCGTAGGCCAAAAGGCATGCGCACGTACTCAAACAGGCCGAAGGGTGTAGTGATGGCCGTTTTCGGGATATCGGTAGGCTCCACTGGGATTTGATGATATGCCTTGACAAGATCCACTTTGCTAAATACCGTGCATCCTTCCAAATGTCCTGTGAAATCTTGGATGTGTGGCAGGGGATAGCTGTCGTGGACCGTGTGAGCGTTCAGCGCCCGGTAGTCGCCACATGGACGCCAGTCACCTTGTTCTTTCTTGGGTACCATATGAAGTGGGGAAGCCCAAGCGCTGGACGAAGGGCGAATAATACCCAGCTGGAGCATGTGGTCGAATTCCCGCTTAGCAATCGCGAGACGCTCACCGAAGAGGCGGCGGAGACGAGCTGCGACGGGTGGACCACGCGTGACGATGTGGTGGGTGACATTGTGCTTGAGCGGCTGTTTTAAATTGCACGGCCTCGTGACGTCAGGAAAGTCGTCGAGAATTTTGGCATACGGGCAGTTAGGGATCAGCGTGCGGATGCCGGTGGGAGCAACAGGCGACAGAACTCCAGTGACGGAGAGGCGCGTCTTGCTGTCAATCAGGCGATGTTGACGCATGCTGACGTCGAGGTCGAAATGGGTCAGGAAGTCCGAGCCGAGAATGGGCCGATTGACATCGGCTACGATGAAGACCCATCGAAATGTGCGCCGCAGCCCCAGGTCGAGTGTGAGAGACCGCAGGCCATACGTTATTATAGAGGTAGAGTTCGCCGCGCGGAGCGTAGGTCCACGTTGCTTAGAAGTGCGGTCTTCCTTGGAGGCGGGCAGGACGCTGACCTCGGCACCCGTGTCAACAAGGAAGCGCAGGCCGGAAATACGGTCAATGACCACGAACAGGCGGCCGGGTTGGAAGGCGAGGTCACATGCCGCCGTCAGTGATCTCGCGGGGCGTTTCCCGACCAACTGCATGGGGACCGGCACCGGCGGGCGCGGTGCTGGTAAGTGCGATGATACCAGCAAATAGGTGGACCTCGAGGACTGCGTGAACGGGGACTACTCGGGGAAGACGCTGGGTGGCCTTGACATGTGGAAACACCACGGTGGTCATGGTGGGATGTCCGAAGGGCGTCGATGGAAGCGGCGAGCTGGTCAATCCGGGACTCCAAGCGAGACACTACGGATGATTCTGGTGTTGAAGATAGTGCGGCGACCGTTGCAGAAGTCGCGTCGTGGACTCGATCAGCGAGCTGGGCAAGGCGATCGAGGGTCAAATCCCCTGCAGCAGCCAGGACTAGGCGAGTGGACTGCGGCAAGCGTTGCAGGAAGAATTCTCTGAACAGCGCTCCGTTCGAGTCGACGTCGCTTGACCGTAGGAGCTGTCGCATGTTGTTGAGCAGCTGGGAGGGGCGTCGATCACCAAGCTCTTCACTGGTAAGCAGGTGCCTGAGGCGCGCGCTCTCAGATGTCGTGGTGCGGTCTAGAATGCTCTGCTTGAGACGCTGGTACGGGGCATCGTTCAAAGGTGCAGCAATAACGTCCGCTACCTCTTGAGCCACCTCAGGTGAAAGGTTGCATAGTAGGTGACGAAACCGAGAAATCTCCGAGGAGATGTGGTGCAAATCGAAGGTGGCTTCAACTTGGGCGAACCAGAGCTGCGGGTTATTGCGCCAGAACGTGGGCAGACGAAGCTGAAGAGCTGCAACAGTCTCGCGGGTGCATGGTAGTGTCAGGCAGGAGGCTGCCTGAGGGTGGTAGGCTGCTAGGGTCGGTCATCTGCTAGGCCGGGTCACCAATGTTGGGAAACGCGAGGTCGCAGCGGAGCTACAGACAATGCAACCAACGTCGCAGGCTTCTAGAACCAACTGACGCGTGCCGGGTCCGTTTCTCGGGCACGCGCCGCCACTCGTTATTTTTCTTTTCTTTTGCAGCCGGTACAAACGCGCCGGCTGAGAACGCCGACGCTAGCGTTCCTCGTGCTGCGGCGTCGGTGGTCTCTACAAGTCAAAGAGCCACAGGCCGTCGCTCTAGCGTGGTACGTGACATCACTGTCAGAACCGCTTGTCCAAACCTGTTTCTTCTAAAAAAAACCCTCAGTAGCGCCTTCGCTGTTTCCGGCTGCAATGTCTCCTGCTAGCGACACCCGAAAATGGCTTAAACAGACACTGGTCTATCGTCAAGGCGCGCTAGAGCGGACGCCATGGGATTGTCTCTGAGCATTATATCCAAGACAGTCGTACAGAATGTGTTGCACCGTCTCCTCGCTGCCACAGGCATCATAGGGAGTGTTGTCGGTCATTCCGATGCGAAATACATAAGACCTTGTGAATGCTACGCGATAAAGCAGAGTGGCCTCTATTCAGCGGATTCCAGTTGGCATACAGAGGTGCATCAAAGAGAAGAGGTGGTATTGAAGATTATTCCGACAGGTATGGCTGCTTGGTGCGTGCCAAAGAGAGAGCGTCACATCCTGCGCAAGCACTCGAAGTCTGCTGCCAGCGTCTGACCTTGAAAGTAGAATGGTGTCTTCGTGTGTTCCTTCAAGAGCTGCCTTAGCGGCGTTATCGGCGTGTTCGTTCCCTGTGTCTCCGAGGTGACTTGGCAACCATTGAAACGTCACGTGGCGCCCTTGCGCATGTGATGATTGGATAAGCCGTCCAATCTCAAATATGAGTTCTTCGTATGTCTCGCGACGCAGAGCTGATAGCACAGATTGCAGGGCTGCCTTACAGTCGGTTAAGACCGTCCACTCTCTAGGTTGTTACCGATTAGTAAAAGTGAAGCGCGCAGAGCAGCTAGTTCCACAGCTGTCAAAGTTGGGTGATCTATCCTAAAGCTGATGGTTATAGCTCTTGCTGGGACAACCACGGCACCGGACGAACACTGGAGGTTTGTGGTATCATCAGTATAAATATGTGCGCTGTCTGCATACCTCTTGTGCATAAGAAACAGCGAAGGCTACGCATTTGGGCTGGTTGGTACATAACTTCCTGTGAAAACGGCGCTGTGGTTTGTGTCCTTCTTCGTCCCATCTTTTAGCGCTGTTTTCACAGGAAGCAGCGAAAGTTGCTTTAGTACAGGTGTGTAACGAGCGAGGGAGACGGAGAACAAAAAGCTCTCCCTTAAAACGAGACGCCCGTGTTTTTTGCGTACTATCGATGACCTAACAGTCACCGGGGCAATAACGAAGCCGTTTATGCTTCCAACAGAGAATATATTTACAAAAGGGTCATGTGGGTCTAATACAAATAAATGAAATGAAAGAAAGGAGGACATATACAACAGAAATACAGAATGTTATAAATATAGTAAACGACAGGAGGGCAGAATAAAACCGGAAAACGTTCACCGGTGGGCAAGGCGGTGACCAGTGACTGTGGCTAAGATGAATGCAGGGAGGGGACCGTCGAAGCTGAAGCAGCGCGGTGGATGCGATGCCCGACGCCGCTGTCAAGAACGCTGCTCACAGTATAGGCCGATGACCTGGAGCGCGCACGGCGTGTGCACTGCTGAACTCGGACGGTGGCTTGCGCTCGCTGCAGTGGCAGCCGCATTCGCCGGGCGGGGACGTCCTGGCGACGTTTCTCCCCACGCCACGCCCGAAGCGAGAGAATGGCTGGTACGGCCTCAGGTGGAAGCCTGGTAAGACCTGGAGTCCCAACCCGACGGGCGACTACTCCCGCGGACCCCCGCCCTGGTTTCTTTTGATTTACAGCCACGTCTGCGTGGCTCTTGCGAATCCTCGATCCTCTCTTTTTTCCTGCAGTGTCGCCTCCTGATTCACCGGACGGCTTCACGTCACCACGTGCCGTGACGCAATGCGTCGTCGTCTTCGTCGATGGCATCGATGGCTTGCACTTAACCACATTTGATTTTTCTTGCCACGTACGGCCACTTCACTCATCACAAGGTCAAGGTGACGACAGCTCAGATCTTCTCCTGATTCCTTGTAAGCTTAGATGCACTGTGGGTCAAATAAGGCACCAAGGGGGCATCGTTGGTTTAGATGCAGTGGTGAAGCCCGAAGGAAGGCTGACGTTGTGAATGACGACTTTGAAAGGACGATGCTTAGGGCCCGTCAGAGGGCCGTGTTGAAAGTTGTGACAGCGGGTACGTGCAAAACGCCTGACGTAGATTCTCAGGACTTCCACCGTAATGTGAGTTTGCACTGAATAGTCCCGAGCAATCGAAATAGTTGTCTCTGCTGGTGCAAATTTGGCAAACCAAGGCAAAATCTGAGTGCTTGAACCTGTGCAGAATACGCGAATATTTGTCTTGCACGTGTTGCTCATCATGGGCAGACTATACCTCGTGCAGACTATACGTCATGTAGTCCCATAACAGGAATTTCGTCCAGTCTAATCATTTCCTTCATCGTTCACAGCAAGGCTTTAGAAACAGGGTTCCACTGTGACAAACAGTGTGACACACAGTGTGACACACAGTGAAGTGTAAACATGGTACACCATGTTTGCACATTATATGCATTATAATCTTGATATTACCGCACAGGTACCGCACGGACTGACAAAATTTTTCCAGAGTTCGCTGAAGCATTTTACAAGGTACCTCCCCAACGACGAATACCCACCATTTCGACACTTAACTGTTGTAAAAGGCATGACATAATTTCTAGTTAACGGCTCACAGTCTGTCACTTTAACAACCTGTTAAATCCTGTCTCTGTGACAGCAGGCGTTGCTTAAGGTTCTGTAACTGGGCCACCTTTATTCCTAAAATAACTTTATGACTTCCCCCGGCATGTTTATCGGGAAATTCGAATGTTTGCGGATGATAGCGTTATTTATCGCAATATACGATTATATCTTACCAAAAGCTCTACAGGACAATCTTTCTAACATGTTTAATTGGTGTGGCACTGGTTAATCACACTGAGTGTCAAAAATACTTTTAAAAATTGACGGTATGTGGTACATTTCTGGAACACAAACCGATTAATGTACAACATGACGCATTACCAAAAGTGTGGCAGGTGCAAGCTGCAACACTTTTGGCTGTTGTTTTGTGGGGTTTAACGTCCCAAAACCAGTTCTGATTATGAGAGACGCCGTAGTGGAGGTCTCCGGAAATTTCGACCACCTGGGGTTTTTTAACGTGCACTGACATCGCACAGCACACGGGCCTCAACATTTCGCCTCCATCGAAATTCAGCCGCCGCGGCCGGGATTCGATCCCGCGACCCTCGGATAAGCAGCCGAGTACCATAGCCACTAGACCACCGTGGCGGGGCACAACACTTTTGGTAATGCGTCATGTTGTACATTAACCTTACGTTCGCAACATACATTTTAGGGCAAGACGTTGTAACATTTAACGAGCTTCAAGAAAAAGTACGCGTATTGGCATTTATGTGGTCATACTCAACGGCATATTAGGGAGCTTATGTCTTTTTCATGCACTAACAAATGGGCAGCAAGATTTCGCTCCACGTAGCATCACGTGTGGAGCTTATGCGCTTTTCCCGGGCCTCCAGAGAGCGGACTGAACTCTGGAGCAACGCTTACAGAGACGACACCAGTGACTGCCGTAACTGAGCAGTGAGACGTGTTCTGATTACGAATTTCTGCTAGTCCGAAGTAGCAAAGCGAAGCAAAGGAACACCGGGTCCTCTCAATCTTCAGGCAACTTACTGTTCGATCCACTTGGAAAACTACAATGAACGCGATTATTTTTCTACGAGAAAAACCTACGAGCAACATGGGACGACTCAGCAGAGTCTGTCTCAGTGCTTATCGAAGCGATGGTTCAGAATCAAGTAAATGACATGACGGTATACTCCAGAAAAAATGTATTGGCTATTAACGTAGCACACGAGCTTACACTGAGTGCCTTGAGCAAGGTTACTGAACTGGATGGCACAAAAGTCTGCTCATACATCCTGCCAGACAGTGGTGTCACTACTGGCGTCATTTACGCCGTCGACGTGTCTATTTCAAGTATTGACTTGCTGATTCTGGTGAAGCCAGCCGAACAATGCACCCTTATAGTTCATGTACGAGTCTTGTCGAGGCAAATCCCGCTGTGTAAAATTAAAGTTCAAGGGACTTAGCCTCCCCTCACATGTCAAGGTCAGTCCCTTTAAACACCCTGCGCGGCCGTTTCTCCCAACACCTCTGCAATGCCACAAATACATGCAATTTGAACATGTGAGCGCGGTGTGCGAGGGCACAACATCTTGCTCGCGCTTCAGTGAACCCCACGCTACAGACTCCTGCGCAGCCACGGCCCTCAAGTGCCGTAATTGCCTCAATTCCCACGAAGCTTCGTCAAAGGATTGTCCTAAGGTAAAGGAAGAAAAAACCCTTAGGCAGATGGTGCGAAACCGTTCGTCTCGTCGAGGAACTATTGCTGCCGTTCGCAGGCGACGCTATCGAAGACGTCGCAGTTCAAGAAACGCCGCTGTCTCGGAAAAGAGTATTCAGCCAGCGACGCCTCCTCCTCGGCCCCCTGGCCGCCGCGGTGGTGTAGTGCTTACGGTGCTTGGCTGCCACCCAAAAATCACAGGTGAGAACCAATGCTGATGCTGGCGAATGTCATATTTTATGACAGGAACTGCCAAGACCTGGTTTAATAACGAGGAAGAGCTCACGAGCTGGAGCCTATGCAATGGCAAATTACGCGATGTGTTCGGCCAATCATCCTCAAGCAAGCGTGCTGCCCAGAGGGAACTTGCTTCGCGTGTACAGACATCCATGGAGTCGTGCCTAGCCTACACTCAAGACGCGTTGTCCCTTTGCCGTAACGTCGATGTCAGCATGACAGAAGATGACAAGGTCGCGCACGTGCTGAAGGGCATCGTGGACGATGCATTTAAACTGGTTGTGTTCAAAGACAGTTCCACGGTTCAAGAGGTCATTACCGACTACCGGCGATTCGAAGCCAAAAGCAGACGCATTGCCCACCAATTCACCCGTGTCTCAAACACTGCAACGACGTCGACATGCGAGGATCTATGTCTAGACTCCCAGCCCCAGTCCGAGAACATTACCAGAATCGTTCGACGCGAAATTGAAGCCGCATCGCCATGTGAAGGCACCCACTGACCCACAACCGACCGTTTCCCTAATACAGGGTGTTTTGCGGCAAGAACAGGCAAGCGTGGGCCTTCAGACCATTTCTTCCGTGCATCGCCCCGACGCTGTCCCTCCGACCAACCAGAGTCCCCTGCAGTACTACCGCCCTGCGAGTACCTGGGATCCGAATGCATGGAAGACGCCCGACGACAAGCCCATTTGCTTCTGATGTGGACGAGCGGGGCTCATGTAGCGTTACTGTCGAATAACGTGGTTCCTACCATCTCGGGGAAGCTTCTTTCAGTGACGCTCACTGCCCCGTAGCCCGAGTCAAGTGCCACCACCCCGTGATGGCTCACCCAATTATACCGCCAATACTGCGACCGCCACCCAATACTGCCGCTCGCCCTCACCACGACATACAGTATCCCGGTCCGCGCCGCCTCGCCGTCCTACCCTCCACGCTTCCCTTCGGGAAACTAACGGGTGCAACTCTGGAGGTGATGCTGCTGGTACGACCTGCCCTCAAATTTCTCTGTTGACGCTCTGTACTAATCAGAACTCAATCGATGTTGAAGTGGATGGCTCACCTGTTACAGCTTTGATTGATCCCGCAGCCCATATCTCTGTCATGAGCTCTCACGCCCGTCAGGGCTTGAAAAAAGTCCTCACTCCAGCTTTTTCACATGTTCGTGTTACTGAAAGTGACATAGCCGCCGTAGTTGGCATTTGTACAGCACGTGTAAGTGTTGCCGGCCACCAAACGTCGGTTCTCTTCACGGTACCCACCCACTGCGCCCATGCACTCACTCTTGGTCTCGGCTTCTTGTCCACCCACTTCGCTCTTATTGATTGTTCAGCTGTGTGGGGCCGGGTCCCGCTCGACGCCATGTTTAGCGTGGAACGTCTCCGCATCCCCCTTTCCCCAGCTTGACGGGGCGGCGGCCCGCCCATTTGCCCCATGTGGTCTTAACATAGGCTGCCATTGGGCAGCGAGAAATTCCCAGAATGTTTGCGCGTTCTGGCGTTTCTGGTTTTGGAGATGCCTCGAGAGAACACGCTGGGACTTGGACAAGTGCGCACGTACTTTTGGGACCCTCCGGCCGACCAGGCCATCGGTCGGATGGCGTGCTTCTGCGAGCCCCAGCGACCACGGCGGCGACCTGCGACCGACGCCCATGTCTGTATGTTCTTCTTCTATTTTCCTTTTCTGAGGGCTCGCAGTCGCGGGTGCGCTAGCCGGGGTTAGGCTCTCCTTCCTTGCATGGTTATTTTTGTGTGTTATTCTGTGTTCGCGTGTTGTTCTTTGTTAATGTCCTTTGTTTGCGTCTTTGTTTGTGTTCGTGTGTGTTCGCGTGTTGTTAATCGTTATCGTATTTGTCCTTCGTTTATATTCGACTTTACATTCGGCCTCGTTTTGTTTGTATTATATTAATGTTTATTAAATTACCATGCACGGAGAGTGACGCCTATGTTTCTCCTCTTTAGCCGCGTGCGACGGTTCGCGCTGCCCTGCCTCGAGTCGGGCCGCGGGCCGAAGCGCGCGGCAGCGCGGCGATGGCATGGCTGAGATAGCTAGCGCGCGGACGCGACGACCTCATCTCTGCTCGTTGAGTGCTCGAACCCACTGCAGGGGTTGACTAGCGGCGATGCCGCTGCTCGCAGTCGTTAATTAGTAGAGAGTAACCCCGGACATTTTGGCGCCCAACTAATGGCGGCCAGGGGCCTCTGCCCTTGGTTCGATCAACGCCGAGCAGGTGTCGGCCGAGTGGGGAAGTTGCGTTCGGTTTCCCGACACAAACCGATTAATGTACAACATGACGCATTACCAAAAGTGTGGCAGGTGCAAGCTGCAACACTTTTGGCTGTTGTTTTGTGGGGTTTAACGTCCCAAAACCAGTTCTGATTATGAGAGACGCCGTAGTGGAGGTCTCCAGAAATTTCGACCACCTGGGGTTCTTTAACGTGCACTGACATCGCACAGCACACGGGCCTCAACATTTCGCCTCCATCGAAATTCAGCCGCCGCGGCCGGGATTCGATCCCGCGACCCTCGGATAAGCAGCCGAGTACCATAGCCACTAGACCACCGTGGCGGGGCACAACACTTTTGGTAATGCGTCATGTTGTACATTAACCTTACGTTCGCAACATACATTTTAGGGCAAGACGTTGTAACATTTAACGAGCTTCAAGAAAAAGTACGCGTATTGGCATTTATGTGGTCATACTCAACGGCATATTAGGGAGCTTATGTCTTTTTCATGCACTAACAAATGGGCAGCAAGATTTCGCTCCACGTAGCATCACGTGTGGAGCTTATGCGCTTTTCCCGGGCCTCCAGAGAGCGGACTGAACTCTGGGCAACGCTTACAGAGACGACACCAGTGACTGCCGTAACTGAGCAGTGAGACGTGTTCTGATTACGAATTTCTGCTAGTCCGAAGTAGCAAAGCGAAGCAAAGGAACACCGGGTCCTCTCAATCTTCAGGCAACTTACTGTTCGATCCACTTGGAAAACTACAATGAACGCGATTATTTTTCTACGAGAAAAACCTACGAGCAACATGGGACGACTCAGCAGAGTCTGTCTCAGTGCTTATCGAAGCGATGGTTCAGAATCAAGTAAATGACATGACGGTATACTCCAGAAAAAATGTATTGGCTATTAACGTAGCACACGAGCTTACACTGAGTGCCTTGAGCAAGGTTACTGAACTGGATGGCACAAAAGTCTGCTCATACATCCTGCCAGACAGTGGTGTCACTACTGGCGTCATTTACGCCGTCGACGTGTCTATTTCAAGTATTGACTTGCTGATTCTGGTGAAGCCAGCCGAACAATGCACCCTTATAGTTCATGTACGAGTCTTGTCGAGGCAAATCCCGCTGTGTAAAATTAAAGTTCAAGGGACTTAGCCTCCCCTCACATGTCAAGGTCAGTCCCTTTAAACACCCTGCGCGGCCGTTTCTCCCAACACCTCTGCAATGCCACAAATACATGCAATTTGAACATGTGAGCGCGGTGTGCGAGGGCACAACATCTTGCTCGCGCTTCAGCGAACCCCACGCTACAGACTCCTGCGCAGCCACGGCCCTCAAGTGCCGTAATTGCCTCAATTCCCACGAAGCTTCGTCAAAGGATTGTCCTAAGGTAAAGGAAGAAAAAACCCTTAGGCAGATGGTGCGAAACCGTTCGTCTCGTCGAGGAACTATTGCTGCCGTTCGCAGGCGACGCTATCGAAGACGTCGCAGTTCAAGAAACGCCGCTGTCTCGGAAAAGAGTATTCAGCCAGCGACGCCTCCTCCTCGGCCCCCTGGCCGCCGCGGTGGTGTAGTGCTTACGGTGCTTGGCTGCCACCCAAAAATCACAGGTGAGAACCAATGCTGATGTTGGCGAATGTCATATTTTATGACAGGAACTGCCAAGACCTGGTTTAATAACGAGGAAGAGCTCACGAGCTGGAGCCTATGCAATGGCAAATTACGCGATGTGTTCGGCCAATCATCCTCAAGCAAGCGTGCTGCCCAGAGGGAACTTGCTTCGCGTGTACAGACATCCATGGAGTCGTGCCTAGCCTACACTCAAGACGCGTTGTCCCTTTGCCGTAACGTCGATGTCAGCATGACAGAAGATGACAAGGTCGCGCACGTGCTGAAGGGCATCGTGGACGATGCATTTAAACTGGTTGTGTTCAAAGACAGTTCCACGGTTCAAGAGGTCATTACCGACTACCGGCGATTCGAAGCCAAAAGCAGACGCATTGCCCACCAATTCACCCGTGTCTCAAACACTGCAACGACGTCGACATGCGAGGATCTATGTCTAGACTCCCAGCCCCAGTCCGAGAACATTACCAGAATCGTTCGACGCGAAATTGAAGCCGCATCGCCATGTGAAGGCACCCACTGACCCACAACCGACCGTTTCCCTAATACAGGGTGTTTTGCGGCAAGAACAGGCAAGCGTGGGCCTTCAGACCATTTCTTCCGTGCATCGCCCCGACGCTGTCCCTCCGACCAACCAGAGTCCCCTGCAGTACTACCGCCCTGCGAGTACCTGGGATCCGAATGCATGGAAGACGCCCGACGACAAGCCCATTTGCTTCTGATGTGGACGAGCGGGGCTCATGTAGCGTTACTGTCGAATAACGTGGTTCCTACCATCTCGGGGAAGCTTCTTTCAGTGACGCTCACTGCCCCGTAGCCCGAGTCAAGTGCCACCACCCCGTGATGGCTCACCCAATTATACCGCCAATACTGCGACCGCCACCCAATACTGCCGCTCGCCCTCACCACGACATACAGTGTCCCGGTCCGCGCCGCCTCGCCGTCCTACCCTCCACGCTTCCCTTCGGGAAACTAACGGGTGCAACTCCTGGAGGTGATGCTGCTGGTACGACCTGCCCTCAAATTTCTCTGTTGACGCTCTGTACTAATCAGAACTCAATCGATGTTGAAGTGGATGGCTCACCTGTTACAGCTTTGATTGATCCCGCAGCCCATATCTCTGTCATGAGCTCTCACGCCCGTCAGCGCTTGAAAAAAGTCCTCACTCCAGCTTTTTCACATGTTGTTCGTGTTACTGAAAGTGACACAGCCGCCGTAGTTGGCATTTGTACAGCACGTGTAAGTGTTGCCGGCCACCAAACGTCGGTTCTCTTCACGGTACCCACCCACTGCGCCCATGAACTCACTCTTGGTCTCGGCTTCTTGTCCACCCACTTCGCTCTTATTGATTGTTCAGCTGGCACTCTGCAACTTGACCTATCATGTCGAATTGATCCGCCAATCCAATCCCGAATGGCCTGTGCTGTGCTCAATATGTCCGCCTGCCACCTCAAGCCATTACTTGCATTGCGGTAGCCCCTTTTTCACCCGCGCGCGACGGTGACTATGTGCTTGTGCCCATTACAGACGCTCTCTTGACACACAGCGCTGTCTTCCCGCACAGTAACTTTCACGAAAACCGTGTTTGCATTCCTGTGCTGAATTTTAGCGTATGTCCACAAGTGCTTCCTCGTGGAATTGTCTTCGCCATGCTGACGCCCTCCGACAACTGCGTTCTCAGCTTTGCCCGCACAGGATGACCGCTTCCACGCCATGGAAGTTACGTCTTCGTTGCCACATTCTTCTGCTTACCTTAAGAAAATGATCGCACTCGGCGTTTTGCAGACCAAGCTGACGCGCTCTTCCGCCTCCTTCCTTCATACTGCGATGTCTTGGACTTTGGTAAACGTCTGCTAGATCAAACGTCGGCCTTGAAGAATAGCATTAACACCGGCGATGTCCTACCGACCTACCGCCGTCCGTACCGCGTGTCTTTAACTGAGCGCCACGTCATTCAAAAGGTAATCGACAAGATGCTTGCCAAAGACATCATCGAGCCTTCCTCTAGTCCATGGGCATACCCTGTGGGCCTTGTTAAGAAGAACAACAACAGTAGGTGATTTTGCGTGGACTATCGGCAGCTAAACAAGGTCAATGAAAAAGATGTCTAACCGATACCACGCATCGACGATGCCACGGATTGCCTTCACGGCGCCAAATATATTTCACCAATCGACCGTCGATCAGGATACTGGCAGATCACCGTTGACGACCTGGACCGTGAAAAGATCTCTTTTGTGACGCCAGAAGGCCTTTACCAGTTTAAAGTCATGCCGTTCGGTTTATGCAACGCTCCAGCCACCTTTGAGAGCATGATGGACAGCCTCTTGCAAGGCTTTAGGTGGTCAATCTGTCTCTGTTACCTTGATGACGTGATTGTGTTTTCGCCGACCTTTGATACCCACCTCGACCGCCTTTGCTCCATCCTTTGTTTTTCGCAACGACGGCCACAAGCTCAACTCGTCAAATTGTCACTTTGGGCGAGAGCAACTTATGCTGGGGCACCTCGTCGATTCTTCTGGTGTTCGCCCCGATCCTGACGAAGTTCGAGCCGTGCAGACCTTCTCCATAGACTCCTGCACTAAGGATGTTCGGAGCTTTCTTGGTCTGTCTTACTTCAAACGTTTTGTGCAGGAGGAGGAGGAGAAATGAAGAAAGGCCGGGAGGTTAACCTGGTCTGAGCCCGGTAGGCTACCCTGCACTGGGGAAGGGGGAAGGGGAGGGAAAGTTCTGGAGGATAGAAAGAGCAAAAAAAAGCTAATAAAAGATGCTGCAGTGATGCTGACGTTGTGGAAGTTGTTTGTCAATTTTCAAAGACGGTTAATTAGTCAAGCAGCAACGCATTTGTTGCTTGGCGTAGCTGAGATGCACAGCGCCGTGGACTTAAGATCACCTGAACGGTGAAAATGTTTCTGGTCATCTTTCGCAGCCTTGCATAGAGTTGCATTCGTTCATTGTCATATTTTGGGCAGTGGCACAGGAGGTGCTCGATAATCTCCTCCACAGCGCAATCGCTGCACTCGGCGCTTTCAGTCATTTCAATTTTAAAAGAATGTGAATTGGTGAAAGTGACGCCCAGTCTCAAACGGCACAACACAGTCTCTTCAAGTCGGGAAAATCCCTGCGGAACCCGCAGCTACATTGATGTGTCGAGAGAATGTAGGTGATGATGCGTGAAGCATGGTGTGTGCCACTGCTGCAGTGTCAGATTGCGTGCTACCCTGCTTAAGAGTTGGGCTGCATCAATTCGTGATAAGGGTGTGCTGACAAGGTTCGTTCCTTCGTGTGCTTTCTTGGCAGCGGCGCCAGCGAGGTCGTCGCCGGAGATACCGCAATGATTCGGCAGCCACTGAAACACGATGTCGTGGCCTTTTTCGATCGCATGGTGGTGTATCAGGCGTATATCGGACACAAGTTGCTCGTACGATCCACGACGTAAAGCTAACAAAAGACACTCTAGGGCTGTTTTTCAATCGCAAAGTATTGCCCACCTACTGGCCCCTTGTTGGTCAATATATTCGACGGCGCTTCTGATAGTAACAAGTTCCGAACCAGTCGATGTTGTCACATGAGAGTTTTTTTTATTCACAGTACTGTTGGCCATACGGCCGTTACAGATTGGGTTGTAAGGCCTCACAACAACAAAGCGGGTGTTACAATACAAAATTACACCAATGCCATAAGTTCTTGAAGCTGCGGCTAGTGCATCGTGATGGTAAAAGCAGAGCGCCGGTAAAGCTAATCCGAGTGGTAGATCCATCCGTATACACGTGTATGTGGTCAAAAGAGATGGAATGCAAACAATCCAGAGCTGCTTGCTTCAATGCCAAGGTACTAAGCTCAGACTTCTTTTTGATTCCTGGCATCGAAAGGCGTACCTCGGGATGGTTCAAACACCACATAGATGATGTGAACGTGCCCATGGTGTGAAATCCGATGGTAAGCAGTCGCGGTGAGCGTTGACCACATTGGAGAATGACGATTGTGGTCGTCGTTCCGGTAAGGACAATAGATGACCAGATTCCATCCGTGAAATATGCCGAACGTGTGTCCTTAACGCATCCGTTGTGATGTAGGTCGTGATGGGATGTTGTCGAGCCAATATTACCGTTCCCGCTATTGAAGCGCATCGCGGAAGGCCGAGGGAAACTCGTAGTGTCTGTGCTTGTACACTTTGAAGTGCTCGGAGATTTGATTTGGAAGTCTTCACAAGCACGGGAGAGCTATAGCGGAGAATGCCAATAAAAAGTGATTGGTATAACTGTAGCATGGCGCCCTCTGATGGTCCCCATCTTTTTCTTGCGATGAACTGGTATACGTGCAAGTTGCAAGTTTTGCCTTCAAATGACCAATGTGAGGGGTCCACGAGAGGTCACGGTCCACATTGACGCCTAAAAAACGATGGCTTCGCTTGTAGGGAATAGGCTGTCTATTGATGAACACTGGATAACGACACAGCTTTTCGCGTAAAAGCCACTAGAGCGCATTTTTCTGTAGAGATGGTAAGGCCCTGTTTACGAAGGTAGTCGGTTGCCTGCGCCGCTGCCTTCTGTAACCTTCCTTGCACGAGCCTGCAGACGTGTTACTGCCGACGACCAGATGCAGACCTCATCGGCGTATACAGAAACACTAACATTTCAGGGTAGTGATTCGGCCAGGTCAAGTAGGGCAATGTTGAAAAGAACAGGGCTCAGAACACCACCTTGCGCGACACCACAAGTGTAGTAGTGGTCGGTGGTCGGACCATCTTCAGTACTAACAAACAGGGACCTTCGTGTCAGGTAACTTCGAATCCAGCGAAATATTTGTCCGCCAAGTTCGATCACTAAAAGTCTGTCTAGTATGGCTTGATGGGACACATTGTCGTAGGCACCTTTCACATCAAGAAAAAGAGCCACTGTTAAGCGTTTCCCAGACTTCTGCTGCTCTATTGACGACAAGAGATCGATGATGATGTCAATCGAGCAACAGCCGCATCTAAATCCTGTCATACAGTCGGGGTAGACCTTGTACCGCTCAAGGTACCACTCAAAACGTGTAAGGACCATTCGTTCCATCAATTTTCTAACGCAGCTGGCGAGTGCTATAGGTCGGCATGATGCCAGCACCAAGGCTGACTTTCCTGCTTTCAGTAACGGTACAAGACGGCTTCGCTTCCATTCTTGAGGCACGATGCCGTCTTTCCGCGATCTGTTAAAAACATGTAGCAGTTCTCGTCGTGCTGCTTGACCTAGGTGGCGCAAAGCAGTATACGTTATTTCGTCTGGCCCTGCTGAAGACCACCTTTTGCAGAGTAGCAGCGCGGCTTCGAGCTCTTCCATAGGGTAGGGGCGTCCATACTTCTGTCTCGTGTGTCAGGAATGTCAGTCAAAGCCATATCGGTGAGTGAAACTTCCCCACCGGCGAGTTTCGCACAAAACTCCTCTGCAACGTCAAATTTCATGGCGGTTCTGATAGACAGCAAGAGCCTTGAAAGGATGGCGCTGCTGCGGGCATGAGCGAAGACCTTTTAAAGTTCTCCACACACAAGAGAGTGGTTTATGCGGGTCTAGCGACTCACAAAACCTTTTCCATCATTGATTATCTAATTTATCAATTCTTCGCCCCATCTTCCTTTGCATGCGCCTTGCAATCCTGAGGTCAAGAATAGACTGTGTAAGCCTGTATATCCTTTCAGCACGCCTTCGTAAAGCACGAAGTTTTTCCAATTCGATATCAGCCTCGGTGCGCTTTCGTGAATGCGCGAAACAGCGCGTACATTCGTGCATCATAAGATTGTTTATTTATTTTATTTATTTATTTTCAATACTGCCAGTCTCTTTCCGAGACCATAGCAGGTGGGCATACAGGTTGGACATGCAAGTGCCACAAAACAAAAGCAGGAATCCAGTGCAGTGATCAAGAGTTATACAATGTAATTTTCTTAATAATAATGGACAATCAGTATGCAAATATACATATGGAAATCATATACATATGGAAATCATATATGTCCTCTAGCCTACGATCGCATAATTCTTTGCATGCGTCTTCCATAATATCATAGTCCTTCAATACCTTTTACTGGTCACGAAACTTCGGGACAAGTTTGGTATAGCGACGGCACCTCCCGCCAGGGGCGCCACCGCAGTCAAGAAGGCCAAGTAGGCTGTCATCGCAGCCGCTTAAACGGCGCGTTTTTGGTGCGGTACGGGGTTTCCCTGGCTGAGACTCGCTCTGGTGGCTTCACGGACGTCTTTCAGGGGTGTTTCATATCCTGGCCTCTCTTTGCTGACAGGCAGCGTACTCGCACCTGTGCGTAGCGGCAGTGTTCCATTGCTTTCGGTCGTGGCGAAATCGGCTTGCAGCCACGCGCGCTACACCGATTCAGCAAACACTGTTTGACACTGTTTGGCGATGGCTTTTTTTGATGCTTTTAATTTTCTTCTAGACTGCTGCCGATGCCAGCGGAAGAACTGGGACCGGAACCAACACTGCCAGTGCGCTGCCGTATGTATACCGTGGAGATGGGCTTGTTTCACGCCTCTTTAGCCGAGAAATGTATTGACGCGCGCAACTTCCGCCGCGGTGCTTTCTCGTGACAATGTATCCATGCTCTGAAAAAATACTTCGCCTAAATTGTTCACAATGTACATGACTGAGTTAAAAATTATATTCCGGTACATTACCGTGTGGCGCCAACGCTCGGCGTAGGAAATACTGCGTTAGAGGAAAAAAAAGATGTAGGTTGCCCGCGCGTCGCTGGCTTCTCTGTCTCGGGGAGACTGTATATACAAAACTCTTAAGAGAATGTAACAAGATTACTGCAGTAATACGTGCACAGAAGCGGAAACACTGCTGCTGGCCCGCCACGGTGGTGTAGCGGTTACGGCACTCGGCTGCGGATCCGAAGGTCGCGGGATCGAATCTCGGCCGCGGCGGCTGCATTTTGATGAAGGCGAAATGTTGAGGCCCGTGCACTTAGAGTTAGATGCACGTTGAAGAACCCCAGGTGGTCGAAGTTACCCCGGAGCCCTCTACTACGGCGCGTCTCTCATAATCACAGCTACTTTTGGAATGTAAAACCCCATCAGTCAATCATTACTCGCCCCGATTGCTCAAAAGTTAAGGTGTGTTGCTAAACAAACCTGGCCACAACGCTCGCAATTCGAAGGGAACGAAGCGCAAGAACACTTGTGTACTCAGGTTTATGGGCGCGTTGAAGAACCACGCGTGTTTTTTTTTTGTTTTTTTTTTGCGAAATGTCTGAGGGCCCTCTCACGCTGTAAAGTGTCAAGGAAAGGAGATTGTCCAAGGTATTTCAGTCATGCTGTACAACAGCTGCTTTCACTTGGACGAATGTCAAAGAAATGTCTTGTGCAGCTGACTGATCTACGAACCATTCAAACCTTTTATAACTTCAATAAAAACCAGTAGGCTCCAAATACTTTGTATTTGCATAACAAACAACTTGTTGTAGGCTGTAAGCATTTTATTTTCAAAACGGAAACTGAAGAAGGCATAGATACAGGTGCAGAAATATAAGTGAATATGCATGATTACATGCTCACAAGATATTTTAGACACAGTGAAGAACAATTATCGCAGTACTAAAGATAGATTAGGTATAGATAAATAGATGCCCCGTGCAACGTGCTCGTCTTTACGAATGATGTCCTCCTTATCGAAATGTTTTTCGCAGAATAGCGAACGTTCGGTGAACTAAACGAGAACGTACCCGTTTCCTGACGCGATATCGCTCGTTTCCACTTCTCTCGGCTTTGGGGGGCCACGTGAACAACGACATTTTTTCGACCGTTCCTCTGTAGCCGGAGCGACAATTCGGCACACCGCACGTCGTTGGCATTGTTTGCCGAGCTGCCGCTAACTATACACAATGCTCGAAAACGGTAAAGGCGCCATTGCCTCGCAGGCCTCAACGAGCGCCTTCTTAGCACCGGTGGCGCCGTCCCGCGGTCAAAGTCGGCAGCACACAAAGCTCTCCCATAGAGTGACGGGGAAGTGTCGTGACCATTAAAAGGTATTTAGGGACTATGATAATATCTTCAAAACCTGACCAGTCAATTTGGCGAGAGACTGTAAGTGACAAAGCCCTAAGTCCAACAAGTCGCAAGTAGGTCGGAATGTGGTCGCTGCCGTGGGTTTCAATACCAGTGAACCACTTTACGTTCGAACTTAGGCCAGACGATACAAACGTGAAATCTAAGCAGTTGCTGTATGTTGTCCCTCGCAGAAATGTCGGGCTACCATCATTTAGAAGGCACAGGTTGTGGTCTGATGCAAAGGTGATGAACGAGCGACCTTTTGAATTTATCTTCGAGCTTCCCCATATCGGATGGTGAGCATTGAAGTTTCCTGTTATGACACAAGGACCTGGTATAGTTGTCATAGTATCCGTTAGCCTCTTGCGGTCAAATTGGCACTTAAGGCAAATGTAGGCGCCGATAACAGTAAAAGAAAGCTTGTGCTTTTTCACAGTAATGCACACATATTGGTTGTCGTCGTCTGGCGGTACGGGATGAGCGAAATAGGTGAGGTCCCTGCGAAAGTACACCACAACCTTACTGCTCCGCGTACACGTGAGTGAAACAAAAGGTTCGTACCCCGATATTCTCAAGGTGGTTGATACGTTCGGTTCACAAATTACCATTACAGGGAAACGGTTTGTTAATAAAAGCCACCGTAAGTCCGATATACGTGACCTCAGGCCTCTCGCATTCCACTCAAAGATGAAAGCGCTTCTGACATCCTCTCTGAACGATTGCACTGGCTGTTGAAGAGCCATGGCGTTAGAGTTCTCAAGCGCTGGACTTCTGTAGGCTTGCAAGAACTGGATTGAGAGCATCCAGCACTTGCAACGCGCTTCGAGCCGTAGGCGTCTCCATCTTATCCAGGAGGACGCGAATAGCGCTCACCAGTGAACTGATCATTCCAATGGCATGTTTGTCTTCATCTGGCAATTTATGAGACACAGACAAACAGACAAAGTGTCCTGTGCTGTCGAAGGCTGGCGTCGTTCATCGGGAGCTGGCGCTCGTCGAAAGCTAGCGTCACTCAATTTAGGGAGCTCTGGCCAGGCGTTGCTGGAAATTTTCTTGTCCTTAGACCCAACCGCATTTGGCCTTGGTGGAAGAGGTGGCGGCGTTTTCAGACAAGGTTGACGTGGTGATGAGGCTCTGGAGGGCTTGGAGCACCGTCGTCGACGAGATCTTCGTTTAATCGACGCGGCTACTTCACGGTGAGACGAGTGGTCTCTAACCATTTTTTTCAGAATGGCCCTCTCCCTTTGAATAATAGCGCAGTTCTTGGAAGAGGCGTCACGAGGCCCATCGCAATTTGCGCACTTAAGCGTACTGACATCGCATGTGCTCGTTGTGTGGCACCCAGTGCATCGCGAGCAGACTGTAGGGTTTCTGCACGCGCTACTCACATGGCCCAATTTCATGCACTTCCAACACTGAAGCGGTTTAGGTATTGCGACGTGGCAACATGGGCGCGGATGAGCTGTTGTAGGTCCGGAGCCAAAGACGGTGTAGGCGCGTGCGTGAGAGGTAGTAACGAGAGCTGACGTGCTACCTCTTCACGGATGACATCCTGGATTGTGGATAGCAGCGGTTGTTGATCGGCGGGGTGGGGGGCCGGCTGCAAACTTGACAAACTAGAATGCGCCCCAGGAATTGTGAGGGCTTGGCGGGCGACTGCGCGCTGCTTACGCAACTCGTCAAAGCTCTGACACAATGAGATGAGGGCGTCCACGGTGGCGGGATTTTTTGCGAGACGCATCTGAAAGGCGTCGTCCTCGATGTCTTTCAGAATGTGCTTGATCTTCTCGTCCTCAGTCATCGCGGAGCTCACACGGCTGCACAGGTTGAGCACATCCTCGATGTAGCTCGTGAAGTTCTCTCCTGGTTGCTGAGCACGTTGACGCAAGGTCTGCTCTGCGCGAAGCTTGCGCGCCGTAGGCCGGCCAAAGACGTCCGTAATGGAAGTCTTAAACACAGGCCAAGTTGGAATAGTGGTCGCGTGGTTGTTATACCACAGTTGAGCGACATCGGCGAGGTAAAACGCGACGTGACTCAATTTCATTGGATCGTCCCACTTGTTGTGCTCACTTACTCGTTCATAGACAGTTAACAAGTCTTCAACATCCGAGTCACCTGAGCCGTTGAAGATTGGCGGGTCCCGCTGGCGGTGGACTGCGCCGCAGGTGACATGGATTGCCGAAGGTCCAGGCTGAGCAGGGTTGGCGTCAGCCATGATGACTCTGGGGACAGGAACAGGTGGAAGCGTCCGGGAGCGAAGTTCCAGATTGGTAGTGGCAACCCACGCACATCCACCAAATGCGACGTAGTTTATTGACGTGTAGACGTCGAGGAACGTCAAAGGCGAGCTCCGACAAACGGCAATCGTCAAGCAGGCACAATCCGGGCAAGCGCTCGCTCAAGGCACGAGACTGTCGCCAACGCTGAGGCTTGCTTGCTTGCCTTGCTCATCTTCTTCTTCATTACAGTATGAATGGCCGAACAACATGGCGGAAGTGGCCTACCTTGACATGTGATGGGAGGGATGCGTTCTTAAAAGTAATCTTGACGCATCGTGAGGTGCCGAGGCGAGAGACACTTGCGATTGCGGTGTCTCCTGTTGCGGGCTTAACTAGAACTGGGAGGTCAGTGTTCGTGATGGTCTGATCAAGATCATGAATTACTCCAGTGTTGACTTCATTGCCGCCCAGAATATAAGGGCGGACCCCCATCCCGTTAAGTTCCGTCACATTGTGCAAAGTCTCCAACGTAGACATTATTAACGTCTATTGCCAGAATGTTCTTGCGTGTGTTCACTCTAATGTCTTTTATTGCGTTAGGCACTAGCGCTTCTAGCTTACAGAGACTGCTTGCCTGTTGAGATGTCTGATGTTGTCGGTGGCGACAAGGGGCACGAAGAGTATGGTGAGTTTCCCAGTGTGTTTCGATGACCTCACGGTGGACGTGCTCGAATTGGGTGATGTACTCACGAGTCTTCTCTTTGCCTTTCAGCTCGCCACCAGCTCGACGGAGTCGTCCCCGGAGTCTTCTCTGCTGACATAGTAGCTAATGGTGTCACCACCGTGGCGTCACTGTCAGTGCCGTTGCGCTTCCTGGAGGCAGCAGCTGCAGGCATCGCAGGGTCCGATGGACGCGAGTGGAGATCCAGATCCATCACACGTCAGTAGGAGACCGCACTGGATGAAGATTATTCACAAAAACGCAGGACTGAGAGACTTAGCATTCTGCCAGAAAGGCACTTCGTCGTCTTCCATCCAGACTTGTGCAGAATTTCGCAGATATCGTATGTCCTCTCACAGATTTACTGAAGAAAGGCACTCCCTTTTCTTGGGGCGCTTCGTCGTCTTCCATCCAGAATTGTGCAGAATTTCGCAGATATCGTATGTCCTCTCACATACTTACTGAAGAAAGGCACTTCGTTTTCTTGGGGCGCTCCGCAGGCTAAGGCGTTCTCTACCCTCATCCTGTTGTTAACCACACCACTTGTATTGGCCCACTTCGACCCTTGTGCCCCTACAGAAGTCCGCACCGATGCCAGCGGTCACGGAATCGGCGCAGTTTTGGTCCAGCATCAGACCGGGCATGCTGGTGTTATCGCCTACATGCCAGCCGTCTTTCCCGTGTGGGCTGTCGGCAAATTCTGACCCTACTTAAATGGGCGGCATTTCACCGTGACCACCGATTATCACGCACTCTGCTGGCCTTCATCCTTCAAGGATCCAACTGGACGCCTTGGTCGCTGGGTCTTACGACTCCAGGAATACAACTACTCGGTTTTTCAGAAATCCGATTGCACCCTGACGCTGACTGCTTCTCCCGCCATCCAGTGGAATCTCCCGAGGCTTTGGATGAAGCGCCAGCGTGCCTATTTCCGCTCACCGCTCTAAGCAATATTCGTAATGAGTAGCGTCAAGATTCCGTCTTATGTGACCTTATTCGCAAACTGCAGTCCGCGTCATCAGATCCGTCCACTCACCTCTTCGTGCTTACGGACGGCACATTGTATAGTCACAACTTCCACACGAATGGACGTGAACTGCTGCTGGTCATCCCACCTCACCTCCGTTCGAGAGTTATCAACCAGCTATTTGACGCCCCTTCTGCAGGTCACCTTGGAGTCTCTCGGACATATGACCGTGTACGGCGCCGATTCTACTAGCCCGGTCTCTACCGCTCTGCCCGCCGCTATATCGCTGCATGCGATCTGTGCCAATGCCAGAAAAAAACCACCCATGCACCCCGTGGGACTGCGTCAGCCACTTGACGTTCCCTCCGACCCCTTCTTCCGAGTTGGTCTTGACTTTCTTGGATCTTTCCGAGCCTCTGCTTCGGGGAATAGATGGATAGCTGTCGTAATCCGACCACTTAACCCGACACGCAATCACACGGGCTCTCACCAGCAGCTGAGCTACAGACATTGCCTTCTTCCGCTACATGACGTCGCCCTACATAATGGCGCCCTTCGTCAACTCCTCACAGATCATGGCCGCTGTTTTCTCTCCAGAGTTATTGATGATCTACTTCGCTCCTGCGAGACAAGGCATAAATTTACCACTGCTTACCACCACAAACAAAAAAACCTGACTGAAAGATTCAACCGGACCCTAACTGATATGCTGTCTATGTATGTTTCGGCTGACCATCACGACTGGGAAGTTGCCTTACCCTTTGTTACATTCGCGTAGAATTCCTTCCGCCACGATACGGTCGGCTTTTCACCCTCTTATCTTCTCTTCGGCCGCCACCCATCTTTATCTTCAACACGACCTTTCTAGCCGCCGTCGATTCGCCAAAGGAATACGCTGGTGACGCTATCACGAGAGCACATCAAGCACGTCAAGTTGCTGATCAGCGCCTTACTGCATTTTAAGATCACCAGAGGCAGCGTTACGACTCCCATCATCGAGAAGCGTGTTTTACCCCGGGGGACCCTGTACTGTTGCGGACTCCTACTCGGCGGGTTGGACTTCATGAAAAACTGCTTTGCCGGTACACTCTAAAAACTGCAGCCGGTTTCGCAGGAGTGAAACGACCCAGCTACTCTTGAGGGCATCGTCCTACTCTAGCAAAACGTCGGATCGAGTGAAATGTCCATACCTCTTGCGGCATGAGAGAGTAAAATGCAATTTCACTCCTGCCACACCCATGTCTTGCTCGCATTCGCAGCCGCAAACATGGCGGCTGGGGTGGGAGCGGACGATTGAAGAAGACAACAGCCGCTTTGTGAAGTGTTTTTCGATAGAACTATAGCAACGGCCTTCCTACGACTTCTACGTACAAGCTTTCGCGTACAAACGCGTGCAGTGTACGTTTAATGAACGGTGCCTTCCTCAACTACGAGCCTCAACCGACGGGAGTCAGCGAGCTGCCTCTCCTGTGTTTTTCCCCGATCGAACGGCCGTACCCGTGCTATGTGAAACCCGCCGGCCTATACACGCCTCGGATTCTTCGCTTACGTGTGCGAAACGAAGAGGAATACACTTTCAGCGACACAGTAAGCTGTTGTGATCGTCGACGGCTGGTCTCCGACGACTCACTGGATATAACTCATACATGTAAAGAAAAAGGCTTCGCTACGACTTCGGCACCGAGCCGTATGACGGCAATGAGCGCGTCGACGGTGAAAATACCGTGACTGCGATCCGTCCCGTTCGCAAGTATGGTAAGTACAGCATAATACCCTAAACACTTCTGATGGCAGAGACATTTCATCTGTGTGCAGAATAACGAACAACGAGGAGTGCATATTTTGTGATCGCGAGCGGTTGTTCGCCGTACAGACGTGCTCGACGGACTCGTAAGGGAACGCCGTCGGAATGAAGCGGGTGGTAGCGGAGCACCCGGGTGCCGCTTTTCTTCGCTGGCGTTGATGAAATTCAGCCGCTATTATGTTCGTACTCGCTTCCTCATTTTACATCGCGAACCAGCACTGCGAACTCGCATTTGCCCGTAAAACGGAATGCCAGCTCATGATATGAATGCGTTAATCTAAAAGACATTTTATATGTTCCGCGCGTTTAGATTAACAGATCTGTGTGGCGAGCGGCTACCTATGAGCCAACGCTAAATATACACCTGTTCTGTGCATACTTTTTGTTTAATTACGCAGAACAGTACCTTACCACTGGCGCTACATAGCAGGTCAAGTATAGCGGTTATATATACGGGACTTCAGTGTAAGACGGTGTATCGCGAGTGTGTTGTGGGCTTTGTGCTTTGCTGTGGTTGTGTTATTGGCGTGTATGTGCGTTCGTGTCATGTTAGCCTGTATGTTCTATGTTCAGTGTGATGTAATTGAATGTCTGCTAATTGTAGCATGGTCGAAAAACGCACTGCTTGTTTTTTTTTTCTTTTTTTTTTGTCTCTGCTACTCCCTGTGGGAGTACTAGCACCCCGCTTGGTGGGGTAGTAGAGCTCTCTTCAAAAGAGTGTTCGAATCCCTTTCGGAGGCGTCCTACTACTCTCTCTTGGCGAGAGTACCGGTACCCTGCAATGGGGTTGATCTACTCTGAAAAAAGGAGTTAAATTTGGGACACGAAAGTACTCCCCCAAAGTGAGTGCCCAGCACTCCCTTTGTTTTCAGAGTGTACGCGCGACAATACCGTGTAATACGCCGGGTAACAAACGTCACTTACGACATAGGCCCCCTCGACCCTTCCTCTGCTCCTCCTCCACTGCCTACAGACATCGTCCATGTCTCCCGCCTCAAACTCTACTGCTCACCCGCACCTTAGCAAGTACTGAGACCGTGCTTCAGCAGCCGAGAGTCGTGTTACAAAATGTAATGCAGGAGCAAGCCCCGAGAGCGGCATCGAAGACGACGACGGGTTGTTGAGGCTGGAGCGAGCGGACCCATCTTGTTTTAGGCTAAACCGTATTGTAAATATACTGACTGCCTTCACGTAACAATATTGAAGCTTCAAAGAGTAATAGCGAAACTTCCAAGTTCAGTTTCCGTCACAAATCTGGTGACACGAACACAGGCGTTGCTTGGGAACGTGATTTCCTTCGTGGCTACGGGGAGCGTAACCACGAAAGCAAGGCGTTCGCGCACATTCGGAGAAAGCAGCCGCTGGCGTAGTGCTTTCACGTGCCGCCTCCCAATGCCGGCACATCCGCGTCTCTGAGTAACGGAAAAATTATCTGCGACACGTATAAGGCTTGCCCTGAGTTTAAAGAGCCCTCCGCGCAATTGCATTCATGTATACTGGAAACACTAGATAAATTTTTTGAACACATTTCCTCGTACACCTAGTCCACCGTGAAAGCGAGAAAACGAAAAAAAAAAATGATCATCGTGGTTGTATACGTAGTCTGGGCACGTTTCGCGAAGAGCAGCCAAGGCGTGCACTGCATACGTGGTCGGATTTCATCGAGGAGCCACGGAAGCATTATAGAAATGTCTGCTACACGGCTGCGACAATGCCGCAGGGTGACGGAAAATGCAAACGGCCATGCTCAAAAGCAGAACGCACTACGAGACGCTTAGGCCTCGTTCGGGTACAAGGGGCACGCGCGTGCAGTGTTTAGCGCGCACGTATAGAAATTTACAATACTCCAGTGCGTGCAAAATAACGTTGCGTTGCCTGCTGCGTAGTTTCTAAATTTTGGAGGGCGGAGGGAGAGACCGACAGGTCTCTGTGAACGATCCGGCATTGGAAGCAGTGGCGCGCTTCACTGAGAATGAGCGGCGAGGACGTTGCGGTGGCGAATTTTTTCCGTTGCCGAGGTTGGAATCGGCAACAGCAGCTTTCTCCGGCAGTGGCCTCACTCCCCAAGCAGTTCATCCGTGCTGCTGTGCCTGTGCCACTTCCGAGCAGCATAATCGGTGAATCGGCTCACGTCAGCAGCAGTACAGTGTGTCCGTCGGTGGCCACCGCGCGATTTGAGTTGCTGAAGTTGCTAGTCTTGTTGCTAGAAATGCGGAGCATGTTTATTTAGTTTGTTCTCATCGTTCTTACCACTGAGTTAGTTTGTTTACGTTTCTTCAGCCTCCTCTGCACCGTAATTTGTTTCTTAAAATGCCTGCGGCAACGAGCACGTGCCATAGGAGAACAAGTGATTCGCACTCTAAAAATGGAGGTCTCTAACCGTAGTTGTTTTATTCAACGGTTCCTTTCCCTTACAAAAAGTGCCTGTTAACATTGAGTAGACCCCCTATAAAGTTTCTATTGACCGTACTGACAGTCCACAGACATTTACAATGCAGTAACACTTGTTGGTACAACATCTAAAGACCTGCTCCTTACTTCTGTATAAAGAATTTTTTTACTACAACGTCTGACGACTTCTGTCTTACTTCTGTCTAATGTTCTAACTACAGTGTCTAAAGGCTTCCTTCTTAGTTCTGTATCAAGAATTTTTTAGCCACAACATATAAATAATTCCTTCTTAATTCTCTATAAAGAACGTTTTAAATACATCGTCAAATGGCTTAGTTCTTACTTCTGTATAAAGACTATTTTAAATGCACCGTCAAATTGCTTCATGCTTAGTTTTGTATAAATAATTTAAGCACACCATAAAATTACCTTCTTCGGACTTTCGCATAAAAACCTTTCTTTATCTGAAAGCGAGAAGTCGTCGAATGCTTAACCTGAACACTGAGCGATTCTTTGATCTTTCCCGTGGGACATGTCATTGATGATTGCGGCTCCATGTTGCCTGAACACAAAGTATATGTCGCCTACAAGTGCACCTGACCCAACTTGTTCGCAACGCGTAGTGTAAGCTGCTTTTGCACTCAAAAATAACATGCGAGATTGTAATCACACTTGCATTTGTCAAGCTAACGAGTATAATTGAGATAGCCCGCAAGCACTGATCTAGTGGGCACTTCTAACGTCTTTCCAGACTTTCACCTTCACGTATACTCTCTTTGACCTGCAGTTCAAACTAACAGATGACACACTGCTTTGATACAGCCGTCTTGCACAAAGATCCAAAGACCAGCACTAACACCAAGAGGGTCCGAGCTGACCCCGAAACGTTTGGTCTTTCGCGTTTCAAGTAAAAAAAAAAGAAACAAAGCAAAGGCCTACGCTGGTGTTATCTCGTTTCAACACTAAAATTATTTTCCTTAACCAGACAGAATTGTGGCAGCTGTTAACGTTTAATATGTGCTTTGCTTGCTGGCAAAAAAAAAAAGAAAAGAAAAAGAAATACAACAACAGCAGCTCGTCTTGCTACCAGCATAGAGCAGTGAATTGGTGTCGCACAGAAGCTGGCAGAATCTCGTTATGAGTTAATTGCGCTACTATAATATTTCTCTAATTTCCGCAAATTCCCCTCTCGTAACCATCTGCCACATAAAAGCCCTTGTGGATATAATGTTTAAAGCTTTGTGCAGGCTCTTTTTTTTCGAGCATTTGCTTTGTGGCGCGCACGCTCATAAAATACACGATTAGCTACTTTCCTTGCGTGTGCGCGTAAATATAAACACATGCGTGTAGCCGCCAAGCGTGGCAAGCCCACTTGCTTGAAAGATGCCAAATAATTCTGCCTTCTCAATGACTTTGTTGTTGTTGCTCTGTGGGGTCTAACGTTCCGAAACCAGCTCTGATTATGAGAGACGCCGTAGTGGAGGTCTCCGGAAATTTCGACCACCTGGGGTTCTTTAACGTGCACTGACATCGCACAGCACACGGGCCTCAACATTTCACCTCCATCGAAATGCAGCCGCCACGGCCGGGATTCGATCCCGCGACCTTCGGATCAGCAGCCGAGCGAATGAGTTTGAGAAGACAGAATTATAGTAATAGTAACTGTAGGTAATACTGCATGTGAAGCAAAAAAAAAAACGCGCATCGAACACTTCGCGGATGTCAGTTTTCCTCAGAAGGGTAAAACGAAGTAATGAGGGACTCTGATAAAACCAAGGTCCTTCAAAACGTCCGTCCAAACCATGCCGAAACGCATGCCATGCTGGCACCTGCTGCGTGCACAAAAATCCTGAACCAGCCCTACTAGTTTGCCAGGCCAGTCCCGCTGTCCCCTCCCCTCTCCCCGACGCGATTCCTAGAATATCCATTGTGCCGAAGCTCTCCGTCCAGGGTTGGCGCGCACCGAGGGAAGGGTTGTTGAGAGAGGGAGAACGGTGTGCACGTGCTGTGTCACCGGTCTGGCAGTTTTGCGTCGACATGCTGAATGCGCCGTGTGTCGGCGATGCTAGCCCAAGCCGTTGAGGTTTTTGACATGTGTGAGCGCCTGGACAGGAGTCGCCCAAAGCTATGTGGTGTTGTCGATAGGCGAAGCTATTGAGGATGTGCTTTAGGAAAGAAAAAGGACGCACGGCAGAAGCCCTCCACTGTTTTAGGCCAAGATCACTGCAACCTACAGCAAAGACAAGGCCAAGTGGTAACTACTTCTGCGTCTCGATGGATTTTCGTTAGATCTTCTGACCACACATGAACTATTTCCAGTCTTCTTGTATGTTCTGTTAGTGTGATGCGCTTGAATATTTTCTTTTGTTCACATATTTCTATTCCTTTTCGATCGAAGAGGCTCACCATGGCAATTTTTCCTGCATAATTCCTCGTATAATTCTCTTCGTTGATATACCGTCAGCCTAGCAGTACGCACGCGTGCACCTCGCAACACTGATTTGTGCGAAGCCTATCTGACAACACACATTGCTTATGATACAGCGACACGTGTCTGCGGTTGGTGGTGAATTACTACTGGAATGAATTTTCAAGTTATATGACACTGTCTTTCCTGGTTTTTTGATCAATAATGAACTTTCTTATTGTTGAAATACTCGTAAACAAATCATACTTCTATGCGAATGTGTTTGCGAGGCTAAAGCAGATATGCTTATTTTAATCATCTGTTTATCTAGCCACCTCGTGCTAAGTAGAGGTGTGCTTTACGTTGCCTATTTTAAAGTTTACTACGAAATGCGCTTGTCTATTGTTCTTACTGCTGTGTACCAATGAAGGATAATAAATTATTCATTTTGCAACATCTTCGTATGTATCTTGCTTGTTCTTGATATGTGTGAACTCGTTCACACATATCTACACAAGCTGTCACGGGGTAACATATGTTGGTAGACCATTCTGAGAATGTGAACAGTGTGTGCATGAACATGCCTCATTAGGTATATTAACCAATTGTTAAAAAGGTATATTGAGACAAATGCTAGTAGATGATCCACAGAAATCCTACAAACACACATCCTTTTCGCAGTATGTCGCTAGGGCGTCAGAAGAGAGCTGTTCGTAGGACGCTGATTGATTTATTTGTGGGGTTTAACGTCCCAAAACCAGCTGGGATTACGACAGACGCCGTAGCGGGGGTCTCCGCAAATTTGGACCACCTGGGGTTCTTTAACGCGCACTGACATCGCACGGTACACGGGCCTCAACATTTCGCCTCCATGGAAATGCAGCCGCCGCGGCCTGGATTCGATCCCGCGACCCTCGGATCAGCAGCCGAGTACCATAGCCACTAGACTACCGTGGCGGGGTTACCAATTGTTGATAGACGGTCATGTTTTACACATCTAGGTGAACTTACAGACACACGCAGCAAAGCAAAGCCTACAATATGACATTAAACATGTTACTTTGAAATGTGCCAATGTACACATTTCGGATGTGTACTGAAATGTCGCTGACACAAGCCGACCCTTTCTTACTTATATGCGATGCCTCGAGCACTTCCCTTGCGGTCTGATCCTTGCTTTTCACAACGATTTTTGCTAGCGTGAGGTGCGGCACACATGAGCAGGCTTTTACATGCGCAGGAAAATTCGCACCATCGCCTTTTCCAGTATAGTTAGCGTGCTCCCTCAATCGGTCGTTAGTGCTGCGTCTAGTTTGTCCTACGTAGGAATTGCCGCAGCTCAGGGGAATTTCGTAGACAACTCCTTCGGCGCAGAGCCTGGTGGGGTCTACGCGCTGTTTTTTTTCACGCATTGTACTTTGCTCGAGAGATACGCTGGCGCACGCGTGCCGGTTTGTTTGGAGCCCAGAAGACCACTGGTACTCCATACCTAGTAGCCACTTTCTTCAGTTTGCAGCTGCGCTTATGCGAATTTGCATAAGGTGAGCCACAACCTGAAGATGTTGTTTGCATTGCTGCGCATGTGTATAAGCTCACGTACATTGTAACATGACCGTCAAGAAACAGCTGGTGGTTGGCGCACGTTTGTGTCGTCCCTGTTTCTACTACTTTCATTGTTTCTTCCATGCAGAAGGGCACGCATTTGGGCTGGTTGGTACATGATTGGAAGAAGACGAAACAGCGCAGGACAACAGTAAAAAGGGAGAGCACTGCCTGAACATGTTTAGCAAGCATGCGTATAAAACTTCACCGCTATTTACAGCGTGTTGATTGCGTCTTAAAAACGCAACCTTGGCTTAGCGAACATTACTGCTAAGTAGGGGTTTATCCAGAATTTCCGTTTTCGGGGGCGTTACCCATGGTGTTGCTGAAACGCGCGGGGGGGGGGGGGGGGAGGGGAGGGTGTTTTATATACCCCTGCTGCTAACATAAAAGCAGCGCGCATTCGATAGGTCACAGCCGTGGTTTAACTCGCTCTGCACATCTACGAGCTGCGCATATGTTATCGTATTTGACGAATCCAGACAATGAATTGAACATCGGAAGGTAATGCAGTGGACGCGAAGTGCAATGCAGATGACAAAGTCACGCTGTGCGGTTCTGAGGGGGTAACGCGCCTAATAAAAGGAAGCGCATTTTCGACCCGCGAGAAATAGGTGTCAATAACCGGGCAGAGCGCGCGGGCTGTGTCTCCTACTAACCCCACATCACAGTAGCAGAAAACTTCCTCGCCAAAGTGTTTGCTGCACACACGAGTTCAAGGTCATGGCTGTTTGCCTGTTCTCACGACGCCTAACCAAATTTCTTGTCCCCCGGCACACGTGAAGGCTGACCGCGGACTCCGTCGCGCACACCCATCACACCGAGCAGCTTACCATTTTAGCACTTTCAACGGCAGCCACTGGCTATTCAGCTGCTTTCAAGCGTAGTAAATGCAGACAACTGCAGCCAGAAACGACTCGTACGTGGGCAGGTTTCAGTTCGGCTCGCTGCTTCGGAAGGAGACGACACGGCCAAACACGTCACGCTGATAATGCAGCCCCGGCTAGCCGATATTTGGTTAGGGCGACTGGTGTGCAGTCTATATTCCTCTGTTAACACGAAAGTGTCTTATGCCGGGCTCCACCAAGAAATCACTCACTTACTTCCGTCACGGAAATGGATCTGTAATAAAATGAACACATATACTTTGAAAAAAGTACGACCCCGTCGGACTCGAACCCACATTCACCGATGATGCGACAATAGAAACTGGAAGGTTTATCGATACACCACCGAGAAATTGGAGGTATAGAGAACGAACGGGCCTCATATTTTCACTACACCGCTTTGCAATTTGCATCTAACTGACGTCCGGTTAAAGCAAAGGTGTTTAGCAAGCAAAACTACTCCTATATTAAAATCGCCTCCACTCCGTTGCGCTCTTGGATTACAGCGGCGGCACCGCCATCTAGGAACGATGGAGCGAAGACGACTGTCGTGCTAATGCGCGCCGGAGGTTAGCGCTTCGGTAGCCTCTGCTCGTCGATCGCAGCCGAGGTAAGCGACGTGGGTCTGCGGTGTTCAGCCGGCGCGATGCTCGGGCAAAGTACACCTATACGGCCGCTACAAAATTTGTTTTGTGTGGCCAGTTGTGCTGCGACGCGTCCTTGTCGAGGAACGCAAAGATGGCCGTCAACAAGCAAATGATGCGCCTTTCGGTGCAGTGGACTGTGCGTTCACTAAACAATCCGCTGACAGCCCCTTCGGTTTCGCTTGCAAGGTTCCAACGTTTGCAGACGCCCCTGGCTTATGACATGGTTTGCGCAGGGCTCTTGCGCATGCAATGCAGTGCCTCCGGAGAAATGTCACTCGTTCGAGAACTTTCGCTTTTCTACAACTGGCTAGGATCTCTGTTCAGTGATGGGGTGCGGCTGATGCCTACGTGCAGCGGGTTAACATGTCCCGAGCACCCATCCCCTTTCCCGCCCCTTGATTCGTCAGATTGCCGCTTATGCATTGCACAGCTTCGCGAAGACGTTTCACTTCTGAGTTATACCGATTCCTATGACAGAGGGATAAACCACATTTTTTGTACTCTTCCTTTAAAGGGGCCCTGAAACCATATTTTACTCGCTGAATTTTGCATCGAGATGGGTTCTCTGTATTGTTCGAGCTAAATTCAAAAAGAATTTTTGAGATCGATGCAGGAAAACGCAAGTTATTCAACTTACAAATTAAAAATAAAAGCATACGACAGATATCGGCATCCCGAGGCACGTACACACTAAACAAAAATAACCAGGAACGGGAGTAAACAGCTTGTCCTTTAGCGCACAACCTTTTCTGGGTTTTTTTTACTACGTAACAGTCAAGGTAAAAATTTACTCTCACGCTAACCGAGTTTTTGAACGTGGAAACGGCAGTAATTGTTTACCCCCCTAGAGGTTTTCAGCGAGTATACGCGGAGTAATTTTCTACTGCCTAAACAATGTTTCCTCGGCTTTTTTTAGAGTTATTTTTACAGCTCATTCGAGGTTTACTGTGGCTGGGTAAACATTAGGCTTACGCAAAATGCAGACATCACTCAATTTATTGAGCAGTAAACGAGGACTCACCCTTCGAACTTATAACATTGGAAGCACATTTTCACTCGTTGAGAGCGCAACAAGCACAGGCACAAGCGCGGGAGCAGAGATACTCGAAAGTGCGTTTTCACTTGGCCGCCGTCCACCAAGACCGGCGCTAGGACAGCGAGAATCGCACGAACTCAGCACAAAACCACGCCGCACTGGTAATAACACTCGGGGTAGTTCGCCGTGTCGTTGTCGTACTCGTTGACGATGCGGTCAGTCAGGAACGTTTGCGACCGTAGTTTCCGTGCTTTCCCAGAACTCGGCGGTGCCTTCGAAACGACGGTCACTATAGGCATAGCTGCCGGAGATGTCGCGGTATCACGTTCTAGTTGACGGACGCCGGCGTACGCGTATCGGCACGCGCCGATACGCGTACGCGCTTATCACACTCACGCCGTTCACACTCACGCCCCGAGACGTCGCGTCCCCTCTTCCGCGCCCGACGCTTTTGACGAACAGTAGCTTGCAAACGCGCACCATGTGGCTAGGCCTAAACAGTCATTCGAGGGCTATCACGGCCTCCACCCCTGCGCCACGGCAGTCTGGAGTTTTTTACCACGTGACGAGGTACGTAGTTTTGATCACGTGGCTTTAAACTCTAGACTGGGGTTTTTTTATCACGTGACACAAAACCCTCTACGTAGTAAAATAGGGCAATAGCGTCCTTTTACTACCTTTCTAACAGGTGGTAGTAAAACTATGTCATATGCTCCTTTTACCTCAACAAGACGTAGTAATTTTGAAAACAAGGGAGTTTTTAAGGCTCATGAGCCGCAGAAACCCAAATATCGGGCAACTTTTGCTTACAGTGTATGCTGCTTCCAGTCAAAACGCGGCTTACATCTTCCAGAACAGAAACCGCGCTGCCCTCTGTGGCCTTCCTACCACAACCACCAAATGGGCCTCAGAGCACTCCTTGTGTCAGTTACAAGCAAAATGAAATTGCAATGCATAAATTTGCACTTTTTAGTAGGTTTAGCAAGCATAAAACACTTTCTCAACTTGAAATTTCTGATATTCGATGCCTTGTAAGCATTTGTAATGCATATTTTTACTTCTATACTGTTCCCGGCCAATCAAAACCTGCAGAAAAACCAGCATAGTGATGCTATAAACGCTCGCAAAGACTGCTGATGTATGGTGCTGCAGTCATCACGGAAACCGATTTCAGGTACAAATTAAAATATAATACGGTTCGATTTCGCCGCTTTCACTGGTGTTTCGGTCATCATCAAGCCCCACACAAAGAAAAGGTACAGTGGTCAAGACTTATGTCTAGAAAGACGGAGCGTCGTGCTCGGAACTGCACGAGCGACATCTAAAGTTTGAAACGGGATCTGAGCATGCGCAGCGTCACTGACGCGCTTGCCTTGCAGTTTCCGTCGTTGTTTATCTTCGCGGCCGCGACAACTGCAGTGATCGGCAGAAGCGCTGTCAACCATACAGCGCCGCAAAAAGAAAGAGTGCCGTCACCCGAATTGTCGCGTTTTATACTGTGTACTTATTCTCGGTTCGCGGTATCATATCATACCGACAATGCGCCACATAATGTCTATTGCGCATCGCTCTGCGAATATTTCATAGCGCATTGCGTTTATTGCTGTGTGCTATCATTTAATTTCATAAAACTACTGTTAATTGTAACTCACCAACGATGCGTTGACTGCGACTAAATGTAGTTTAGATTACCCATGCATACGACGATCCATCGGTCCTTCGTCGGTTGTAGCCCTTTCTGGCCGACTACGGGGAACATCAGCAAGCCGACCTTCCTTACGCAATGCTTGGAGCACTCTATTCACAGTTCCAAGTGCGAAATTCTATAGAGGCCAAAAGACAGCTTCTCATCAGTCTGACGCGAAAAAAAAGGCAGATCCCACGTGCAGTGGGACTCAAGGAAATGCAAAGCACGCATCAGGAACATAAAATGGACATGCATTGATGTCTCGCTATACTGATTAACATCACGTTAACGAAACGGCCGCAAGAGCACCAAGACTGTGGCACGTCAACCATGCCGCTGATGACACGCATGTCATCATTGTAATGTTATGGCCTGTCATTTATGTTGGTCATGCAGTCGTGTTGTGCCAAAGAAATTTTGGCACACATCCCATTGACAAAACGCGTGGCATGTAAATCATGCCGTTCATAATATGCATGTCACGATTTTCATGTTCTTAGAACGTGTCACCCATCGGCGACAGACATATGCTGTCTCGCCACACCATTTTTCGTAAATATCAAGTTAATGAAACGGCCGCAAGACCACAAAAACCGTGGCATGTAAATCATGCCACTCATTACACGCATGCCATAATTTTCATGTTACGACGTGTCATTTATGCTCAGTCATTCAGTCATATTGTGGTATACCAATTTTCGCATACATCCCATTAACGAAACGGCCAGGACAGCACCAAGACCGTGGCATGTAAATCATGCCGCTCATCACATGCGGGTCACCATTTTTGTGTAATGACGTGTCATTTATGTTCTTCATGCAGTCATGTTGTGCCACACCAATTTTCGCACACATACCGTTAACGATACGGGCAGGAGAGCACCAAGACAGTGGCACGTAATTCATGGCGCTAATAACATGCATCTCATAATTTTCATGTTATGATCTGTCGTTTATGTTCGTCATGCAGTCAGCTTGTAGCATACCAATTTCCGTAACATCCCATTAATGAAACGGCCAGGAGAGAACCGAGATTGCGGCATATAAACCATGCCGCTCGTGACGTGCATGTCATAATTTTCATGTTGCGACCTGTCATATACGTTCGTCATGCACTCATCTTGTGGCATACCTATTTTCGTATACGTCCCATTAACGGAACGGCCAGGATAGCACCAAGACCGTAGCATGAAAATCATACCGCTCATGAGATGTGTATCATGATTTTCATGTTATGACCTGTCATATATGTTCGTCATGCAGTCAGCTTGTAGCATACCAATTTTCGTATACATCCCATCAACGAAACGGCCAGGAGAGCACGATGACCATGGCATGTAAATCATGCCGCTCATGACATGCATGTCATGATTTTCGTGTTGTGACCTGTCATATATGTTCGTCATGCAGTCATCTTGTGGCATAGCAATTTTCGTATACATCCCATTAACGAAACAGCCAGGAGAGCACCAACACCGTAGCATGTAAATCATGCCGCTGATGACATGCGGATCATGATTTTCATGTTATGACCTGTCATATATGTTCGTCATGCAGCCATGTTGTGCGATACCAATTTTCGTATACATCCCATTAACGAAACGGCCAGGAGAGCGCATAGTCGTAGGCGGATAGATAGATAGATAGATAGATAGATAGATAGATAGATAGATAGATAGATAGATAGATAGATAGATAGATAGATAGATAGATAGATACGCTCAAAGTCGCCAAGTTCGATAAGAAATGCTTCGCATTTAAAAACCACAGACAACTTTATACAGTAGGGCGTACAGTGGGCGTAAATCTGTTGTTGGGACAATTTAACGCGAACGGAGAATTAGAATGCAGCATAGCTTGCATCGGGCGCTGCCAACAATACGCTTCGTTTCTTTCTTTTTTTCTTTTGTTACTGCGCTAAACCGTTGACAGCACTACCGGCGGCCAAAGCGGTTGTTGCATCCGCGGTGATAACCAAGGGTCAAGAATGCAAGGCAGGTGCGTCAGTGGCGCTGCGCATGCTCAGATGTGGCCCGTTTCAAACTGTAGATGTGCCTCGTGCAGTTCCGAGCACGACGCTCCGTCGTTATAGATATGAGAGTTGACCACTGTACAATAAAATCAATGTGTGTAAAATGCGTTTCAGGGCCACTTTAATATTGCACCGGACCAAAGCAAGAGGGGGGGGGGGCGTCTGTAGAAGCGCCGTCTGTGCTATCGTGCACCGCCCGCATAATCACATTGCCGTCATACCATGGGCAGTGATAAAGATCTGGCGTTCTCCTTTATATGGCGCAAGCAGGCTCGTATGCACGCAAGATGATGAAAACGGGCCCCATGAAGCGTCTGAATGAGCAACGCATCAAGCTGCGTCGCCGGGATCAATGTTGAAACTTTTGTTATTTGCGTGCGAAAATGTGCAACTGCTTCTTCTTTCGAGACCGGCTCTCACTTTTTCTATCGATTAGCAGTTTTCTTACCACAACGGAAGTTATCTCCGGCATAAAAATAGTACCTTGGCAACTATAGCTACATGCTCCTTCAGTTCTTCGGTTAGGGCGTTACATCAATTTGGCAGGTTTTCTGGATTTATAACTCTGATCTCACAAAAATAACGCATCATGTTTTTACAGAGTGTGTTAGCACGCATGGTTGGCTTTTATCCTGTAGCGTTCAAACCAAATCGAAGGTTGACTTTTAAAGAACTACACTGTTAGAGACATCATGTGCCTTCGTGTGACTTCACTGCCTTCGAAGGGCGCGCACCCATATTGCCTGATCTGGCGATCTTTCAGTGCATCGGCCTATCGCAACTAACACGTGTTTTTTTTTCTATTTTTCCTACCTCTCAGTTATTCATAAAACATACGCGTTACACTGGAATAACGCCTGCTTTTGTTCTGTTGCCTACGCTGATGCTTCGATGGTTCAGCGCTGCTGCGAGCACGCCACGGCTGTCCCTGTTCTACAGTGGCGGCGAGGATAGGACCTCCGTAATGCAGTGAAAGTCGAGCCCTAAGTGAATCCCGCGCAAAGCCCAGTAACGAATGTCACCATGGCTCACCATGGTCTTCCGACCTTCGATGAGGGCAAAGATAAGTGGGAGCCACACGTTATGAAACTAGAAGCGTACTACGAAGCGAACAGAAGTGAAGATTCGACTAAAGAAAAAAGAATTAGCGGTTGCCGCGTTAATACGCTTACGATCCAAGTGCTGGCACGAAAGGTAGCTGCACGCAAGCCAAATATATTGACTTACGAAGAAGTCGTTCATGATTTTAGTGAGCACAGCGATTCCAAGACAAAGGAAATCACCGAAAGTTTCAAGGTCTTTAGTAGTCAAACGGAAGGTGAGCCGATTAATGAATTCCTAGTAAATATTCACCAAATAGCTGACAACTGAACTTTTGATAGTGCACTGGATCACATACTATACAATCATATAGTGTGGGCTCCAGATGCAACTGCTTCAGATGCAAGTGGACTCCAGATGCAGCTGCTGGATAGAAGGGAATTAACTGTATCCAAGACGTTCAACCGATGGCCCTAGCAGCTGAGGCTGCTTATAGTGACACAAAAAGCGTCGTTGGACCGGTGACAACGTCCGTGTTAGAGACACAGGCGTACCAGGAACAAGCGCTGCAGAAGGATATGATATGAGGGTTTCCCTGCGTCAAGAGTGCCCAATATGTGGCAGTGGAAAGCACAATGAGACGTGTTACGCCTGGTCTAGCGCTCGCTTTTAGCGCTGCGGATGGCGTGGTCACTTATCAAGGAAATTTAGCAACCGCGAGGCTCGAGAAAAAGGAACAGCAAGGACAGCACGAGCTAACACCCTCTTGGGGGCGCAAGCTTCGGAACAAGATGACCATGACGCAGCGCATATTTGGACCTTGGTATCGGAAAGAAAAATCCGGTGGGAGCCACCGATTTGCAGAACATCCCCTTAGTGTGTTGTTCAGCTCCCCATAGAAGTTGACACCGGATCGCCTGTTTGTGTCATCCCCCCTCACCTGTGCTAGACGCAACGCAGCCAACGGCCGGAGCTCAGACCATCCAACTTGAGATTATCTTGCTACAGAGGGCGCCTTCCAGTATTTGCGAAGCACATAGCGTTATGGGGATACAAGAGGTACGACGTGCTTAGGGGTCTGTGGAAAGGGGTAATTGTACCGGGGCTTACATTTGGGAACTCAGTGGTGTGCATGAGGCCAGAGATACAATCAGGAATGGATGTGAAACAAACAACTGTGAGACGCCTCGCGTTGGGTGCTCACGGGAAAACGACAAATGAGGCTGTAAAGGACGACATGGGATGGGCGAGTTTTGAGGCAAGGGAAGCCCAGAGCAAAATAAGGTTTGAATAGAGGCTAAGGAATATGAAAGAGAGTAGGTGGGCAGTGAAGGTGTTCCGTTATCTATATAGAGAGAGCGTTGACACGCAGCGGAGAAAAAGAACTAGGAGGCTCACCAGTATATATACGGCTCTAAGAAAACTAACAAAAAAAAAGAGCGTAAAGCGAAATGTCAGAGAGGCGGAGATTTACTGGATGGCAGCGATGAAAAAAAAACGACTCTGAATAACTACCGAAAGGGCAAAAACGAATTAAAGAGGGAGTCATATTATGATAATTCAAGAGGAAGTGCATTACTGTTTGAAGCGAGATCGGGCTGCCTTGGAACGGGTAGTTATAAAGCAAAATTCAGTAAAGGAGAAAAAATGCACATGCTGTGAGGAAGATAGCGAAACGATGGCGCATGTTCTGATTGAATGCGGAAATATCCACCCCGGTGTACGTTTGGGCACTACCCTACATGAAGCCTTGGATTTTATAGAGGACAATGGAAAGCTGAACATACCCGTGATTGAAATTAGTGAGAGACGGTTAGAATACTGGTGGCAGAAAACGAGAGAGAACGGACAAAATAATTATAGGGGAAAATAAGGACTTTCTGCAATATGGGTAGAGAACTGGGCTATGAATTTACGTTTTTGCTATAGTATGGTCGATTTAACTGAAGTAGATTTAAAAGGCACGAGGATAGCTTAAAGAGAGGGGGGGGGAAGAAATGTTCTTAAATTTTTTACGAGCCTGGTGACGCACATGTCACCGCCCCGCTACAAACGGGACGCTCATAGCATCCATCGATCCACCTGAAGCTTGCTCTCCAGGTCCTTCATAAAGGTGTCACAGTTGGGTGTAAGCTGACCGTGTTGGACAGTGCAGGACCAAGCCTCAGCGGGCGCAATTGAATCCAGGTGCTAAACGATGCGGGTGTTCCTGTTCTTCGTTTTGTCAGGCCGGGGTCAACTTCAGCGAAAGGACTAAGCGAATGGAGCGTGAACAGTACATTGGACGGCTATCATGACTGGGGCTAATCGAGAGTCCTCCATCCAGCCTGCACCTAAAGGAAGACGCTGTAACTAAGTTCTATAAGGTCAGACCCATCCCATACGCGTTGCGCGCATCCCTTGAACTCGACCCTTCAGTATCTCTGGCTCCGTAACGCCGGTGGCACACAGAATGGGCAATGCCCATAGTAGAAGTACTTGAGACGGAGCAGTCAGAATTTGCGGTGATTTCAAGGCCACAGTAAATCCTCCTTGTGCAACTGGGCTATACCCATTTCCAATCATTGAAGGTATGTTGACTCAGCTACACAATGGGGATTTTTTCAGCCCTCAGGATTTAGGAGATGCATGCAATCAAGTGGCGTTCGATGATACCGCGAAGAAAGTGCGCGTCGTTAATACGCCGAAAGAGCAATTTCCTCCTGCGCCGTAGATATTTAAAAAATGAATGGGGAATGCATTGACCGGGCTTCCCGGAGCACAGGCTTATCTTGACGGTGTATAATTTCAGCAATAGCCAGTTACAGTGGTGAAATACTGAACAACGTCTTAGAGCGCTTCCTAGAGCATGGCCTACAGCTGTGGTTCGATAAGTGCAGGCTGCGCAGACTAGCAGTAAATTATCTCGCTCATCGCATCGATCGCAATAAGCTGCATCCGACAGAGAAAAACCTTGAAGCTACCATGAAAGCACCAAGTCGCCCTCATTACGTCAGCGAGCTACGCCTCTTTTTGGAACGGTTGTGTTTTACGCGAGGTTTCTGCCCAACATGTCAGCCACACCTTCTCTATTGTGTCAGCTGCCTGAAAAGAATGCTTGCGTTTAAGGTTGCCAAGGATAGCCTTAGAACAGCGAATGTTCTCGCTCATTTCGAACCCTCGAATGTACGAGAACGAGTTCAGTGTGACGCGTCTCCGGACGGTGCGGAAGTTGTCTTGTTATATACAACCGGTAACGTTCACAAGCCGATCTGTTTCCGCTTGTGCACTGTAGTGAAGAGGAATGCCTGACGCTGCAGCCGTATCGCCAACGCTGCGCGACACCTGAGCTCGAGACTAGTGCCCAGCTCTTGTCGAGACGCTGCCTGCTATTCTTGGGTGCTGTCGATATCTCTCCTTATAATATGGTGGAAGGTGCTGCGGTTTTCCCCACCCTGGAATTAAGAAGCCGAACTCTCCCGTCCGCCATGCCCGACGACGCCAACCAGTCAGCCCCACACGCTTCGCCAGCTGCGTCACCGATGCTGCGTCACTTCGACCCTACTGCTCCGACCAAAGTACATACCGATGCTAGCGGTGTTGGACTCGGCGCTGTGCTCGCGCAGCGCAAGTCAGGATTCGACGAGTACGTCGTTGCATACGCGAGCCGCACCCTCACCAAAGCGGAAATGAACTATTCTGTTACAGAAAAAGAATGCTTGGCATAATCTGGGCGCTTGGCAAATTTCGGCCATACCTGTATGGCCGTCCCTTCGACGTCGTGCCAGACCATCACGCGCTTTCTTGGCTGTCCACGCTTAAAGATCCATCCGGCCGCCTAGCTCGCTGGGCCTTGCGCCTACATCTATTCGACATGCGCGTCGTGTACCGATCTGGCCGCCGGCACACTGATGCCGACGCGCTTTCACGTTCGCCTATGTCGACCACTAGTTCTGCTTGCTTATCTGCCATCAATGACGTCATTTCCTTTCCAGAAGGCTGCGACATGGCTACAGAGCAGAGAAAGGATGCCTGGATGACTAGTATAATCCAATTCCTTTTAAACCCGTCGCCTCCTCATATCTCTTCGCGAGCTTTGCGCCGTCAAGCTTCGCACTCTGAGCTGCGTAATGGGATCCTCTATCGACGAAGCTATTTCAGTGACGGTCGCAAGTGGCTCCTCGTCATTCCTCGGCATCTTCGCGGAGCCATCTCTTCCGCCTTCCACACAGATCCACGGTGTGCACATGCCGGTGTCTTCAAGACATACACGCGGCTTCGCTCAAGGTTTTACTGGCGTGGCATGTTCTCTTTCGTGAGCAAGTACATTCGATCGTATCCTCAGTGCCAACGCCGTAAACTTCATGCTCCACGTGTCTCTGGCCCACTTCAGCCCATCCCGTGCCCCGCCAGGCCCTTCGACAGCATTGGCATTGACCTGTATGGGCTCCTTCCAAGCACCGCTTCTGGAAACCTCTGGGTTGTCCTTGCCATTGACCACTTGACGCGATACGCTGAAACAGCCGCTATGCCTTCTGCCACAGCCCGCGATGTAGCGACATTCCTACTACACAACTTTATCCTCCGTCACGGCGTACCTCGCGAACTTTTAGGCGATAGAGGACGTGTGTTTCTCGCCGAGGTTGTCTACGCGCTCCTCGCAAAATGTCGAATAGTTCATCCCACCACCACCGCCTACCATCATCAAACTAATGGGCTGATGGAAAGATCCAACCGCACTCTTGGAGATATGCTCTCCAAATACGTCGCCTCCGATCATACCGACTGGGACCGTATTTTACCGTTCATACGTACGCATACAACAGCGCACCGCAGGCGACCAGGGGATTCTTGCCATTCTTCCTCTTGTATGGTCACGAACCGTCGACCACACTCGACACGGTTCTTCCTTACCAACCAGACTCATCTGAATGTACGACAATCTCTGAAGCTGCCCGCCGCGCCGAGGAATGTCGTCAGCTCGCTCGCTCCTTCACAACTGCTGACCAATGGCAACAAAAATCGCGACGTGACGTAGACCACCAGCATTCTCAATTTCTTCCCGACTCGCTCGTGTGGCTTTGGGTTCCGTCTGTCCCAAGTGGCCTTTCGTCCAAGCTTGTCTCCAAGTGCCATGGACCCTATCGCGTCGTCGCCCAGACATCGCCTGTCAACTACATCCTCGAGCCTGTCACACCGACCAACGCTGTTGCGGCCGTGAAACCGTCCATGTCAAACGCCTGAAGCCTTGTTACGACCCCCTTGTACTATGTTCACCTTGAGTCGCCAGGATGGCTCCTTTTCCGACGAGGGACGACTGTAGTGAAAGGGAATGCCTGGCGCTGCAGCCGTATCGCCAACGCTGCGCGAGACCCGAGCTCGAGACTTGTGCCCAGCTCTTGTCGAGACGCTGCCTGCTGTTCTTGGGTACCGTCAATATCTCGCCTTACAGCACACTGAACTGAAAAGTCGGGTTGACGGCGTCTATGCTCAGGGGGCAGCGTTGCCTCGTCTGTCGTCAGCGCAAGCGACGCTGTGCCCGTTGCCTCTAATGTTTCTCCTTAACCGCTACATCATAAAAAAGAGCGATCGTAACTGGACGCGCGTGTCTAACGGATGAACAGCGGTACATTTTATTTACTGTTCAGTTGTCACCGACTATAGAGAAACGATTATATCTCTTCCTGTGAGCTATATAGTCCTTGAATTGAAGTTGACTTAGCGACAGATACATTCTGTAACATAAGGGGATGAAAAATCTTGCACGGAGTACGCGAAGCAATTAATCCCATGTTCGTTTATTGCTGAACCGCATTTACGCTATCTGCGTTGAGCCGCGTATGTTTACGGACGATATATACATATATGTATGGTATTTTCTGTTTGAAGTTCGAAGGGTCCGGTCCAATGTAGGGTTGAAAAGAGGGACACACGTTCAAAATTCTCGTTTTATTAACATTTCGGCCGCTGGGCCGGCCTTCGTCAGAATGAGAAATTGTGTGTGTGTGTGTGTGTGTGTGTGTGTGTGTGTGTGTGTGTGTGTGTGTGTGTGTGTGTGTGTGTGTGTGTGTGTGTGTGTGTGTGTGTGTGTGTGTGTGTAATGCGGAAAAATTCATTTCTCATTGTCACTTACTGAAGAACACCGACAACAAATTTGTGGAACACTCGAGCCCGGACCATTTCCCGCTTTGGGCTTACGTTGCTTCGTATATTGACGGTGGCGATAAATGAGGAGAGAGGACAGCGAAATTATTTTTCGTTGGCGTCATTCCGTCTTGTCTGGCGTGGCTCTTTCTGGAAGCAAATTATCGGACTTTATCGGCATCCGCTCGATGTCTCTCGTTGACACTGAGCCAAAGCAGTTAGCGAGGCTTCTACCCATGAGACCGTGATTGCCTAACACCACGCAAGGCAAGGAGTACGTGCTCTTTCTCTTTGTCGCCGTCGATCTGAGTGTCGCCCGCACACACTCAACTTGGCGATGAGACCGGCGGCGGTCGTTTGTAAATGGCACGCCTCCGACTGTTTCGAGCTCTCGGAGCATACGGGAAAAAAAGAAAAAGGAAATACGAACAATGGCACTCCCGTAGATTGCATCCGGTGCCGTAAAGTGATGCGGACGCCGCGACGGCTCGTGCTGGCAACAAACGAACGCGCTATTTCCTAGAAACCGCGGACATTGTTGCTCTTTCCCCATATCAAAGATCCGCTCAAGCCACTGTGACAGCTGTCATTTTTCACGCTTTGAGAGAAGCGGGAGTCTTAAGAGGAGTCGCCTTTTTTTTTTTTTTTGCTTTATTACTTGTTATTCCGCCAAACGATCAGGAAGAGAGAGCTCGAACTTTCCTGGCCCTTGAGAAGTGGTTCCGTGTGTGATACCAGGCCAGTACAGTTTCATAGTTTTATTTTTCTTCTCAGACAGGGATTTTTGATTAAAGTGCCGTGGCGGTTTGGGTTTTAAGAAAACGTTCGCTCCCTAACTTCAAGAGATTGGCAATATTTCGTGCCGACGTTAATTGAGAGAACCTTACAAAGCCCACTTTCGCGATGACAGTTCGACGCTTTATCTTAACGAAATACTTTGTGCGGAATTGGAAAGATGACATCCGAAGGAAGTCAAGCAGAAAAAAGTGTACACGTTCAGCAAGCAGGGCGATGTGACTTACACAGGCAGCAGGAATTCTCAGGTCGATGACTGCGACTAAGGTGTGCAGTGAGCTGAGACTTGTCTGAGCCACCGTGGCGAGGTGAGCGAAATGAAATTAACTATACTCGCACATTAGCCCGCAGTGATCAAACAGTAAATCTAGCCTTCCATGGCTTGTGAACTACGCTCTCGCCCGAGCACCTCCTTCGAAAATTGACAGCGCTTAAAGGCTACGAGCGGTTGGTCCTCCCTTCTACAAGCGCAACGCGAGCCGAAGAGACAAAATAATAGGTAGATTTAGTATTGCGGAAAATTTTTGCGTTAGCGTTTGCGAGTCACGCTCGCTAAATTTTTGCGGAGTGCTATTCGATAGCATTCCATAGCTTTTTAGTATAGCGCGAGATGACGACGCGCCGCACAACTCAAGGCACGCAAACCTTCGCTGCGCCATCTAAATGCGAATAGTGAAAGCGTCAAAACCGTCGGCCGTTGTTAGTAACTTAAAAAGCAATGCAAGCGCAAAAAGAATTATTAAAAAGAACATCGTGCAATAATAATTGCACAAGTGTTGCTGTAGTCTGACGAGGCAGAGTTTCGCTTTCGTTGTGCATGTGTAATGTGGTCAAACTTGAATCCACAGCGAAAAGATCGTTGTCTTCTCGAAGCGAAAACCAGTAACACGATTTATTGTGAATCAGCTAGTCCCACAACGCAGCAAAACGACACGACAGATGCGAAACGGGCAGCCGTCAGTTGTAGGGAGCCGCCATGTTCCTCGCGCTAAACAAACTTAGCGAGCGTTTTGCGTCTCCGCTAAATTCGGAAAATAGCGAGCGATCGCTAAACGCAAAGCTGGAATAGCGTGCGTACGCATGCGCAGTCTGACCCCGCTAAATTTTAGCGTTTAGCGGGGCGCAACTTAAGCTGCACTAAAACTCTCTAATAGAAGCACGGAGGTAGACGGAGGAACTAGTGAGCCATAAAATGCACTGCAGTTGTATGTAGACAAAGAAAGCGTCAGTCAAATATAAGGACCCTCACACTGACCTTCACACGTATTTGTATATGGCCTCAGAACGGAATAACCTTACTTACGACGTTGTCTTTCTTCCTTCTTATCCTTGTTTCTGATTACAAGAGAGCGTAATGAAGACTATTGGCCTCGAGATCGGCATGTAGATGGCAGCACCACCACCGCGTGTGTGTGGATAGGCGTTCGCCGGCGCACATTGAAATGTACACAGCGGTGCTTTGTTGTGAGCGGTTGGAGGCAGTTCTATGGCTAAATAAAAGCACAAATTGCAGTCAAAAGGTAATACATGCGTCCTTTAATATCGCGTCAGCGCAGGAAGCACGCAAAAAGTTTTTATTGCACTTTAAGGAAGCGTGATATCCCATTCAACGGGGCACTGACATCACCAAGCTTCTCAGTTTGACTTCTTCGGCGGTTCTTCCGTTTATCTTTCTTTCAATACTCAAGTTCTCTTCTGTCTGCAAAGCTGACATTGCTGTTACCCGACTGAAAGGGTTCAGTGTTGTGTTCTCGCTAATTTTTCACTATTGGCTACAACAACAAAAAGGGACTGACTGCGCGTTGCGTTGAAGTAGCAGGTTGTGTACTCCGCTGTATCATTTACACGCATACTCGCGTTTCAGTGCTTTGCATGTCATGTTCCATGAAACCCAAGGCAGTTCACTGGCTCGGTTGGTTAAGCTAAGTCACTGCATGCGCCGCTTGAGCACTATCACGATATTTCACACACGTCTATATTAAGTAAACGTTTTAATGGCTAGCAGACAACGGAAGGAGCTATCCACACATGGGAGCTTCGTCCACTCGACGCTAGGCGGCTACTGTGTTTGATCTCGAGGACAATAGCAAAGGAATTTTGCAGAATACCCGTTTGTAGTACAAACCTAGAAGGAAATCCACGTAGATTTCTGAGGAATGAAAGCTTCTTGGCGAAAAATTCGTCCTGGTCCGGGGATCGAACCCGGGACTAAGGCCTGTAGGGCGAGGAGGGGAAGGGGGGGAGGGTCGCTGCGCTGAGGCAACCAGGAGATAGGAAATGACATTGCGAGGGCGAGTAAACCGACAACTCGAAGTACGTACGTGGGCGTGAACATGCAAATGAGTTCTGCGGAACATCGCGTGGTGGAGGAACATTTATGAAGAGAAAACTTGTGCAATAAAGTTCACGTCGATGGTGAACGCAGTCTCTTTCTCCCTTCGTACAGCACGTGCGGTTTCTTCACTTCGCAAAGATTCAAGGTCAACTTGCCCAGAGTCGTTCACTCATCTTAAAACCGACAAAATAGAATAATTGTACGATTTCCTCATTAGGATCACCGGTAGAATGTTGTTCAATATTTAGGAATACCTGCCTCTACTTTTAGCCTCGACTTTTAAGCCTGCCCAATAGAGGAACGCCTCAAGGCGCTATATTATCGTCTTTACTTTTCAATATTGGTATGGCACGCCTCGCCCGACAGCTCGATTCCATACCAGACTTGGGCTATGCTTTAAATGCCGATGATATTACCCTCTGGGTAACCAGGGGCTCTCTCGGCTACAAGGAAAACACATTACAAGCAGCAGCTGCGGAAAGTTGTGGTATGAGCTGCTCGCCGGAAAAATCGGAACTCGTTCGGGTGCATGGCAGGGGTTATCGAAATGAACACCCCTTCGAACGTAAAATAGGCGACCATCGCATACGCCAAGTAGAAAAAGCACGCATACTTGGCCTCTGGATCCAAAGCAATACGCACGCAGATCACACACTTAAAACTCTTCGCACGACAGTTAAGCAAATTGTCAGCATGGTACACAGAGCGACCTACCATCTCAAAGGCTTTGGAGAGGCGGACACGCTCCGCATAATCAATGCCTTTGTAATCCGCAGATTAACGTACGGCCTCCCCTACCTAGAACTCAGTAAGGCTGAGGTTGAACAAGCGGATATTTTGATTCGGACCGCTTACTTACAAGGCCGCCCTTGATCTGCCAAGAGGAACATCCACGGAGCGGCTCCTAGCGTTAGGGATATACAACACTTTTGAGGAACTTCGGGCCGCTGTCTTAATCTCGCAACGGGAAAGACTCTGTCTCACAAGCGCTGGTAGGGAAGTCCTACGTGGCCTAGGGTATCCTGTCCGACCACAATACATTGATTGATTGATTTGTGGGGTTTAACGTCCCAAAACCAGCTCTGATTATGAGAGACGCCGTAGTGGAGGTCTCCGGAAATTTCGACCACCTGGGGTTCTTCAACGTGCACTGACATCGCACAGCACACGGGCCTCAACATTTCGCCTCCATCGAAATGCTGCCGCCGTGGCCGGGATTCGATCCCGCGACCTTCGGATCTGCAGCCGAGTGCCATAACCACTAGACCACCGTGGCGGGGCAAACCACAATACAGTGATGAGGAACTTGTGCCCCTTTCTGCTCAGGTCCGTGCCCAAATTCATATCGCTCCTCTACCGAAAAACATGAGTCCGGTGTACCACCAAGCTCGTCGCGACGCCAGAGCCAGAAAACTCGCCAAACAGTACGGAACGGACCCGGACACGCTTTACACGGACGCAGACCGCTGCGGCACGCATGGGTTCTCGCTAGCTGCTGTTGGCTCGGTCTCTAGGCCAGGCTTATTCACCTGTGCCTCAGCTAGGACTAACTCAGCAAACACGGCGGAAGCCCTAGCGGTAGCTCTAGCCATCAAGACCAAAGAATCACTGAGGCAAGGATCTTATATCCTCACAGACTCCCAAAAAGCGTGTCGCTATTTTACTAGCGGCCATGTTCCTGCGTGTGTCGCCCACTTGCTAGGTGCAACATTAGATCAGGATCACAGCATTATATGGTGCCCGGCACACATCGAAGCGACGGGTAACGACAGAGCGGACAGTGCAGCTCGAGCTCTTACACACCGAGCAACTGTTCCTCGTCTAGACACCCGTCTGCAACCCCAGGCTCCCCACACTCCCAGGGATATCTTAGAACACGAGCGTCGACATCGACGGCGATATTCAACACCCCACCCTCGGCTAAATGTAAAGGAAGCGCACGAATGACGCCTTCTGCAGACAAATACATACCCGCACCTGCGTTTAAAACATGCCATTCGCCAAGCCGCCTACGCCGCCACTTGCCCGTGGTGTGGAGGACAGCCAACTCTCGCTCACATCACGTGGGAATGCGAGCTCAGGCCATCTAAAATTAATACGCCTCATATTTCGGCGCAAAAATTCCGAACGGAGCAGTGGGAGGCCTGGCTTGCCAGCGAGGAAAAGGAGGCCCAAGTGGCACTCCTCCACCAGGCACGGCGGGCTGCTGAGGCCAGTGGAGCCCTGGACTAGGGGCCCAACCCACCTGCTTCGCCAACCTCCTTTTCTTTCTTTTTCTTACCAATAAACGTTTGTCAACTCAACTCAACTCTGCTGTTGACCAAGATATAAATACTCTTCTACAAATTTTAGGACCTAGTTGGCAAACATGAACCCTCGTTCTATCATCAGGCAGTTCAACATTATCTTTGTCTGGCACATTTGTCTTAAGTGCACTTCAGCATTTTAACAGCGGAGCTCTTGAAGCATGAGTTCCAGCCGCGCAAAGCATCCGTGAAATTGGAGAAGGGTGTGAACGCAAAGGGAAGGGAGAGACAGAGTGCGAAATGAAGAGAAAAGGTGCAGATAGATAAAAGAAGATACAGACAAACGGAAAAAGAAAACTGACGACACAAAAAATAAATTTTCTTGGAGAGGCGAGATTCGAAACTGGGTACTCGCGATGCAAACGGCGAGCATCATTAATACGAGGAAATAGAACCACGCTTGCACAACGTGAATTTTTGGGCTCCACATCGTTGCGGTGTATCGGCGATCGTAACATAACTTGCCATGGGCGAGGGAAGGAGAAGAGAAAAATGTGTGCGAGGGGGAGAGAAAAAAAAGAAAAAGCAACGGTGACGCGAGAGAGAGGGAGGAAGAAAGAGATAGCAAGAAACATGGAGAGAGAGGAAGAAAAAGACAGGCAGACACGGAGTAAGAGAGGGAAAGAAAAAAAGAACCTGTGGGAGTTTGCCATAAGTAGCGCGACACTTAAGGCGGATCGAAGTTAGTCGTTCATCATGTCCAGCAATCATATGAAACAGTCAACCAAAATTCAACCTAGTCTGAACACCAAGTCATTCGTAAAAATTCTCCAGTTTTATCAATTCTTGATCAATTATTCGTTAGCTATCGATCGGCTATCACATAGTATCGACATGTTCCACGGCTAACATGGGCACCCCCAAGTCATTCCTGGGAATTTCTAGGATTTATCGAGTATTCATCGATTATTTATTAGCTATTCATAGAATGCCACATGGTAACAACATGCTACAGGGCTTCCCTATGCACCTGCAAGTAATTCCCGGCATTTCCCAAAATTTATCAACTATTGAATGGTTGTCGATTAGCCATCGATCGGTTATCGCTCGCCTATCACATGCTGCCGACATGCTCTATGGTTAACCTATAGGCCTGCGGTTCCGCGCAGGCCTGGCTCTTTTTTTCAAGCATTTTGATTATCGATTAGCATTCAATTAGCTATCAATGGGATATTAAGCCGCTAGCATTTAGCTATCACCTGATGTATACATCCTCTAAGGATTAGGCACTGCGAGGTCATTCCTGGTAGCACGATTTCATTACAGAAACCTAGGAGACCACGCAGACGCGTATTTTGAATCCTTAGGCGCAAGCGCACTTCACAAACGAAGTGGCGCGCAGTTGGCTGCGCCCCTGCGAGATGCTACGCCAACCGCCAACTTCAGCGTAGCAAGGGTTACCCGCATGTACTCTCGTCCACCGCCGCCAATGCGGGAACGCGATACAGACAAGCGCGGGCGCTATGCAAGCCAACGTGCAAACGCGCACAGCAAGAGTTAACCCTTCGTGTTTTTGATGGATGTTTGCACGGTAGGGGTGGCCGTGGTTTGCCCGTGTCATTGGGGGGCCAGTAAACATACGTCGCCGCTCCGTGGTGCGCCTTCCGCGCTCTATTTTGCTCGTGTCACTTCTGCCAGAGTCAGGAGCGTCAGCGACGGTCGCTAGTACGCCCGCCGCTGACACCAACGCGATTCTTTACTATGTGCTCACTAAAACGGCGAGCACAGTATATATATATAACGAAAGGGAAGGGGTCAAGGGCTCGTTCTTTATTTGTTAGCAACAAGTTAATGAGCAAACAGACAATGAAGCCTAGGCTTCATTGTCTGTTTGCTCATTAACTTGTTGCTAACATATATATATATATATATATATATATATATATATATATATATATATATATATATATATATATATATATATATATATATATATATATATACTACAGAGTGGGTTGGTGTCAGCGGCGGGCACGCTAGCGACCGTCGCTCGCGCTCGCTGCTTTGACAGTAGTGACACGAGGAAAAGCTTGGAACTCGCCTAATTTTTTGCCCGTTGAGGTGATGAATCCTTCTTTTTTTTTCACTCCGTCGCCACTATTGCAGAAGAACACAGTGTCTTCTGGAAAACATCGAGCGACCGCTTCGGACAGGCGTTGGTTCCGGTTTTCGTCCGCGGACCAGTACAAATTTTTCGTCAACCAAGAAGCTTTCATTTCTGAGAAATCCATATGGAATTCCTTATAGGTTTGTGCTACGAAGGGGTGAGTGCTAATTTTTCCTTTCGTAATGTCGACTAGCAATGACTTACCATTATTTGATTTCCTCACTTCCTAGAGCCACTTTTAGTGATCCTAAATACTGCGGATATTTTTTTCATAATGAACGCTGATAGCACTAGAAGGGCACTCCAGTGTGACCTTTTCAAATCAGACATTGCACTATACACAATACTACAATCGCGCATATAACTAAAATTTTGTTAGCTATGAGAGAAATAGTTTAACATGAATGCTTTGTTTGCTTACCGTTCACATTGCATGAGATTGCAAGTAGCAGTGTAACCGTCTTGTTTCAAATTTTAAGAGGTCACTCCAATACTTGAGAATGACCATCGTTCGTCCCCACCCCTCTTATTCAGACCGATCCCCGCTTTTAAAATAATAGACCGTATCATCCAAAAAATTTTATCTAATCACCTTTATAATAATATAAGAAAGTACCCCCCATTGAATATCCCATAATCGCACTTTACCATAATCCACCAAAACCACCGTTTTGTTGGAAGGAATGGTGGATACACGATGGTGGTGGCGCGTGCCTCCATTAAGGCAATATTATTTCGGCTTAACCTGCCCCACCCTCTCATGTATCTCTGCGTCCAGTTGACTACCGTTAAAGGGGATACAAAAGGAGCAGCAGTTCATAACAGCTGAACACGTGAGTAGTCTTCTCTGGTTCGGAGAAGACGCCTACCATGTTCATCTGTCGTTATTTTCGGTGGTCTTTACGTCCCCAATAACAATAGACAACTGGACGGTAGTTCATGGGCAGGCGGGACGGGTTAGGTAGAAACAACTTTGCATTCATAGAGGCACGCACCATCCCCCACCATCTCTCCGCCATACCCACCACAAGGAACATATTATGATGGCGGTTCTGGTAGATTGTTGTGACGGGTGATGTTGGGATTTCAACAGGAATTCCATGCTCTCCGCAACATGGATTTAAACCGAATCAGTGCACGTGCGCCGCCGTTACGACTTTTCTTGAAATCATGAGCACAGCATTGAATGATAGGTTGGCAGAAGTTCTCTTGTTAAATTCGATACTGTAGAGCGTAGTATACTGTTGATTGCAACATCATGACTTCGGTGGAAACATGTACGAGCTACTTTTGAATTTCCTCAAGGAAAGCCGTGACAGCAGATCCACTTGCATAATGGTGTTCAGCGATGTTCTGTACTCGAATCATCGTTTTCCCCTTTTTGTTTATTAAGACCTGGCGCACATATTAGTCTTCAAACATACTGATGTACGCTAACGATACGTGTGTCTTGGGAACAGTTAATTATCCCGATGGACTTGAAGCGAAAGCAAATATCAAGGGGTTGTGCTCCGAAGTTACCGAACAATAGAAAAGACATTAACATTAAAAACAATAAATGCATGACCTTCTACTTCAGGTGAAAGTCTGTAGCATAAAAATCAATACGTCTCGAGATCGAGCAAGTACCTTTAGTCTTGCCTAGGATCGAGTCCCGATAAATAACCATACACTGGTAAATGCAAATTCTAACTGTTTGCTCGACATTAGCTTTGGCATGTCGTGCGCTCGCTCAGGCTCGTAATTACGTTAAGGCCCACTACGCTAGGAATACATTACTGCGTTTTCATTCATTGTTAACTTCTCTGTTGTGTTCTTTTATAAGTTGACTGCTATGGAGAAGTTGAGACAAATAGTGCCTCGGCTATACCATTTGGGCATGTTCCGCAGCAAGAAAATAAGTCTGGTTATACCCTAAAATATTACATTCAGCCTTGACGAGACACATGCCAAACTCCGTCTGACGCGTTTAGACGACTACAAAATCTTACTCTATGAAGCATAACTCAAATACAATGACCTTAGCAAATCTTTGCAAGTTGACGTATCTTGCTCTGCGACCCCTTCTAAAAATCAAAATTACCTATACACCTCTCTGCACCCCTTTATTACTATCATCCATCTCATGTGTCATTGTTTCGCTTACATTGCTATTTTAGTAGACAACTGCGTTTTAGCAATAGAAACATTAGTGTCTAATAATTTATATAGTGAATGTATTTTTGAAGTCGTTTTACAGCGCAAGCTGTTATAAGATCACAACAACGGCTGTTTTTGCCGCCGTAGTTGTCCGCCGCCTCCGGTGTCCGTAACCACTATCATGCTAATTTTAGAAAAAGAAAAAAACGACGACCGAGGACGATTCAAACCCACGACCCTCTGCGTGACAGTCGAGCATTCTACGTGGCAGTCGAGTACGCTTGTTGGGCTTTGAACCCAAGTTGGCGTTCAACCCCAGCCTGGATTACCAAACAAGCACGCAGGCAGGCACAGAACTTTATTTTTGTCCTGAGAAACTGCAGTTTCTTTAACGCGAAAGCGTTTCTTGGATAGGTTGGCGAAAGCACGCGCCCAGCTGCCGTCCGCAAAAAGCGTCCGCAAAAGCCGTGCCCGGAAAGCACAGTGACCTCTCCCGCCGGAAGTGACGCAGGCGCCAACACTCGCCGCAGCGTCAGCCGGCGCGCGCTGCACTCCCCTGCAGCTACCTGCAGCGGCGTGCGGTAGCGTCGCGGCGTCGCCGCGTTTCTTCGCTGGGTTGGCGAAAGCGCGGGCCTCGCTGCGTGGCGTCGCTGTAGCAACACTCGGCGCGCAAACGCGCGAGCTAGCGTATCGTTCCTCGCCGCCATGCGTACCGAGTTTGGTCTCGAATTGAAGACGCCCACTGAGGCCATCACGACGTCGAGATGTACGTGCATCGAGCTCGCATTCACCAATGATCCATACATTGTGCGAGATGCGATGTATGTCTCCACCTACTCGGATCACAAGGCCATTGTAGTATCGATGTACCCTGGCCGAAGTAGCCGTCACCGGAACGATGAGAGGGTGATGACGCCGGTGACTGTCTAATGACACCACCCACAACGCCGTGGCTGTCGTGCTACTTCGATATGCCCGAGAGCTGCCTCGGGCATATCTGCATATACTGCCTGGACGACGAAATAGAAGAGGACATGTGAAGTGTCGACACCACTTTGATGGTATAAAATTATGTAAATAAACACAATCCGGCCTCCCACACTGCCTCATTCTTTGAAGTCGGTGGTTTGACGAAACATCGTCTGGTTGGGAAGAAGCATGAAGAAACGAAAAGAATGAGCGCCGACTAAAATGAAAAGGTTTAAAAAATGACGTTTCGGCTACCGTACGGTAGCCAGTTCACAGTAAAATTGCCCAGAGAAGCGGGCTTATGTCTAGAACGCTGCCGAGACATGACATTTCGGCTACCGTACGGCAGCCGAAACGACATTTTTTAAACCTTTTCATTTTGGTCGGCGCTCATTCTTTTCATTTCTTCATGCCTAATTCTTTATATCACTGCTCATCAATACCAGTTTGCAGCACCCCTCCGCACCAACAATCTAGCCAAAAGAAACGCTCCCACGTTCTCATCTCCTAAGAATATGCTTAGGGATTGTCGAACTTTTTCTTTATTGCATGGAAATGAAAACTGAGGTCACAGGGAGAGAAACCCTACACACTCAAAACTCGGGCAAACACACACAGGCGTCCAACAAGTGCATCCAATCAGGCGGCAGTTCTTGGGCAGCGTACACACTTCATACATAGGTCACGGTTTCTCGGTAGATTGATCTAGTGGAACGCGGGTTTTCGGCATGGCGATCACACAGCCTCGATCTTCATAGGCTGTACAAAACCAAGTACTACGAGCATATTATCGGATGGACCGGCAATTGTTTTAAACGGTAGAAACCTTATTGTGTAAGGAGTGATGTCCATGTCCTTTTTAAGAGTCCGCTGGAGAATGTCCCAAAAAATATTGCGTCGCTACAATCAATAAAACAGTGATCAATTATTTCCGCTCGTGGACAGAGTCGGCAGTTCGTGGACCATGGAACGAAGCAGCCCCTCGAATGCAACCAGCAGGTGGTATTTCAGGAGATTATGTGGTTGTAATTGTGGCTGTGGTATCATCGACGATGACGAAACAGAACATTGAGTAGCCTTTATATCAGGCCATGGCTCTGGTAGAAGGTGGTGCTTCAGCACATTATGTGGTTGTAATCGTGGCTCTGGTTTCATCCATGATGATGAGACAGTAGAGCTTTGGGCATCCTATAATGCAGGGGGTATTGTGGTGCCTCAGTATACATCTCGCTATATATTCAGCAGAACAAGATTTCCTATTTCAAGCAACAAACTTTTCTTGAGCACGAAATATTTTAAGAGATATGTTTTATAATTACAGGCTGTGGCCTCATTGACGAAGGCAAGAAAGTGAGAGGAGGAGGAGGCGACAGAAAAAGAAGTTTGAAAGAGAAGAATGATCGAGCACGCAGCGAAGTCGAGCTTACGCTGTCACTGCGCTGTCACTGCACACCCCTGGCAATCTTTTAATATAGAAAATTTCGTTAAAAAATGACATCTTCTTTCGACAACGCACTGTAGAAACACTATATAGAAGAATTAACAGGCATTTTAAGTAATCTGGAGGTTAGATGTGGTGACCAACTGAAATTTTGTTGTTGAAATGTAAATTTCTTTGTCGTTTTCCTTCTTTTCTATGTCAAAACTCTTTTCCTTGCGTGAATATATTTACTACTGTTGATAAATTGCTGAATTATTCTTATTAACTTTGAATTTTGTACCAATTCCTTGAGCTTGTTCAGAATATCAGTGTAAAAAAAGTAATCAGCTTCTGCTAGGTCGTGCAAGGTCAGATCAAAGCGAAACTGGCCGATAGTTCACTGAAGCAGGCCACTTGAAAGGCATGCGATATTTTGGCTAGAATACGTCATGTGACATGGCGTTGCGCGGTTTTGGCGGGAACGTAGTTAATTTTGGATGTTGACCTTCGCTTCTTGATGATTCCGATGACCGCGGCGACACTTTGAAGGACGGAGTCTGGAGCAAGATGTCCTCACAGCAAAACACTCAGGTTTATTTACACTATTTACACAACTTGGCCAGGGCGGCCAGTACTGCCACAGACATCACAACACAACTGGGCTCAAACCACACCAAGTGGTTCTTTCCGAGCCCTTAACGTTTTCACTCAAACGTGAATAAGCACCAAGCTTTCAGACCTCATCATAACTCGTCAGAGGCAGCGCCAAGCTCGACCTCTGACCTCCTTGCCGCGTCTGCGACCCGAGTTAGCGCTAAGCTCTCCTCTCCCTTCTCTCTTCTCTGTTTTCCGTTAAATACACTTGATCGCCTCGGCGACCGCCTTCTGGGACCAACCCATACGCAGCACTTCACCAATAAAACTCGTGTTCACTCTCTCCGCGAGCGCCTATGGTTACTCCTTCGCGTTCCCACACTTCGACCCGCTTGCTGCACCGAGCTTCTCCAAAAGATATCATCGGCCACTAATCCCGTGATCAGTTAACAGAACTCTGCAGCAGGCCCACATTGCCACTCTATTTACCCGGCGGCATGCAACCAAGCCGCCGCTTAAAGAGAACTGCTAGACAGGTCTATTGTACCCAAAAGCCCTTCCGTACATTTCCACGGCGGGGTCATCTCCTCGGAACGGGCAGCCCTTTGGCGACAGTTCGACCGAGCAGAAAGGTCAAAGGAGATCTTTGACAGGGAGCCCCCGCTGTTTTTGCAAGCGACTCTCCCCCTTTTGTTCCTTTCTCGGATGCCCCGTTTCCTCCGAAAATGCTCTACAATGCCGCAGCGAAGAGACCTGTCACCCGTCATGTCCCCTCTGCTGTGCAGCTATGTACGTTACAGCAATTACTGACCGCGTGCGTCGCGGGAACAAAGCCGCCACTTCTACTGCTACTGAGTGCATACCACGACGTTTCCACGGAAAAGCCATGCGCTAGGCCGCCGTCGCCTGCTCTTCCCCGTCGATCTACCGCCGAACATAACAAACGTGTCTCGTGACAATGGGTTAAGCGATTTTGGTGGAAACATATAACGTGAGATTTTGCTACGGGATCTTGGCGGCAACATGACACGTGATCGCTCAAAATCGCATAATGCAATGCCACGTCACAACTTCCCCCAAAATCACGCAGTGAGGTTCACGTGACACTTCCTCCCCCCCCCCCCCCCCCCCCGTATCGTGTAACGGAATGTCACGTCACATGTCCTTGTCTAAGTGCTCGTTCACACAGCCGTCAAACGGCCCGTCACGTCACCGTCACGGCGCCCGTTTTCGTCAGGGGAGAGGGTTTCCGCGACGTTTTCTCCTCAAAAACGGGTTGACGGCGACGTAGAGCATTGCTGTACGTCGCCGTCAACCCGTTACGTCTCGGAAACCCTCTCCCCTGACGAAAACCGGCGCCGTGACGGTGACGTGACGGGCCGTTTGACGGCTGTGTGAACGAGCACTAAAGCGCGTAACGCGATGTCGCGTGAAACCTTCCCGTCAACATCACGTAACGCAATGTCACCAGAGAGGTTTCCGCCAAAGTCCCGTAACGCAATTTCACGTGGCATTGCATGATGCCTGACAAAATACGGCTATCTTAACGGCTCCGCTGTTAAAAGTGGCACGACAGAGTCTTTACGGTTAGCTGAAGCAGCTTCGTTGCTAAAATTATCTTCGACCCAAAGTAGCCTAAGGCTATGGGGCCACTCAGCGCTTGCGAACTTTGAGCCTGTATTCTGTCTACATAATTTATTTTGTTCGAGCTTTCTTCTTTTATTTGTAATGCAGTGTATTTTTTTTACTTGGCCCCTTTGCTGCCTTCGAGCTCCGTTGCTTCTCCAAATATACATTTGTGAAGCCTCTATTCGTCATCGTTATTCCCTCGAGGTTTTCTTGGCGGAGCTTGCTGAGTTAGTGTAAGTTTGCCGAACCAGAGTGCGGCGAAGTAAATGCAAGAAATTCTGAACGCCCACACGTCCTTTCACTGCGGTAACGCTTTATGCTGGCTATAGTCGGGATACCTTGAACCAGAGCGCTCGCGTGATTAAGGTCTACAGCGTATGTATACCTTCAACCAACCCCCAACGCGCTTACGGGCGTTCTGAATGTTGGAATGACAGGTAATCAGCGTAATACTTATCGTCGCAGCGTCAGGAATGGGGCTGCTCTCGAATACCACGCAAGCACGGTGCTGCGGCCCGTTATATAGCATATTTATGGTCAAGGCTTAATAGAAGGTAAGCATAGATGGAAACTGCGCTAGTTTGTGCGTCATCGAGTCTAACGCTGCACTTTGCACCTTCATATCTCATCAGTTACCCAACTATACAGCGCGCATACTCGTATCAAGGTAAACTGCTTATTCATATAATTCCGTAGGAGAAATTAGGCAAGAGAAAGAGAGAGAGCGCGTGCACAGGATAAATGGGTCGTTCTATCATCGGCTAAAGAAATATAAAAGTGCTTGCGATGGCGTTAGCCGAAAAAGCATTAAGGTATGTGAGGTATAGTATGCGGACTGAGTTAAAGGACCTGACGGATCCCTTAATTTTTATATAAAAATGCAAGTAGCACGGTTAAGAGAGAAAAGAAAACTTAGCAAGGCCCTTTATTGAACACACTGCCTTTGCCACCACCTTCCACTGGCGTTATGCATGAATTAAGGCGGAGTGTATTATTGCTGAATTCAACAACCGTATCTGCTCGCACACTACCAGCACTGCTTATAGTGTTGACCACCGCTTTTTAAAAAGATATTTAACGCTTGGCCGGCTAATGGTGCCTTAATGGTTGATGATGCTGGCTAGTGTTGCTGACTATGCTTTGTAAAATTTAGCTTATGTCGCTCAATTCTAGCCAACGACAGCAAATTCGACGAAGCAGCTTAAGCGGAATGTTACTTCATTAAAAGGCCACCCTAACTGCGCTATGCCATTTCGCTGAGGACCGAGGAGGCGGGTTCCATTCCTGGTCTCGACGATCGCATTTCGAGAGAAGCGAAACGCAAGAAGACCCACTTCCGTAGAGATTTGTGTGCGCCCTATAACAGAGAATACCGGCTTGATAAAATTATTTCCAAGTTCTCTACTATATGGTTATCTACTAAGTTCGCTGTTTCAGAAATTAAAGTGCGTTGCTGATGAAACACCACAGCAGAAGTAGGAGGACGAGCAGAGTCCGGTCTGCGCCCATCTTATCTGCACTTCGTCTACTATGAGCTTCAGTCAAAAAATATCTTTCCAACTAGTAACCACATGCATCGTGTCTGAAACAATACCCCGTTGTATTGTCCTTTAAAACAGAAGAAACTTACGGTGGCTTTTTTGTACGAAATTGTATAGTCAAAACATGTATATTATCTTAATTTTTAAGACGTATAACGTCATTATTATAAATATCAGCAGTCCAACATTCTTTGCCGCATGTGCGCCATCGACCATTTAGCACCCACCAATGAGTAAACGCAAAGTTCCCGGTCGAGCAAACAAGGTTGAAGAGACATGAAATGATCCGACATAAAACACTGTTGTTCTTTACTTCATTACGTCTTGACATTCAAATTATTTCACGTCCTTACCGCTCTCTCATCACTTCTGTCAAAATTTTGAAAATGTATGAGTTGGGCAGTTGAGAGGATTAAATGCCTAAGGAGACACTGTCCTTTTGGATTCCTTCCTCCATTACTCCGCTCATTTGCGCAGCACATACGAAGCGCTAACTATTATTTAACAGCCAATATATTTGTAAAGTTCAATTCGCGTGCTATATAGCTGCTGCTCTGAGGGGGCGCAGCTGGCTAAGCTGGCATTACTACACGCTCAAAATGAAGGAGGAGCGTTATCGTTGTTCATAGTCCTTATGCGTTCGGAAAACCATCAATACTGACAGAGATCAATCCCACAAACATCGTTGAAGCACCTCGAGGGGTCGTTTTGAAAGGCTTCAAATGAGAGGTCAAGCACCCAAATGGGCAAATCTTCACTGCCAGTGATACTGCCTCATTTGAACTTTGTTCGCATGGGACAAGCAAGCTTCTTTCGCCTCGGTGCGAGAAATTCTGCCTGCTGTACCGCGCATAACTTCTTTGGAACGAAATAATTTCCTTGACATATGTCAGCATGCAAGTGTTCCTTGCACAACAGAAACAGAACAGATTTTATTGCTCATACTGCACTTCAAAATAAATTATGTTTCATTAATTCAGAGGTTCACAGTTACACTGTTTATGATATATGCCTGCACATCCTTTGATCGGACTTCTTTAGTGAGTTGGCCGCGTTGTGCCGTTGATCTCAACCACGTGCGGTAGACACGTGCACTTTACGCAAAGATGGAAAGTTTTCACGTAAGAAATGTTTTGCGGATTCAGGCCCATACATTTTTTCTCGTCCATTTACTCTGCCTTTAACCTAAGGGTGGCCTTGAGGCTCATTAGCGTCTCCCCCCTTTATAGTAATGTTAAGTAGAATGCGAAAATTGAGGACAGGCGTAAGCAACGACCGACGTGAGTGACGTCGGCATCAGGCTTGATGGCAGGTGCATCTCAACGCTAGTAAATAACGGCGCCTGACTGAGAGACCACGATTCTGACAAAGCAATGAGCAAGCGCGATGTGAACAGGGGTGCTTCTCTTCGCATGACGACACCTCAGCAAGCCAGGAGACAACCACTTGGCACGTCTGCACCGTGGCAGAGCTGTTCGCGAAAAAGATAGGATTACAAGTTGTAAGGTGCTCTAGAAGAGTAAAAGCGCCAATCCCTCGCTGTCATGCATTGTCGCTCCTTCGATCTACGAAGCACAAAGGAGTACGGTGCCAAGACGCCCTTCGGCAAGCAAATAACCGCGTTTCATTGATCGCCAGCTGTGCCCCGTCCTAGAATCTGGCACGCACGTGCGCGAAGACGTTCTTTTCGCAGTCACGCAGTCACGAGCAGCGAGGGTTACCGTATAACACGACTGACTGCAGTCCCACAAGAGCCTACGGCATGCTAACGTGCATACGCTGCGAAGCGGCATGGATGCACTCAAGTGCCGAGGCCCGGGAAAGAAATCGATATCGACAGCGTGATGCGCCAAACGATAGCTGCCGCACTAGTCATTTTGAATGCGCGAAAAACTGTCTGGCTTAAAGATAGTCGATTTCAGCATGTGCCGTGACAAGTCAATCCTGCTGCCGTTTGGGGAAAGAAGACACTATACCTTCCGGTGGCAGAAAAAAAAAAAGATCAGCGCCCCTAAAAGCCTGTGTTCGCGATCGCGCTGTGCCTGGCAAGAAAAATATGCTAGGTGCAACAGAAACTTTCTTCAGAATATGCCTTCCTATAACTCGAGAAACGCACCTGTGGGAACCTGAGTACTGGTCCTCGGCCGAGCAACGGATGAAAGGTAAACGAACTTTTTGTCGACCACTGTCCTCTTCTGGATTTCTCTGTTCCCTGGTGTCGTCCATGTGTTGCACACGGTCAGTCACACGCGTTATACTTAGTCCAAGAACACTCTGCACTTACTCCAGTGAGTTTCGACTGCGAGAAAGAAAGAAAGAAAGAAAGAAAGAAAGAAAGAAAGAAAGAAAGAAAGAAAGAAAGAAAGAAAGAAAGAAAGAAAGAAAGAAAGATCTGATAAGCTAAAAGCCCCGAGTTAAGATTTGTTCAATGGCAGGATCTCGTAAAAACGTGGATTGTACAGGATTCGCAAAAAGAAAAAAAATGATTGAACGAATATGACTCGCCGTAACATAACTCGGCTGTTGTCACAACGTCTTAATTGCAGGATTTGTCAGACGCACGTGTCATTCCATGAAAAGTGTCGCGCTTATGGTGACGACACTTTTAGACATTGTTTTTGAGAAATGCTATCTAGTATGTTTCACAGAGAATTCCCCTAAAATATTTTAAATGAAAAACATTGTTTGCGAACTTCAAAAACTTCAGTCGTATCTATCTATCTATCTATCTATCTATCTATCTATCTATCTATCTATCTATCTATCTATCTATCTGTCTGTCTGTCTGTCTGTCTGTCTGTCTGTCTGTCTGTCTGTCTGTCTGTCGGGAGAGTTTTGTTATGATCACTCTGTAACGTGGGCTATTGGTGAGAAGCCGCGCAGTGGGCCGAGTAGACGTGCGTGTATCAAAGCTATAGACAGAAATGGCGAGATGACTTTACATAAAACCCTCATGCTCGAATCATCTTGAGCGTCCGTTCAGTGGCGTGATTTGGCCACAATGAAGAAGTCGGGCTCGTGCGCGAAAATTCGTCACTCGTGCATGTGCTACACGCTGTTCAAATATATTGCAAGTGTCTTGCCTATGTCGGGCATACCCGTCGCACATTAAAATATACATTTGTCCACTGCAGTGGTCTTGATTATGTTGCTTGCTTGACAGAGGACCCAAAATACGCGTGTTTCAAACCCGGCCTTGGCGGTCGCGTTTTTGATGGAGGCGAAAGTGCTGTAAGGGGGACCAGTCCTGAAGTATCCGCGGACATGCGTCGCCGGCCCTGTCGGGCTCGGCCAGCAAAATTTGGTAACAAAAACAAATAGAAATGGCTAGCGGGAACGATGTTGTCGTGCGTAATATAGTGAAACGAATAACGAAAACCCTTGAGACCCGCGTTTTATTTTGCAACTCGACGACACAACCAAGAAGGCTTTATTGTCAATAAAATGATCTAAAATGCAGGCTGTTGAGTCCTCTCGGGGTTGCTTCCCACGAATGTAGTACAGACGTTGCTACTCTACAGAACATCAGCAATAATATTTTACTTCATGCTGGTGTTGCAAAACTTTCAAAGCAGCACTCATACTAAGGTGTGGACAAATCGCTTTACATTGCGCAATTTTTTCTGCTTTGTCCTAGGAGAGTTAAAAAAGGACGACTGCTAGAAAAGCTGTGTTGGCGAATAATATTCCGCCACTTACTAAAACCGTACGGCAAAGCCAGCTGTTTATCGTTATATTCTCCATAGTTTGCTTCAAAGCCTCTTTTCTTGATGTATCAGACTCGGAAGACGGCCGACTTCACGCTTATGGAAGACGGCCGACTTCACGCCGGCCGACTTCACGCCACGGTGGTCTAGTGGATATGATACTCGGCTGCTGATCCAAGGGTCGCGGGATTGAATCCCGGCCGCGGCGGATGCATTTCGATGGAGGCAAAATGTTGAGGCCCGTGTAGTGTACGATGTCAGTGCACGATAAAGATGCCCAGGTGGTCGAAATTTCCGAAGACCTCCACTCCGGCGTCTCTCATAATCAGAGCTGGTTTTGAGACGTTAAACCCCACAAATCAATCAACTTCACGCTTATAGACACGGTCATTTGATGTCAGCATAGTTAATGCAAAGCACGATCGAGACATGTTTGCGATTTTCGATTGCGCCGGTCTTTCATATGCAGTGTGCCTTGGCTACTTCACGTTTCGCCGTCAACTTCACAAGTGATAGCAGACCTTATCAAGTTCGCACTGTTCAAACATCGCAGCCCATTATACTTGTGGCACCGGGCTGGGGTACTTTCATTCTTCTCCTTGCCCCCAAAATAGCTCCAAATACCGCTAACAAAAACGACTTCTAAATTTAAGTAACACAGGACGAAAGCTTTACCCATATAGCGATTAGGTATGCCGTTCAAAAGAACTGCCACAGGGCCGAATGCTCCACTCAGGCTGATAAACTCATTTCATTTAAAGCGGCCATATGACGACGCACAGTGCAGAGTGCGTCGAGCTTCGAACGAGCAGTCTGAGCACACTCACCTGTAACTTTCTGTCGGACAAGGCTAGGTTGTGCGTGGCATTTCGTACAAACGTTGGAATTTCCGTTTGACAAACATATCTTCCAGGTCGTCAGCACACTTCGTAGCACATGACTTGCGTCTTTTCGACAGCACACGGTCCAAAACACACACGGCACCATTGAAGCCGCACTACAACACAAATCGGCGGTACCGCTGCGCGGCCACTTCTCTGGATTGGTTCGAAGCGTCTCCATGTTCACTCGTCCTAAATTCCGCGTTTAAACAGCACCTTTTGCGTCACAAACCTTGTAGAAAAGAACGGACATCAAGGAGGAGTCGAGATATCCGTAGTCGTGCAGCGTTATGTTCGGAAACGTGGCCTAAACACAGTGGTTCATGTAAGCATCGGTGCAATACACTAAGATTTTCCTGGCCGGCAAAGTCATGTTGCGCTACGTGGCCTAGACTAACGAAGAGAGTGGGGAAAGCGCCCAGCGAACGCACGGAAGAGTGAACGTTCGCACGAAACTGCCACGCCTCAGCGCTACTGTGGCCAACTCGTAGGCTGTCTCCGCCATGGAAGCTGTGCCGCGGCAGTGGCGAAGCGATTGGCGCATACCACGCGCTTAATATTTTGGTTTCTGCTGCTCAATATTGCCGTAATTTAGCCCCTCTAAGTTTCCGCATTACTGCAAGATAATGCTGCAGTGTCTTCCCCCACTGAAAACGTTTTTTTTTTTTTTTTGGCTATGAATAAGGGGGTCTTATGTACCTCTGCTTGGTTGATTGATTTCTGGGGTTTTACGTCCCAAAACCACGATTTCATTATGAGTGACACCGTAGTGAAGGGCTCCAGAAACTTCTACCACCTGGGGTTCTTTAACGTGCACTGACATCGCTCAGTACACGCGCCTCAACATTTCACCTCCATGGAAATCCAGCCGCCGCGGCCGTTATGTATTTATGCTTGCAGGACTGCCATCACTGTGGTCCGAACTGACTGGACTCTTTCAGACACTCGTTCCACACACATCACACCGTGAGGGACGATCTCCTAACTTAATGTTGCGTGGCACGACTAATGTATATAGCTTGGGCTTCAATATGCGTATGCTTGATATGGCGCAGACAACAAAATGGAAAACATAGCAGCTATGCATGCAGGAAACGGCTAACATAGCGCTTTGCCCATTTGATTTTCTTTCTTGTATGTTCCAATAAGTTTAGAGGACTGTCTTTGGCACCGACAGACCCCTCTCGCCTTCCGCGCGGTTCCCGTCACTGGAATGCTGGAATGCCTACGTGTCCGGCGCAGCATAGGCGCGGTGCGGCAGCCTGACGAGGGTGGTGGCACTTTGGCTACGCTCCCAGTATTTCCAGGTCGTGCTAGCTTAGGCGGCATAGGCGCGCCATCCGTTCAGCGCTGGTTCCCCAGAGGCCGTGTACCGTGCGTTAGGGTACGTACCCCTGACAGACGGGCGAAAGTGAAGTCCTTTGTAGTGAACCCCTTTGTGTACTCTAAAGGACCCTCTGCAGAAAGTAGTTGCGCCGATGACACACGGCAGCGCGTGAACTTCTTTAGGTGGTTCCCAAGACGAACGCCGCATAAAATGGCGCTCCTTGTTAAAGCAGCAAGATAGTGAACATTTTTAAAAAGTTCCGCATTTAATCACCTTCAGCGATTGTGGATCGTAAAAATATCGTTTTTATTGCTAATGGCTAATAATGTTGATGGTTCGCTTCACGCCGCGACGAAAAAGATAATGACTGCCGGAATCCCGCATGGCGGCGATGTGAGCATTCGAGAGTGCGGTAAAAATAAATCTTTGCGGCCCGACAAATCTCATTACACGGCTAAAAGCTAAAGCTTATACACAAGGCAAGAAAATAGTTGTGGGGTGTTGTAATTTTGTGAAAAGTTCTCTCCCGTTTACGGGTCGTGCACGCTGTTAACGAGAGTACGCCTTTACGCTCGAAAAGTAGATCACCGATCTACCTTTCTGCAAAGGAACTTTGCCGGGAAGGAGATACTCCTTTGTCGTGTGTCACTGGGCATGAACTCCATTCCGGCTGATGTCCCTTTACCTAAAGTACTTTAGCATGCCCGTGTGTCAGGGGTATTACAAACCCCGAGTGGTCAATGAGCGGCATGATTTACATGCCACGAATGTCATGAGCGGCATGATTTACATGCCACTGTCTTGGTGCTCTCCTGGACGTTTCGCTAATGGGATGTATGCGAAAATTGGTATGGCACAACATGACTACATGACAAACATAAATGGCAGATCATAACATGAACATCATGACATGCATGCAATGAGCGATATGATTTACATGCCACGGTCTGGGTGCTCTCCTGGCCGTTTCGGTAATGGGATGTATACGAAAATTGGTGTGGCACAAGATGACTGCATGACGAACATAACTGACAGGTCATAAAATGAAAATTATGACATGTGTGTTATGAGCGGCATGATTTACATGCCACGCGTTTCGTTGATGGGATGTATACCAAAATTGCTATGGCACAACACGACTGCATGACGAACATAAGTGACAGATCATAACATGAAAAACATGACATGCATGTCATGAGCGGCATGATTTACATGCCACGGTCTTGGTGCTCTCCTGGCCATTTGGTTAATGGGACGTATATGAAAATTGGTATGCAACAACATCACTTCATGACGAACACAACTGACAGATCATACCATGAAAAGCATGACATGCATGTCATGGGCGGCATGATTTACATGCCACGCGTTTCGTTAATGGAATGTATACCAAAATTGCTATGGCACAACACGACTGCATGACGAACGTAAATGACAGGCCATAACATTAGAATAATGACATGCGTGTCATGAGCAGCATGGTTCACACGCCACAGTCTTCGTGCTCTTGCGGCCGTTTCGGTAATGGGATATATACGAAAATTGCTATGGCACAACACGACTGCATGACTATCATAAATGACAGTTCATAACGTGAATATCATGACATGCATGTTATGAGCGGCATGATCTACATGCCACTCGTTTCGTTAATGGGATGTATACCAAAATTGCTATGGCACAACACGACTCCATGACGAACGTAAATGACAGGTCATAACTTTAGAATCATGACATGCGTGTATGAGCGGCATGGTTTACATGCCACAGTCATGGTGCTCTTGCGGCCGTTTCGTTAACTTCATATGTACCAAACTCGGTATAGCGAGACAACAATGCAAATCCATTTTACGTTCCTGATGTGTGCTTCGCATTTCCTTGATTCCCACTGCACGTGGGATCTGCCAATTTTTTTTAAATCTTGCCTCCTGTACCTCGAAACCGTTTCGACGAAAGATGATGGGAAAAAAATTTTAAGGATAAACTGTAAGTGAAGGTAAATGACGTGCAGTAGGGGACCACGGCTAGAGCCGAGCCAGATCTGTTCCTTTTTGACTGTATTTCGCAGCATTAATGTTTGGAAAACAGCATGACAAAATTAATTAATTACATTTCATCAAGTCTCAAGTACTTTTCTAGGACCTTAATCCTCTAGACAACTACATATTTGAATAAACCAAATGCAGCAGCATTCGAATAAGCTTTTCTTTCTATGCAGCATGACGTACATGGCCCATACAAGCTGTCATTGCGGCATTCGCTGTTTTTACTCTTTCACTGAGCGAAGGATTAATGAAATACCTCCCGAAATATGACCGGCAGAAGAATTTTCATGCTAAGTATTCTTTTGCAACCTCAGCACAATCCCTCGCGATATCTCGCCAGCTCACTGTCAGTCTAGTTTTGTCTGCACTTGCCAAGCCTCGCAGGCCTCGCAAGGTCTCGTCAGCGTTTCCCTTCATCTGAAGCTGAACTAATAAACATACACACGAACAAATTTATACGTAGATTAATTTGTAGTATTTCCACAAGTAATCTGATCGTTTACTATGTTCTCCTCAATACTAAGCAGTATACCGAAACAACTACCTGAAAATCCCCAGTGAAGTTAACATACGTTGTAAAAAGCAGCGTAGTTTGTTCAATAAAGCTCGCCATCTGTGCGTGCATCGCTCATAAAAATAATGCAACTTAACTAGACGGGATTTAAACTTCAGACCTACTGAATACCAGGGGGAAGCGTTTCCTCTCAGCGACGCCACTTTTTTACTCCACCGATGGTGAGCGTGGTGTCTGTCTTCTGTAGCTGCTATGACACGCTGACGTCGTGTTATTCAGCTTATCTCTAATTAATTTCCGTGCAATATAAAACCATTTAAGCAACCTTAGCCATGTCAGATGTGAAAAATGGGCGAAGAGATAGTAGTAGAAAGTAACGTGTCTCCACACTGTACAATATAAGCGTGCCTCGCCCGCATTAATTGTAATGTTTTTATCCTTATGCAAATGAGATTGCTCCGCACGCACCTATGTATGTGTACTCCGATCGATGCTGCACAAAAGTGAGCAAAACTTAATGTCCGGAAGTTTTAACTGTCCGCAATTACGGAGTAGAAAGTGCATGTGGGATGAACTACATTCTAAAAACAAAAAGAATGCTGGCACTCACTTTGGGGGAGTACTTTCCTGTCCCGAATTCAACTCTCTTTTTCAGAGTAGTTCAACCCCATTTTATGCAGAGTACAGTTACCCCTTGAGGCATGACCTTAGCGCTCCACCAGACAGGGTACCGGTGCTCTCGCCAGAACAGGGTAGTAGGACGCCTGCGAAGGAGTTCTAACTCTTTTGAAGAGAGCTCTACTACCCCACCAAGTGGGGTGCTATAGCACTTGCCTAGAGGGAGTAGCAGATACAAAGAAAAAGAAAAACAAGAAAAAAGAAAGCAGACACTGCGTTTTTCGAGCACGCTGCAAGCAGCAGGCATTTAATTACAACAGATTGAACATACAAAATGCAGATTGACATGACACAACGCGCATATACGCCAATCATACAACCACAGCAAAGCACACAACTCACAGCACACTCGAGATACACAGTGTTACACTTAAGTCCAGTAAATATAACCCGTATACTTGACCTGCCACGTAGTGCCAGTGGTAAAATACTGTTCTGCGTAATTAAACAAAAAGTATGCACAGAACACGTGCGTATTTAGCGTTGGATCATAGGTAGCCGTTCGCCACACAGGTCTCTTAACCTAAACGCGTGGAATATACAATGCCTTTTAGATTAACGCATTCCTATCATGAGCTCGCATTCTGTTTTACGGGCAAACGCGCGTTCGCAGTGCTGGTTCGCGAAGGTGTAAAATGCACCTGAACAAGCACGTACGAACATAATAGCAGCTGAATTTCATCATCGCCAGCGAATGAAAGCGGCACCGGGGTGCTCCACTACCACTCGCTCCATTCCGATGGCGTCCCTTTTTGGGTCCGTCGAGCACGTCTGTACGGCGAACAACCGCTGGCGATCACAAAATACGTGCTCCTCGTTCCTCGTTATTAAAAGCGAAGCATTTCTTAGCGAACTTCAGCGAACTTGAGCGTATCTATCTATCTATCTATCTATCTATCTATCTATCTATCTATCTATCTATCTATCTATCTATCTATCTATCTATCTATCCATCCAGCCGCCTACAACTTTGTGCTCTCCTGGTCGTTTCGTTAGTGGGATGTACACGAAAATTGGTATGCCGCAACATGACTGCGTGACGAACATAAATGACAGGTCATAACATGAAAATCATGAAACGCCTGTCATGAGCGACATGATTTACGTGCCGCGGTCTCGGTGCTCTCCTGGCCATTTCGTTGATGGAATGTATACGAAAATTGGTATGGCACAACATGACTACATGACAAACATAAATGGCAGATCATAACATGAACATCATGACATGCATGCCATGAGCGATATGATTTACATGCCACGGTCTGGGTGCTCTCCTGGCCGTTTCGGTAATGGGATGTATACGAAAATTGGTGTGGCACAAGATGACTGCATGACGAACATAACTGACAGGTCATAAAATGAAAATTATGACATGTGTGTTATGAGCGGCATGATTTACATGCCACGCGTTTCGTTGATGGGATGTATACCAAAATTGCTATGGCACAACACGACTGCATGACGAACGTAAATGACAGGTCATGACATGAAAATCATGACATGCGTGTCATGAACGGAATGATTTACATGCCACAGCCTTCCTGCTCTTGTGGCCGTTTCGATAACTTCGTATGTACCAAAACCGGTATAGCGAGACAACAATGCAGATCCATTTTACGTTCCTGATGCGTGGTTCGCATTTCCTTGATTCCCACTGCACGTGGGATCTGCCATTTTTTTCTACACACAAATGAAATAAAGGACTCTGCCATCAGAAGTGTCTAGGGCACAATGATGTGCTTACCAGACTTGCGAACGGGACGGAGCTCAGTCACGGTACATTGACCGTCGACGCGCTCATGGCCGTCATACGGCTCGATGCCGTAGTCGTGGCGAATGCTTTTTCTTTACATGTATAAGTTATATCCAGTGAGTCTTCCGAAACCAGCCGTCGACGATCACAACGGCTTACTGTATCGCTGAAGGTGTATTCCTCTTCGTTTCGCACATGTAAGCGATGAATCGGAGGCGTGTAGGCTGGCGGGTTTCACTAGCACGGGTACGGCCGTTCCATCGGTGAAAAACGTAGGATAGGCAGCTTGCTATGGCCCCCGTCAATTGAGGCTCGTAGTCGAAGACGGCACCGTTCGTTAAACGTACACTGCACGAGTTTGTGCGCGAAAGCTTGTACTACGTGGAAGTCATAGTAAGGTCGAAAATCACTTCACGAAGCGGCTGTTGTCTTCTTCAATCGTGCGCTCCCATCCCAGACGCCATGTTTTTGGCTGCGAATGGGAGCATCGCATGTGTGGAGCAGGAGTGAAATTGCGTTTTACTCTCTTATGCTGCAAGAGTATACGGACATTTCACTCTCTAAGATGAAGGTAGATCACGAAGGCCACATTACTCTCTCGTATCTTGAAGAGCAAGCAATATATTTCACTCCATCCGATGTTTTGCTAGTGTAGAACGGTGCCCTAAAGTCTAGCTAGGCCGTATCATTCCTGCGACACCGGCTCCAGTTTATAGAGTGTATCAATAGCGCCTTAGCTAACACTTTCCTGCTCAACTATAAATTAACGCCGATAAGTAAGAAAAATATTCAAAAAAAAACAAGCGAGCGACAGATCGTTGGGCTTCAGGTTTTATTAACACTAAATACTAAACTCGGCTCGAGAATAGGTTTTTTTCTTTACTAACTGATATATAGCGTAACAAATAAATTAAGAAACATTGTCTGCGTACTCCAAGAGCGTGGAAACCGCGAAAATGAAGCGCAAGAATAAAATACTTAGCGTATACTGTGATCTCATGTCGTACCCGAATTCGAACAACTAAAAACGTATTTTTTTCACGACATAATACTACACTGACCGTAAAGTGCTTCGTGTGGGGATGAAATGTAACTTAACCCTAACAACATAAGTTATTTAGCGCTAGGTAGTCGCAGCTAAGTCGCAAAATGCGTCACACCTTTAATGGCCTATTGTCGTATAAGTTGCCGGGTTCCACTTCCATAGAAATTCGGTGTCCTCGGACTGCAATGGAAACCACAACACCCCGATTAATCGCGGAGCGCTGTATGTACACAGCCCGGGGGCGGGTCAGGAGTTAAGTGGGAGAAGCTGAACGCTTGCCTGAACAACCCCGACACAATGCCCACATGAAAATTCCGCGGGTCGCAGTTATCCGTCGCTCACTAATAATGAAGCAGAACGGTTAACCTCCCATGGAATAGCGGCACAGCGTTAGTCCCTCCCGCTCATGGTCATTTCCAGCACTAAACTGCTGAAGCAGCATCAAAAAACAGCAATTGTCCCCTGTTAAGCCCAACAGTAAGCTCTACTTGCAACGTCCGAGGATTTGGGGGCTTATGGCTCACTTAATGCGTAAGGTGCTTACGCTTTATCCGATGATGGTAGGGCAATTCCGAGGGATTAAGCATGCGTAAAACAACTAAAAAAAGGGACAGACACGGCTTACCTTCTGGGCCTGACGTAATCGCTTCCGTCGAAGAAAGTCAAACATTGGATTACAGCGAAAATGTTTCCTTGTTGTTTTCAACTTTAATACCAATATTCTTAAAAACACCTGGTTCGAATATGCGTGCACAATAATGTGGGTCTATACCGCGTACCTGTCAGGGCGCGGACGACGAGACTCAACAGAGAAAAAAGAAATAATTGTAAGCTCAGGACCTTTTCTTTATTTCTTTATTGTTTTTCCTCAGTACCTGTGATTATAGTTAACGATAGCAAGACGAGGGCTTTCTTTTATTTTTTGGAGTTGTTTGTTCTTACTTCAGTGCCTAATATAACAGTGAAGTCTATAGTCTGCAATTCAAACAGTACACAAGCTAGGTGCAAACTTTTTATGGCATGAGAAAGGAGCAACTTAACTAATCACTTCAGCCGTTCCATTATTGCCTTTAGCGCGATCAATCTTTCAGCTATTACGTTAACTTTGCGTGTAGGCATGGAGCTTTTACTCGCGGTACATATCGAAATTTGAGGACGTGTGTTGCAGTGGGTCCGTGTGGCAACGGACAGATTTGGTGGGAACAGGGAAAAGACAAAGAAGAAGAATAGAGAGATCGTGTTTCGGATCTGTGCATGGCAGTCGTGGAACGTTACATTGGCGCAGTCGACAGGATACAAGCCTATATTATGTGGATAACGCTGAGCGTATCGAGAAACGGAAACGGTCAGTCATATTTTTCAACTTGTGAAGTGGATGAAGATATCCAGTATCATTTACCTCAAGGCATCACGACTCCCAAGCTTGGCGAGTTCATCGCCGAGAAGGCTGGAAAGACGCCGCAGGATATTGACGGCCAAGCATCAGTGAAGATATCATTGAAGCATTCCGAATTTCATGAATATATCATGACGCCGCTAGTGCAGCTGAAGAAAAGGACTTCACCACACAAAGCCGACTCTCCCATGGACTAGCGCCTGCTAGAAATGCTTGGATTGCAGCTGCAACACGCCGAGCGACATCAGCAATTCATGGAAAATATTTTGACAGTGATTCAAGCCCAACAGCGACAAGAACAACAGGTGGCGGTGGCATCATGGAGGTCTCGCGAGCTCAAAAATCATCATAGCAAGAATCGAGTCGTCAACCTAGTGTCTGCTACCAGCAATGACACAGAAAAAGCCGCCATGCATGCAGACCCTCGAGGAAGCGAAACCAAAAAACTAATAAAAGAGGGTGTCCATTCCCACCTGCTGACAAAGTTGAGACTATTTTTCTAGCGGCCCTTAACCTTGTTTATATTAAACTCAATATCAATGGTGACGACGTTGATGTATTGGCTGACAGTGGTGCATCAGTATCTGTAATAAATCAGGCCCTTGTCAAATGTGACAAAATAATTAGGGGGAGACCGGTCCAGGTACAGAGTTTTGATGGGACAAGACAAATATATGATGAATGGGTGCAAGCAAATATTACTTATCAGGGCCGGAGGGTTAATATCGACGCCCTTGTCGTGAAGGGTTTCGATCATAAGTTCTTGCTTTCGAGGCCCGATATAAAGACACTGAAGTTAAATCTTTATTGGAACGATGAAGTAACTGTGACGCAAGAGACGTGTGCGTCCTTGAACATTGCGGACCACCTTGTTAAGTGTGAAAAAGACGTTGGTGAAAAATTTCCTGAACTTGTCTGCCTAGGAAACTATCCACCGGCTACAACAAAATTTACTGTTCCCTTTAAGCTGAGAAATATTACGCCGGTAAGAAAGAAGCCTTACAGCATGTCCCGTGAAAAAAACTGTGGTTGAAAACTGAAATCCAAAATATAGGTGCTATAATAATACGGCCATCGGTATCTACATTCGCCTCGCCTATTACTTTGGCGCCAAAAGAAGACGGATCTTTGCGACTGTGCACTGATTACCGGATTTAGATAACCAAAAAAACCTATTTCTTTTTCCAATGCCAAGGATTGATGAAATAATTGTATTGTATTGTGGGGTTTAACGTCCCAAAACCAGTTCTGATTATGAGAGACGCCGTAGTGGAGGGCTCCGGAAATTTAGACCACCTGGGGTTCTTTAACGTGCACTGACATCGCACAGCACACGGGCCTCAACATTTCGCCTCCATCGAAATGCAGCCGCCGCGGCCGGGATTCGATCCCGCGACTCTCGGATCAGCAGCCGAGTACCTTAGCCACTAGACCACCGTGGCGGGGCAATGAAATAATCGAAGAAACCAGAGGTTGCAAGATATTTTCTCGTATAGACCTCTGCAAAGAATTTTGGCAGATTACACTGGAAGAGAAATATAAGATGTACACGTCCTTTGTCACACCATCTCACGTTTACAAATACAATCGTGTGCCTTTTGGATGGTAAAACAGTGCGGCATGGTAGCAGAAGATGATGAATAAGGTTCTCAAGCCATTTCTCGGATTATTCTGCAATGTGTATGTAGACGATATTATAGTCTACTCCAAGGATGAAACGTCGCACGCTGAGCACTTGACCTCTGTTTTTATGGCATTACGTGACGCCAAACTGAAAGTGATCTTTAAGAAAAGTGAATTTTTTAAACACAAGATTGCATTTCTCGGGCGCATTTTGGACGGATTTACAAAGAGCACGAAAGAAGAGCCCGTAGAACGTGTACGACGGACGAAGAAGCCGGACAATGTGCACGCAATCAGGGGCCGGATTCACAAAACACACTTACGAACCAATTTCCGCGCAAGAGACATTTTTTAGCGTAAGTGCATTCACGAAGCGAAAAAAAACGTCGTAAGAGGACGTGGTTCTCACATCGGCCGCTGCTCTGGCGGGCGCTGCACTCGTCCATTCATATGTCAGAGATGGTAGCGCAGTTACTACGTAAGCGAAAAGTGCTCGTAAGTGGATTCACAAAGCGAAAATGGTCGCAAAAACAGCATAGCTAAGAGGAAATCATAAGAGTGGTCCGGAGCACTCTTACGAACGATATGGTTCCTTGGGAAGAAACGACCACTGCGGGTTTTCTGTTCCTGTGGGCAGTTTTTAAATATTTCATGACAATGTAAGCCTGTCTGATGACTGCCGTTAACGTTTTCTTAATCTAACCGCCTTGAGTTTATTGTTTTATTTCTCTTGTACACATTGACATAATGTCCACTCTTGCCCGAATAAGTTTGGGGCTGGGCCATTTGGAGGAGCCTATCGGGCATCCGTAGCAAAAAATTATGCATGCAAATGCTTGAGGCTAGACAAAAACGATGTCGTGTGAATGGTCTAAAGTATGAAAAGCCGTGTAGAATATGCTCCGCATTTCTTATCTTTTTTGTGTTGCCTCTTACTTCTCCCAAGAAAACGTCCCATCTGTGATAAGATATGCAACAGTATTGGTCGCAACTACCATCTCAAACGCTTTTAAAGACGGTTATTGCATGCACTGTTGACAAGATAATTATGCACGAGACTGCAGTGAGCCATCGTGAAACCTACTATGCTGTTCCACGGCTTCTTTAGATGGATCGACCGACCGTAGAGATATGTGGTCGAATTCACAAAACACCTCTTCTAATTTATCATGGCGCACCCATATTACTAACATCATTTCAGCATCGAACAAAACACTCGGTTTTCTTAAACGCCACCTCCGCCTCGCCCCACCTCATGTTAGATTACTCGCATATAAATCACTTATCAGACCAAAACTAGAATACGCATCTGCCATCTGGAGCACGTGTCAAGCATACCTAATCACTGCATTGGAAGCCGTTCAAAATCGGGCCACCCGATTCATCCATTCTTCATATTCATATGATATCAATATTTCACCCTTGAAAGCTGAATCCGGTCTATCACTTCTTTCTTGTTGTCGCCGCATTGCTAGCCTTACCCTTTATCATAAGTTCTTTTATTCTTCTCTGAATCAAGCGCCGTATATCACAGTCGCATCACGCATTTCCCACCGCACCAGTCATGCACTTCACGTTGCCCGCGCGCCATCGCATACCACTACGTTTTCTGCTTCATTATTCCTCAGAGCAGCTTCAGACTGGAACGGCCTGCCCTACGACATCGTCAACATTGCCTCATCATCTGCTTTCCAAGAACGTATAACTGATCATCTGCAATGTTAATTGAATTATCACTGTTAAATTTTTTATTTGTAATCCCACCCCTTATGTAACACCCCCTGAATGGAGGCCTTTAAGGAAATAAAACTGAACTGAACTGAACTGAACTGAACACCTCTTTCTGAAGTGTTTTTCGTCATTCGCTGGCCGGCTTCTCTAATAATATGTCCAACATCAGGATTGGCTGAAATGTCTTCTTATGTACATTTTTATCACAAGTACTTTTTATGAATAACGGCCATGGTACCAGAGGAAGACGCAAGCATACGTCAGCTGAGGTGACAGTTGCAACTTGCGATTGGTCATGAAAGCGGTACTCTCCACAACAGACCATGTTGTGACGTTGTCAAAATGACGTCACTCACTTTTTTCATCGGGCGCGCCAGCCGGTTTCGTCACATCTTCCCTCTCGCACATACGAGGAATTTTTGTCTCACGGTAAAAAACGCGTAAGAACTTTTTACGAGTTTTCTTAGCGCTTGGCCTTTTGTTGCATTTCGCGAACATGGCGATGCAAACATTAAGCGTCAGTACTGGTTCTCGTAAGCGCTTCTGGCTTGAGTTCCTTCAGCATTCGATGAGATCTGTTGTAAGTGCCGCTGCTTTTTCTGGGCGTGAAAGACGTGGTAAAACGAGCGCTAGTGTCTGCCATTATGCGACGAACCGTATTCAGGGCACTGCCCCTGTATGTTTATGAATCCGAGATTGCACCAGGGCAGCGTCCCGAAATCGCATTTACGAAGCCTTCGTTGCGAGTTTGAATGCCAGTAACAGTACTTTAGCAGTCCTTCGTCTCGGTGACGTGTGGCAAATTACATATCAGTGTTCGGGTACGTTCCTTGAGTGATGCTGAAAACGTACTCTAGGAGAACGTATTCTGCTTATACACTTTGATATTTTGTGGGCAGTCGTGGAAAACGATAGGTTCGGATGAACTGAAGAGTGATGCTGTGTAAACACTCAGAGGAGTTGTGAAGTGGCAAAGGCTTACGGCCAAGTTTCACGCATGACATATGGGCGTACTTAGGGTTTCTCGCTTCGCGTTTTTATATGGCGGTGGCAAGTTCGAGTTCACGTATGAAAACACGGCAGGTGTAAGGAAACCGAGTGGATCATCCCTTGTGGCACAACTAGCGTCTATCCATTGCCCACTGCTGTGGATCATAGCCGTCCACGAAGGCAGGCATTTTTACTGCTGTAGAAAAAAACCGCCGCTGCGAACGTTTCAATTCTCTCGACAACTTCCTCAGACTAGATCAGCGCTCGGAGGCGTTAAAAGTTGTTTAGGCATGTAGTACATGAAGCCTCGGTCTCGATCGTCGGGGCGCTTGCGATAACAACTGGCCACTGCAACACTTCCTGCGCTGTCGGTACACCCTATTTCCCACAAGGGCGGGTAAAGCTTAACGTGCGGCAAAACGTGGCCACGAAAAAAAAACAAAAAAAAATTAGCCGCGTATCTCCGTGCTTCGCTGCAAATGTCGTCGAAAGACGATAGCCTTCTACCGGCCGTACTACATGAGTCCCGGTTCGCGTGTTTCTATTTCCCCGAGGAGTTGCGCAAGCGAGAGGGAAAACGAAGAGACGCGAGGAGAGAAAGGGACCGGCCGGAGTGGCGGGCGGCCTTTCCGCTGCCTTGTGCTACCCGTTCGGCACGATGGATGGATGGATGGATGCTATGAGCTTCCCCTTTGTAACGGGGCGGTGACATGTGCGCCACCAGGCTCGTAAGAAGATTTAAGAACTTTTTTTTTCTCTTTTAATTTTCCTCATGCCTTTTAAATTTACTTCAATCAAATCGATCATGCCATATCAAAAACGGAATTTCATATCCCAGTTCCCTGCCCCTTATGGCAGAAATTCCATATTTTTCCCTATAATTATTTTTGTCCGTTCTCTCTAGTTTTCTGCCACCAGTATTCTAACCGTCTCTTACATATTTCAATCGCGGCTATGTTCAGCTTCCCGTTGTTCGCCCTAAAACCCAAGGCTTCATGTAGGGTGGTGCCCAAACGTACACCTGGGTGGATATTTCCGCATTCAATCAGAACATGCTCTGTCGTTTCCCTATCTTCCTCACAGCATGTGAATTTTTCTTCTTCTTTACTGAATTTCGCTTTATAAACACGCGTTCTAAGGCAGCCCGATCTCGCTTCAAACAATAAAGCGCTTCCTCTTGAATTATCATAAAATGCCTCCCTCTTTATTTCGTTTTTGCCCTCTCGGTAGTTATTCAGAGTCGGTTTTTTTTCCATCGCTGTCCTCCAGTAAATCTTCTCCGCCTCTCTGACTTTTCCCTTTACGCTCTTTGTTGTCAGTTCTCTTAGAGCCGTATATTTACTGGTGAGCCTCCTAGTTCTCTTTCTCCACTGCGTGTCAACGCTCTTTCTATATAAATAGCGGAACACCTTCACTGCCCACCTAACCTCTTTCATATTCCTTAGCCTTTCTTCAAACCTTATTTTGCTCTGCGCTTCCCTTGCCTCAAAACTCGCCCATCCCATATCGCCCTTTATAGCCTCGTTTGTAGTTTTCCCGTGAGCACCCAACGCGAGGCGTCCCACAGTTCTTTGATTCACATCCATTCCCGATTGTATCTCTGGCCTCATGCACACCACTGAGTTCCCAAATGTAAAGCGTGAGATAAGGGCGCCATCTGTCCATGGTTTCGGGAAACGCAAGAAGCTTGCCTAGTACGCAGAACTGCGTACACTGTAAGCAAAAGCTACCCGATATTTGGGTTTTTGCGGCTCATGAGCCTTAAAAACTCCCTTGTTTTAAAAATTACTACGTCTCGTTGAGGTAAAATGAGCATATGGCATAGTTTTACTACCACGTGTTAGAAAGGTAGTAAAAGGACGTTATTGCCCTATTTTACTACGTAGGGGGTTTTGTGTCACGTGATAAAAAAACCCCAGTCTAGAGTTTAAAGCCACGTGATCAAAACTACATACCACGTGACGTGGTAAAAAACTCCAAACTGCCGTGGCGCAGGGGTGGAGGCCGTGAGAGCCCTCGAATGACTATTTAGGCCTAGCCACATGGTGCGCGTTTGCAAGCAACTGTTCGTCAAAAGCGTCGGTCGCGGAAGAGGGGACGCGACGTCTCGGGGCGTGAGTGTGAACGGCGTCAGTGTGATCAGCGCGCACGCGTATCGGCGCGTGCCGATACGCGTATGGCGGCGTCCGTCAACTAAAACGTGATACCGTGACATCTCCGGCAGCTATGCCTAGTGACCGTCGTTTCGAAGGCACCGCCGAGTTCTGGGAAAGCACGGGAACTACGGTCGCAAACGTTCCTGACTGACCGCATCGTCAACCAGTACGACAACGACACGGCGAACAACCCCGAGTGTTACCAGTGCGGCGTGGTTTTGTGCTGAGTTCGAGCGATGCTCGCTGTTCTAGCGCCGGTCTTTGTGGACGGCGGCCAAGTGAAAACGCACTTTCGAGTATCTCTGCTCCCGTGCTTGTGCCTGTGCTTGTTGCGCTCTCAACGAGTAAAAACGTGCTTCCAATGTTATAAGTTCGAAGGGTGAGTCCTCGTTTACTGCTCAATAAATTGAGTGATGTCTGCATTTTGCGTAAGCCTAATGTTTACCCAGCCACAGTAAACCTCGAATGAGCTTTAAAAATAACTCTAAGAAAAGCCGAGAAAACATTGTTTAGGCAGTAAAAAATTACTCCGCGTATACTCGCTGAAAACCTCCAGGGGGGTAAATAATTACTGCCGTTTCTACGTTCAAAAACTCGGTTAGCGTGAGAGTAAATTTTTACCTTGACTGTCACGTAGTAAAAAAAACCCAGAAAAGGTTAAGCGCTAGAGGACAAGCTGTTTACTCCCGTTCCTGGTTATTTTTGTTTAGTGTGTAGGAACCGTCCGCTTTTGCGCATCCTAACAAGCACTAGGGTTTTTAGAATTACGCATCTATGTATTTTCTACTAAAGAAACACACCGTCTAATACTTACGTATTGATGTAGCGCCTCAGATATGCGTAATATTTGCTTTTTGGCCGACTTTGTTCAGAAGTATGAAGGTAGCTACCAGTTCAAGCTGGGTGGTCGTTGAGGAAGGGGTTCACCTTTCGCAGCAGGACAGACGCACACACACACAGACAGACCAAAATTTCTGCGTTGAAGTATCCAAAGAAAGACTATCGTCTTTAAAAAAAACTAACAATGAGAGGAAAGAGCGCCGCAGCGCCTAGCTGTATTTACGCTCAAGCACTTCGTCAGGTGGGCCTGCCTTCGTCAGAGTGCATGCCCACCTGCCGAAACGTTAGTAAAAAAGTTGTGTTTCGAACGTTTGTTACCCTCTTCGTCAAACACACACACACACACACACACACACACACACATATATATATATATATATATATATATATATATATATATATATAGACTGTATATGCAAAAGTAGCTTGGGTTGCCGCTAGTTTATAGCAGAATTGACGATGCGCCTCTTAGAGAACGACACGGTTTATTACATCAACGTTTCGGTCGGAGCCCGACCTTTTTCAAGACATGTTAACCACATGTTAACCACCGACATGTTAACTGTTAACCACAGTTAACATGTTAACCAAGTTAACATGTTAACAGTTCACATATTAACATGCTAACCACGGACATGTTAACCACAGACATGTTAACCACAGACCAGTAACATGTCTTGAAAAAGGTCGGGCTCCGACCGAAACGTTTATGTAATAAACCGTCGTTCTGTAAGAGGCGCATCGTCAATTCTGTTATATATATATATATATATATATATATATATATATATATATATATATATATAAGTTCTTCGTGGCTATCGGGATAAATATACGATCAGAAAGTCACTGTGACTTCTGAGTGATTGGTGGTGTAGTGCGTATAGTACTTGCCTGCTGACCTGAAAGACCCGTATCTTTCAAGTCAGCAGGCAAGTACCATACGCACTAAACCACCGCGTACGCAGGTTTTAAAACCTCCGCTTACTTCTACATTAGAAATGGCAGTGACAATATTTGACATAACCAAACCGTTCAGTGTTTTGAGCTACGGCATACGAGATAAGTCGTACCCGAGTATTAACCGCCAGAGTAATTTGCTCTGGTTTACGCGCGCCTACATCTAAGCGCAATAACGTATTCGTATTTCTGCCGTATCGAAGTTCGGGAGGTAACCAAACTTGCGACATTACACTCAGTATGGCTGACTACTGTCTTTCAAAGCTGAAAAACATCGCATTCTGAACTGGCGCACCGATAGCTCGTGCAGGGATTTACGTACAACACGCAACTTATTAATAGGTAAAATTATTTTTGAGGTAGGAACATTTTATGACTGTGTTGCTAAAACTGCACATGGAGGAAGATACGTTAATGTGACATCATCACATTACTTATATTTCATTTTAAAGTGTTTTTATTTGTTTCCTTTCAACCTGTCGAAATAGCGTAGGGAACAATAACTATCGTCACCAACGCTGTATATTTTTTTCTTCGAGCCGTAGTCTTCGATGAAACACGGACCACGCGGGCTTCTGTTTCATCGCGACAGTGCGAAGCGCTGTAGCAGACGCCCGGAACAGGAAGCTGAATTGCGAAGAAAAACGATTCGCTATTCTGACCAATCTCGACAGCAGACGCTTTGCTTGCTTGGAGGCTATCATGTGACCACGAGGCTTTCTTTCGCAGTCGTTTAATCGGCTATCGTCTTTCCTTCTTGCCCTCAATACTACCGAACAGGTTAAATGTGGACCACCGCTATCGCATTCCTTCTCGCTAAGAGATTTCTTAGCTGAGAATTTCTTACGCTAGAGAAATCTTTGTGAATTCGGCCCCAAAGTTTTTCTTGGCCTCGCAGGACATTTTAGAAGGTACATAAAAGATTTTGCAGCACGAGCGAAGCCGTTAAACAACTTGCTACGTAAAGACACAGATTTCATATGTACTGAAGAATGTGAGAAGGCGTATAAAGATTTGGTATTAGCCATATCCTCGGATCCGGTACTCACACTACCGGACCTCACTGTTCCATTTGAACTTACAACGGGTGCATCGAACTACGGCGCAGGTGCTGTCCTGTGCCAACGAAGAGCCACAAGTGGAAGCGAAAGAAAAAACACGTGGTTGGATATTACCACGTTTCCGCACTACTTATAAATACCAAGCCTTGGCCCACAACGTTCCCGCAACACTTAACACGCATGAAAGTACGAACCTTCAACAAGAAACAATTATACTCACATTTCTGCTCTCTGGCGTCACAGGCACATTCGCAACAAACTATCTTCCTACTCTATTCATATATTCATAGTTTCGTGCACTGTAAATAGATTGTATTATGTTACATTTTGTTATCTTGTGTTATATTAGCGATATGTATGTATTGTGTATTTGCGTAAATGTATATATGTGTGCACATAACATACAAATGTCAATGTATACGATAATGTATGTATGGTGCACATTGATTTCTGGAAACGTTTTTTTAATTACACTTTTATATGTATTCTCAAATAATCAGTTGTGAAATCATTTATGGATCAGTATGCATTGTTTAGTGTTTTCTTTTGTACTTGCGTGTCATGTACCTCGCATCATTTCCGCACTACTGCCATGTGTGTGTACAGGTCACCAGGGCCTTTCTCAAGCCGCTCTGACGGCTTTCAGCCTTGGCGACCTTCCAGTTTTGTCTGGTGAATAAAAATTTGAATTGAATTGAATTGAATTGACTTGCACGAAGTCGGAACAAAACTACGGCACGACTGAAAAGGAGGCATTGGCTGTTGTGCTAGCAATTAGGTATTTTCGATCGTACCTAGAAGGCACGAAATTCAAGCTGTTCACTGACAATCTGGCACTTACTCACTTGCTAAATGGTTCTCAACCTAAAGGCCGAGTTGCTCGATTGATAAGTGAAATTCAACAGTTTCAGAAGCGGACAAGATTTGTCAGGCGCTGATGACCTTTCTCGACTTCTCATTGTCAGCAACGACGAGAGAGTGAACTCACTTTAAATGTTTCAAGGCACAGAAGAGCTGATGTATGTAGACGGAAGGTTTCACGTACCGGATACTCTAAGAACAAGACTTTTCGGCCTTTATCACGACAGTCCCGAGTCAGGAGGGCATGACGACTTCTGGCGAACGCACAAGAAAATGAGGAGAAGAATTACGTGTCCTGGCATGAAGAAATATATTAACGAGTACATTAGCTCTTGTCAAAAATGTCAAATGAACAAAGCGAAATACAAGCAGAAGACAGACAGCATGATTTTTCCACCTCATTCGAAGATCCCATCCGAAACCGTGCATGTTGATTTCGTCGAACTGGAAAAAAAGCGAAGGAGTGAAGAAAACGCAATCCTTTTTGGTGTGCGTTGATGAATGCTCGAGGATGTTAGCAGCCAGGCCAGGAAAAGAAAGTGCTGCTGCTGTCATATCGCTCTTGAGCAGAGACATGTTTAAGGCAGTGAAATGTGTTGTATCCAATAATGGACCCGCATTCAGTAGCCAGGCATTCGCAAGGTGGGCAAAAGAAAGAAACATTACCCTTAAGTTTACAGCCCCTTACCAACCATCAGCTAACGGAGTAGCAGAGCGTGTCATCCGAGATTTAAAACGACATATAAGTATGTACCCAGGATTCCCAGGAGGGTGGAAGGGCTGCCTTCAAGCAGCTGTGTCCCACCACAATAGATCGCATACAAGCACTCTTGGATGCAGCCCTCAATACGCCGCTTCCGGGGAGCCTGCCTATTTACCTGCGGACGACATACTTGGCATATTAGAGAAGCTTCACTTGAAGGAAACGAAGAAAGGTGCAGAACAGCAAAAAGAAGCAAAGGAAAGCGATGAAGAGAGCTTTTGACAAACGTCATAACACAAATATTCCCGCAATAGCCCTGGGTGATATGGTTCTGGTGCGGAAAGGTTATGGCAGTCCGAACACAAAACTTGTGGGGCCGTTTAAAGTGGTAAAATTGCCCACAAAAGAAGGAGTACTGAAGACCATCGGCTACACGACGGAAAACGGTACAATGGAAATAGCAGCTATTGCCAACGTCATCCCTTATCTGGAGCGGAGGGATTAAACAAAGTTCGGGAGAGTGTAGTAAGTCGGTGTGACAATGGACAGATTTGGTGGGAACAGGGAAAAGACAAAGAAGAAGAATAAGGAGATCGTGTTTCCGATCAGTGCATGGCAGTAGTGGAATGTTACGTGTGTATCTGATATGACGTAGAATACCGAGAACGTGTGCTCAGCACAAGTGGTTCTAGCCACCAGTTGGTAACTCTGATCTGCTGGTAGCGCTGGTGACCGTGTACGTACGCTTCGACATGTATGTGTATTTGTGTCAACAGCACTCTCAGATGAAACGGTAAACCAGATAAGAGTGATCATTTGCCCTAATAACTTCAATGTCATTAACTTTGTCATCATAGATCCATCGTCCAACCTCACCCTACCCAATTAGAGTAACCACAGACCAATGTATTTATTTAATAATGGCAGCAAACTACTCGAGCAAATCATTTCATGAGCAGTCATGAAATACTTCAAAGATAGCATTTTCTTTCTTGACATCCAGCATGATTTCAGATATACTCAACATTTCGCGACGCAGTTATTTCATTTTATAACTGATATTCCCATTTTCTTACAGGATATGCGCCAGGTTGAGGCCGTTTGTGTAGATCTTAAGACTTTTGAGGAGTCCTCTTAGATTTGACTACTAAAACAAGCTTAACAGTCTTAACTTAAGCACTCACACAGTCAAATGTGTAGCAGATTTCCTGACTCAATGCTATCGTTTCGTTGTCTTTAGCCATCATAATTGCCCATTTAGCGCACGTCATATCAGGAGTGCCACAGGAAGCGATTTTATTTCTGATTTACGTTAACGATATAGGTGATTTCATGACATCCACAGTAAAGATGTTGGTGAAATATTGCGTGACATGCAGCAGGAAATTTTAGCAACCCTTCCCTTACGAAGAAAAAGGAGGCAAGCGAAGCTTGGTGTGCGCGTGCCTTTTTCCTTTTTCTTTCTCTTCTTCTCTGTACATGTTTATTTCTTTTCTTGCTTTCTTTCTTTCTTGCCGTATTTTTCCCTCTTTACCTTTTTTCTTCCTCTCTTTCTCCTTGGGTGTATGCATTTGTTTCATCGTTTCTTTTCTTTATCCCTTTTTTTTTTGTTGTCTTTCTCTCCGCCTCACTTTCTGCCTTTATTTCTTGCTGTCGTTCCTTCTTTCTTTATTTCCTATCGTATTTATTTTTTATTTGCATCTTTCTTTCCTTCTTTCTTCTCTTCCTTCATTCTTTCGTATAAAATCCAAGGTATTCATATATGGCGCACAATACTCGAAGCGCATGGGAATATGTGCGCGCCCACTGCTTTCTCGATTATAATCGTTTTCGCGGAAACAAAAATATTTTGTTTAGAATATTGTACCTTTTATGGACAGTTGCACAAAAATATTCGCAGGTTGGCTTGCAAAACCGTTTTTTTTTCAAAACACTGCCATTTTAGCTTTTTCACCTCGGTCACACAAACAGTACACTGTTTATTATGAGGGCATCCCGGTTTCTAAGCACACCGTATGGTTAAAAGTCTCCCTGTGTCGTTACTACTTTTTATATGAAAAACAGACGCTGCAGTAGGAAAGAAAAGATACGAAAACGATAACCTGCGAACACTCCACCTTTCATTTTACGCGGCAAGGTAAGCTGCTTTCTGTTTCCTGCCAACATGCACTTAGGAGAAGTCCAACCGCTGAGCAATAAAAGGGCAATGGTGGGTCTCAACTTGAAAAATCTTTTTCTAAAAGAAAACGTAAATTACCTTCATGAAACCTGCTCTTTCGCAAGCGCTTACGTTTTTTACTGCATGCACACCCTTTCCTGTTTATGTTTTTCTTGGACCACCTTAGGGTGCAAATGACGCCTAAAACAGTGGAAAACAACGTTTTTGTCAAGTTGAGACACTTATTTTAGAACCTGTGCACAACACATAGTCAAACCAATCATTTATAATAGTTTACCTTCTATGGAAAGTTGGACAAAAGTATTTACAGGTTTTCTTGCAAAACAAATCTTTCAGAAAAGAATTAGCCAAAACACTGTAATTTTAGCATTTTTAATTCGGCTCTAAGCATACAATAACATGAACTTAATTTGTGAAACATTTCTATTGTCGAATATAAGTGCTCTTAGGAACACAGAAATGCTTATTTTAAAAGTACGGGCACCTAGATCGATTATCAGGAATTTTTTTCTCCCGCGTTACAAACAACACACACACACACACACACATGTATATATATATATATATATATATATATATAACGAAAGGGAAGGGGGTCAAGGGCAAGTTAATGAAACAACAAACATTGAAGCCTAGGAAAGCATAGGGGAAGTTATTCGAATTCGTAATTATGATATTGTAATTTTGGGGTAAGTAGAAAGGAATTAAAGTGGACGAAAAAACAAACCTGCCTTCGGTGGAACCGAAGGCAGGTTATATATATATATATATATATATATATATATATATATATATATATATATATATATATATATATATATATATATATATATATATATATATTGCAGCGTGGTGCACCGTCGCCTTCGAAGAAATTTGGCGCGAAGTTCGAAGGACCATTCGTCATCACTGAACGCGTGGGCGAGAATATGTGGCGTGTGCGGCCGCAGACTTTTGACTGGCGCGCAGACAAGAGAAAGCGCAGCAACTTTCCAGTGCACGTGTCGCGTTTGAAGAACTGTATTCGCCGGCAAACTTAAAACGCCGGGTGTATTTTTTCTTTTCCTCTCAGAGGTACACCTGTTGCAGCGTGGCCGAGTATGAGGAAGACAGCAGGTGCCCGGACTGCGGCGCTGGATCGGAGTAGTAGAGTAAGGAGAAAGAGGAAGAGGACGCTCAGATTAGAACAGCCGGCCTACAGCAAAGGCGCTGTGTCTGTCTCTCTTCATTACTATATATATATATATATATATATATATATATATATATATATATATATATATATATATATATATATAGTAGAACCCCGTTCATACGTTTTTCAGCGGACCGGGGCAAAAAAACGTAACAGCCGGGAAAACGCAAGAGTGAGGAAAGCTCCGAAAATGAATGAGAACCAGGGCCGCTTTGACATCAAACAATTTCTTTCAGCAAGGTGAGCCATCTAGGTCGCCGACCGATAATTCGGACAGCCGCGCGGTACCGCCAGTGCCCCCACAGACTTAATGTGTTAAGACGACCGATATTTCGGACGATTTCGAGCTCTAAATTCGATAATTCGGACTCCGTTCGCGGCTGTCGAGCGCAGTGAATCGGCCGCCATTATAGCCTCCGGCGCCCCAATGAAAGAAAGTATGGCCTCAGAGATCGCAATCAGAACTGTGGTCATTGAGGCTTAGTTAAAGCGTGCGCACTAATTTTGGAGGCAAGTCGCTCCGTCACTGCGATCACCGCATCCTGTTCCGGCACCCAGCGCGTGGTTTGTGATTGCTAGTACGGTTGGTCGTCTGGTCGCGTCGGGTCTGCGATCGCTCGATAGCGCTTTAATTAACGTTCCGTCTTCAGTACTTGTTTACCGTACTTAACCGCATAATTTGCGCACCCCTGATATTGTCACGGCTACGACGACGACCTAATAAATACTCGCCTAATAAATACTCCCCGTAACAATATTTAGCCAGCTTTACAAAAAAAAAATCCTCGCATATTTTGCGCTCGCCGTCTGGCCAGAACCAGCTCGCCGGCGCGCGCACGGGCAGACTATGGACAGCCGCGCGGCCGCGCCCCTCGCTGCGCAGGCGAGCGCAGTCATACGCAAAAGGGGCTGCGGTGTGATGCCCCTATTCCAATTCTTTTCTCCGGAAGCCCCCGGAGCCCAATGTACGGTCGCTAAAATAAAAGCACGCGCGTGGGGGCGACGAAAACGGCTGAAGCAGAGATCTAACGGGCCCGGCCCATCCCCGCCGCTCGGAAGCGATAACATCACCCTTATCGGGACGAATGTCGTCGAAGCGGGGAGGAAACGCCCCGCCCGTCTTTAACGAGCATGAAAAGACGCAAAGGCGGGAGGGGTGAAGGGGGAGTGTCGCTCTTCTGCCGAGCGATCGCGTGGCTTCAGAGATAGCGCTGGCGCTCGCGCTATCTCGGCAGCCATTAGCGGGCGGCGATTCCTGCACGCGTGACCAAGACTGCCAAAAGTCAAATCAAAATAGCGGTGCTCGGGCGGGTACGGTGTGCCAGGTTGCAACGCATCATGCGGGAACAGGCCCACAGTTGCGACGTAACAGTGGGGTTCGCAATACATGGGATCCTATGGGAGCTATGCCGGGACCGATGAAAATCAACGTAACAGCCGGGAAAACGCAGCAGTGAGGAACGCTACAGCGGGGTTCCACTATATATATATATATATATATATATATATATATATATATATATATATATATATATATATATATATATATATGTGTGTGTGTGTGTGTGTGTGTGTGTGTGTGTGTGTGTGCAGCAAGCACTCTGTGGCTTGCTGCATAAGCTAGCATATATAATACATGAGATGGTGCTCGCGGCACAGTTACATTTGCAGTGAGCTGAAGAGCACGCAGAACGCGCATCTAACCAACTAAAAGAACACCATTCTTTTGCATTTCGATGAGGACGAAATGCAAAAGAATGGTGTTCTTTTAGTTGGTTAGATGCGCGTTCTGCGTGCTCTTCAGCTCACTGCAAATGTAACTGTGCCGCGAGCACCATCTCATGTATTATATATGCTAGCTTATGCGGCAAGCCACAGAGTAGAGCTACGGCTGTGGTAAAGCTATGAGCGTACACGATGTGACAGGAAATGCGAGGTATATCGATGACATCCGTTGAGTTAATGGCATGCAAAAGCAAAAATTGCACTGGAACCAACATATTGATGGTTCAACCGTGCAGTGACAGACGCAGCCGCAGAAATGTGGCTTTTATATCGAGAGTGGTCGAAGATAGCTTCGAGCACGACAGTGGTTCGCGTGATAAACTCCGTGCGACGTATGTAGGCGCAATCGGTTGGAAGTGCAGCGGAAAAGCGTCCCTCGTCCAGACCGTCATAAAAGAGTTTCTAATGTATCAACGGCGCATAAGCGCGAACGCACAGACGAAGCAAATCTGCCAAAAAGTCAGCGTCTTCCTTCTTTCCACTACAGTTGCCACGCTTCTATAATGACAAACTTTCACATGCCACAGGTCCAGGAAATAGGCGAGATATGCAAAGCTGCACGCAGCCTTTGGTGCTTTCCACGGCGACAAGTGGCACGTATCCCACTCGTCGTCCTTTTAACTGGCTCCACTTATTTTCGTATTTAAAGCCGATGGGCGCCACCCTGTCTCGCGTGTTCCGACCGCTACCCAAATGAAGACTAATCGCGCTCCGAATAGGAAAACCGAGCCAAGCGCCACTGCAAATGAATACGAAGCGTCCTTTGTGCCGTCCACCAGAGTAATCGGCTTTCTGCTTCAATGCTGATTCCGCATGAGGCCTTTCCTCGCGGACGTCGGCATTTTTGCTAAAATCTCCCCGGAGTGCATACTCTCTTTCTTTTTTTTTGTTTCTTTTAGAGTTAGAGCGCACTCATTCCGAGCTATACGTTGAATCGGGGGCGTCGAGTTTCGCTCTAGCTGATGCGGGGCCTCCCTAGAAAGGTGACACTAGCCACGAGGTGGGCTTTTCCACATTACAAATGCAAATGCTAGCTGGTCGTCTCTTGGTTGGACGGATGCAGTGTAGCTTTGTTTCTGTTATCAGGTATGTATACTGAATGGCGCACCTCGACACTGCTGCCTACAGTACGGCGTCATAGTGTAAACTCCTGCCCATGCCAACCGCACACTTATGACTCCTTGCTCATCTCCCTTGCCAACCAGACTTGCGAGAGCCAGGATGTCATAAAAGATGCGGTTAGCACTCATTTAGTTTGGCCTACATTGCCGAATCCACAGCCACACTGACTGGCGACGGTCGGTACAAACCAGGAGCCCAAAGAAAATATGGACACCGCTGAGGCAGACATGGTATAAGATTTTAAGCCACAGCCATGGCATGCAAGATGACAGGGCACATCGGCAACTTCGACCTCCGGAGCACCGACTGACAAGCAGCGTGTTCCGGACAAACATCGTCGCAGTGCTTCAGTCATTGTTAGACATATTTGGTGTGCTCATCGCGAAGCTAAACTCACTATTAGCTCTGTATGCTTAGCAGGCGCTGGATGCTCTCGCTCCAGTGCTTCCGAGCTTTCGGCACACCCGGTGACTCAATTAACACCGTCATTTCTAAATGAAGTCCGAAATCCTTGGTGCGTCGATTTTATGAGTGGAATATGGTAGGCATAAGTCCCTCACGTGTGCGGAACGCAGCAATGCTGTTAGCTTCAGGTGTTCTAACACATCCTCATCACTCCTTCCTATATTTTTATCCCTCACTCCTTTGCCCTAGCGTAGGATAGCAAGCCGGACGCGTGTCTGGTTGACATTATTGCCTTTCCTCCTCCTCCTCCATGTGGCTCTCGTCCCGTGTTATTGAACCATCTGCCCTTTCGCGCTGTATTTCATAAGAACGCCGACCAACTCGCAGAGTTTTCTGCCTTATGGCGTCTACATACATCAATATACACGACGCCATAGATGGAGATATTCTTGTATCTTACAGGGTTCGAGGAAATTTCAGAACCGATATTAACGCTTCTTCTAAATGGCGTCCCAGAAAAAAAGAGAAAAAAAGAAGAGGAAGAACGGATGTTGCAGTTGGGCGTGAAAACACAGGCATTCAATTAGTACGCGTGGGTAGCTGAAAAGCTTGCCCACGGGAAAATAGAGGATTTATAGCGATAGCGTTTGCACACAGTAAAACAGACGCCTAGGTTTACATAGTAGAACAGATTTACCGTCTTTTTGAACTGAATGTACATCACACGCATGAAGCTTGTAATAACAAATGTATCTGTGGTTGTTTATTGCCTTGTAGGCTGCATTTTCGACGTTAACGCATCAATTCGTCTAGCATTAGTTTCCGCGTGTTTCAGTCTTTCTAAAATTACAAAAATAAAGCGGAGTTGGAGTTTTAATAAGGTTTCGAGCTATATTTCGGGGCTTCCATCATCTTTCTCCTAGGATTCATGTAAGTGAAAATGCATTTTAGGGGCCAAGCACCTTAGGGGCAACGCTTGTCCGTCCACGTTGTCCGTCCGTTACGTCACCTGGGCCCTTAGCGATACTGCAATAGACCAATATGAGTGTGTGGGTGTGGGCCCATGTGGGTTCATCCTGGAGGCAGTGCAGTCAGACGATGTGTGTGCATTTGTGGGCCGCACCCAGACAGTGTATATGTAGGATATATGAAGGAGGAAACCAGTGCCCAGTACCCAGTACGATACCCAGGCACAGCATCGTGTAAAATCGAAACCGAAACTGACATTTAAGCAACATGACAGCACAATGTACACTGCAGTGAAAATACACGAGAGGGCGCTGCGGTGCAAATTCCTATATGAGGGCGTTCCACACCACACGTTCTCTTTTTGTCATGGATGAAAACGAACGTGAACGTGCTCTCGTTCGCGAAAGGCAACGCCGACGCCGACAACAAGCTGCTACTCTGGAGGTGAGGGCGCGGGAAGCAGCGGCAAAACAGTAACGCCGACAACAAGCTGCTATTCCGTAGGCGAAGGCGCGACATGCGGCGGCTCAACGGCAAAAACGCCAAGCGGACCCGGAGTAGACAACTCGGGAAGCAGCGGCTCAATGTCTACGTCGACAACAAGCTGCTACCCCGGAGGTGAGAGCTCGGAAAGCGGTGGGTAAACGCCATAAGCGTTGCCTACCGCAGATGGGAGGCGCCGATGAGCGGTTCAAGCGTGATTTCCTCGACCGGAGCTTCACAGCCTTTGAATGTCCCACGAGATAGTTTAGCCCTGGTCTTGCTGAACGCTCGCTCCCTCAACCTCCACGCAGGCGACATCGAACGAGATCCCATATTAACGAAAGCAGACGTCCTTTGCTTTACCGAAACGTGGAACGTGAAAAGATTGCACACGAATGGATTCTTCGCCGTCGTCTGCACAGAAGAACAGAGCGATCGGCGAGTGGTGTTGGGATGTACGTGGAATTGCCACAGACCGCGGTTAATCTCTACCTACCAATAACGAGCAAATCTCACAACGGCGAACACGCTGCAATAAAACTATCCGACGAAACCGTCGTCATGACAGTGTACTTGGCCCCGAATCTCTTCCGAGGCAACGTAGAAAAGTACATCGATCTAGCCAAGCGCGATTACGAAACAAAGTACAAGAACAACTCATTCGTACTTGTCGGAGACTTCAACGTAGACACCACGGACAACGACTGGCTTGTGCAGTATATGACGTCTCGATGGGCTCTACGATGCATTTCGTATCACAGGAAACAATCGACAACCGCCGGGGTAACGTGCATAGACCTTGTCTTTGCAAACTTCAGGCTAGATCTGATCGAAAAATCCTTGGCTCTACCTTTCACGAACCACAAGGCTGTGATTATGAAGGGGAAAGGGAATCCAGAACACAACACGACATACGAGTTATGGCAAATAAAACATTGTATATACTGTACACACGCGTTGTCACTCATTTTCTCTCATCATCAGAGAACTCATCATCAGAAACTCATCATCAGAGAACGATGAGTTTGTGTTAGTTGTGTTTTCACGGGCATCCTTAGCTTCTCTCTAGAGTCGCACTTCTCTGCAGAGTCGCAAAAGTCGGTGGGACATGCTGTCTTGGTCTTTGTTAAACGTCATTCCCCACGTATTCCCTGACCATTACTTCTTTTATGCCCCCTCGAAAATTGTGTACAGGTTAGTTTACCTCACAGAACGCATTGTTCTGATAGTCCGTTGACATATTTTCTCTTAACGTGAGAACGAATGGATAAATTTGCTAAATCATGAATAACGATATATGGTGTGCCGTGTGCTTTATCTCGTCACTCGCCGTTTGGTCCCTGTGCTTGCGGCAAGCGTGAGCACTTTCTGCTCGCTTACTCCTTACTCCTTCCTTACAAGCCCTTTTTTATATTTTTTTATGAGCACAACTAATAAAACCTTGAATTTGACAGCACTCATTACACACCTAAGTTATCATTACTGTTATGCTACAGGAGTAAGCTTCCTCACGCCGATTTCTGCTGAACGGGACTAAGATGTGCAAGCTTTAGGAGAAGAGAGGTTCGCATCCAAGGGGGCCCTTCTAGGCCCCATGAACTGCGCGGTTCGCCTAAGAAGATGATGTGGTCCATTTTGGAACAAATACTTCTCTAAGGAAGGAAAAATACTGTGTGCATATGGCTGGTTTAGAACAGCACCAACATATAAGTAATGTTGAGTGGCAAGGCCGCCTTCAACTTGGAATTCATGTTTTTTTTAACCTCCAATTATATTACATATTCGGCAAGTTCACGCATAACAGTAAGAATATTGCTATATGCGGTGATGATCACAAACATGCGCTGCATGCGGTGCTGAGTATTCGTGCGATGTTCTTCCCAGTTATAAGTTTTCTTCTTTCGCTTTCGGAAAACTTCATTCTTTCGAACTTCTCCGCGCATCCTAATTGGCCATTATCTCTGCAAAATAGTCCGAATATCCTAATTGGCTATTATATCCGCAAGCGTACCGCAGGCCATGCAGCAGACCATTATTCAATGTATATATCACCTTTCAAAACTCAGTGTTTACTTTGTTTAGGCACATGCAACTGTGAACACAGAAATCTTACGGCGAGGTTTGCTCGTGTCTGTAGAAAAGTCTCACTTAAATAGATAATTATAACAAAACTTCGAGGTTAACTGCTAAAGACGTATTCAATATTCTTTCAGACAGGAGGGTGTAGCATCCACTGTGGAAGCGTTCACAGCCCGTATTTTAATTCCAAATGCTGTTGTTCACCAGTACACTGATGGAGTTCGCACCCGCTCTTAACAAAGACGGGTAAAAATATCGCAAAAAACCTAAATCTCGGCCATGGAGCCAGGCATTAAGACAAAAGTTTTAAATTGTTCTAACACTGCAATGTTTCCGTCTTTATTTGATTGATTTGTGGGGTTTAACGTCCCACAACCAGTTCTGATTATGAGAGACACCATAGTGGAGGTCTCCGAAAATTTCGACCGCCTGGGGTTCTTTAACGTGCACTGACAGCACACGGGCCTCAACATTTCGCCTCCATCGAAATGCAGCAGCCGCGACGTTCGGATCAGCAGCCGACTGTCATAACCACTAGACCACCGAGGGGGGGTGCGCCTTTATTTGAACATCTAAATAATTAAACAATAAAATAGAAATATTGGTTAATAATATTAAGCACAAATTTAGAGTGTTAATTACCTTGCCTAATTTTAGCGTGTTTAAAAGTGAACAAATAATAATGTAGATTAACCTTTCAGTGCTATTTCCCTGAATAATTATTTGACAATTGGACCTTCTCAGTCTGCATTGAGCTCGCAGGGTTTGCATTATGGCTCTACAGACATTCCCAGAAGCTCAAACACAGGGACGAGTAGCATGACGAATGCATACTGTAGACTCGAACATTATTGGTGTAATGTAAGACTCGGGTTATTCAGAGAGCATATAGTCTCGGCCATTTAGGGGACAAGTATAGTAGGACTCTTTGGTTGCGAAATTTGTCACTCATTGTAGTGAGTGTCCCCTCTATGCCCAAGAGCGCGCAATCGAAGAAACGCCCATTTTAAGGAGAGTAAAGTGAATTAACAGCGCCTCGCACGAAAATGACTTTATACCTCGGCTGTTTAACCATAAATAATGCATTAGCCTCATGAAATGATACGAGGGAATGATATATTGTAAACGCTTGCCAAAAATGATTTTCCGTTCTCACATATTCAGTTATGTAGAGGCACAATCCGTATCGTATGTGAGGTTTTAGGGGCGAAGCTCCTTATGGCATCACCTGGGCGGTTCTCGGTTGTCGATGCATCCTGCGTAGCCAGTAGCGTCTCCCTTAGCATACAATAGCATACAATAGATGGCGCTGTCCCATACAGATGCATGCAAACTGCAGTTGGGTGACGATACACTAGATGGCGCTGTACGCATTCTGTGTCGTCATCTCCATTTCTCGTCTCGTTTCCGAGAGGGCGCTGTCCCATATACATGCGTACAATATGGCGGTTGGGTGAAGGTATGCTAGATGGCGTTCGCGGTGCAGCTGCTCTCCGATTGGCTGCTGCGCGGGCTGCGCGGGGAGCGCTCCTCTCATTCTCCTGGATCGTCGCCGTACGTTTCGGATCGCGCTTGGTGGACCATGGACGATGAGAAAAAAATTCTGAACGTTGTGTCCGAAGCGCCGAATCGAACCAGGGACCCCTAGCTTCCGAACGCGCGGCGCTAGCCACTACGCCACGAAGCGCACATGGACACATGCACCACGATGACAGTAAATACCCAACATTAACGAAAGACTGCGCGTTTCTAACGCGTTTGTGCTAGCGCGTTACGGCCCGTTAAGAAGCTGGTGTAAGACGCTGTGGCCTCTCCGCCTTATACTCTCTCAGCAGTCATGTGATGGCGTCGGCAAACGCGGTGCGCGTTCCGGCCTGTGTAAGGGGCTGCGTAAGACGTCTTTACATGATGATCGACTGGGCGAATTACACGGAAGGTTCACGGTTTACCGATGATTCCCTCCGGAGCTTCGCCCACTCATCATCATTCACCCCGTGGATATGCTGTGATTTTTTTTAACTTTTCAGTTGCCTGAATAATGAGTGACACTGCTGTTTCTTCCGCAGCGCTTCCGATTCGCTTCCTCAGACGATTAACCAAAATGACTTGCCCGCCTTCCCGTCTTATGACATATTAAGAGTTTTATATGAAAGATGTGGTATCAGAGCGCATACATGTTATACTAAAGAACCATTTAACCACCAGGATCATTACTGAAAATTAATACACTGCTTGTACAAATAACACTCGCATTCCGCTCATACTGCGCTTTGGATTTTCAATATCCGGGTATTAGCCATACGTATAAAAGAAAGAAAGAAAGAAAGAAAGAAAGAAAGAAAGAAAGAAAGAAAGAAAGAAAGAAAGAAAGAAAGAAAGAAAGAAAGAAAGAAAGAAAGAAAGAAAGAAATGGAATATGGCTGATGTCCGCATTGTGATGGCAGCCGCCGGGTCGCGCTAAACACAGACGTGCGAGTGCCACTGTGAGACCCCTAAGTCAGTTATTAAAGGGGCCCCGAACCACCCGCCGGGCTTGTTTTTGAAAACGGCTGGGTGTGTATTGAAAACCTCCCAGAAATTTACAGCCGAAAGAATTTTTCAAAAAGGTTTGTTAGGAGCGGAGATATTGCGACCGGAAAATCTCCCTTTCCAGTTCTGTCTCAACTCCGCGGAATAGAGCCCACAGAGCTCTCGTGGGCGCGGGTCGAAGGAGGTGCCCCGCCCACCGCTTTACGTCACCAGGCTTCAATGACATATCAGAGTGGCTTATTGAAAGCGCGCAACTGCCGGGGGCTGTTGGCAGCACGCGCTTGTGACCGCCTGCTCACTCCGTGCCTGGGCTCGGTCGCATGCTGTCGCGATCATGCCCTGCATTTTAGGGGCGAAGCTCCTTAAGGCGTGGGTCGTTCGTCCCTTGTAGTCGTAACCACCTCGTTCTAGGATTGCGCTCGATAGCTCGCGCGCCGGGAGGCTCGCGCTCGCCCTCGGCGCGTTCCTCCCGGCGCGCGAGCTCTCTCACTCTTCCATCTGCTGTCTTGTGTGAGAAAGACAGAAAGAGAGAGAGAGAAAGCGAAAGACTGTCCGTTTCTAACGATGATGATGGGTTTGTGCTAGCGCGTTACGGCGCGTGTAAGAAGCTGGTGTAAGACGCTGTGGCCTCTCCGCCTTATACTCTTTCAGCAGTCATGTGATGGCGTCGGCAAACGCGGTGCGCGTTCCGGCCTGTGTAAGGGGCTGCGTAAAACGCTGTGGCCTCTCCCCCCTTACTAGCGTCCCCTTAAACGCGAGATCCCAGCGTTCGAATAGAGTGTTTCTCACGTCTTTACATGATGATCGACTGGACGAATTACACGGAAGATTAACGGTTTACCGGTGATTCACTCCGGAGCTTCGCCCACTCATCATCATTCACCCCGTGGATATGCTGTGATTTTTTTTCGATCCTCCGACGCTTTGTTGTCGTTCATCACACACGTTTAGACTTGGAGGAGTGCGCGCTAACTTTCTCAGTGCGCTGCTTGTCTTCGATGCTGCGCACACGACAGCAGCAGGATAAATTGCGCAACTCCAGCGCTCTTCCGCCTTGTCCTGCATAACCGGAAGGTTATGCAGGACAAGGTTACTTAATGATTGATTAGTGATTGTAGACGGCTTAATCATCCTGTCGGGCTCGAACGCGGGACTACTATGACTCGAAAGGAAGACCTTTACAACTCGAACCCCCGTCGACAGATTAATGTGGAATAAGATGCGTTCGGATGCGGTAAGACGGATGGATTAATTTAAAGTGTGAATACACCCTATTATGCACTAGTTCTATTTAAACAGTGAAGCTGTTTAACCTATTGGCGAAAATGGGCAATCTGCAGAAAATTCCGCTAGGTCGTGTAATGCTAGCATAAACATGCCAAGCTATAGTAAAGCCAATTAGAGCTTCCCAAGACAAGGTAGGTGAGGCCTTATGAAGCTGTCTAGTTCCTAGAAGCCCAATTAAGTGAGGTCTAGTTCAGAAATGACTTATCCAACCAAGCCAAATTGAACTAATTCAACCTTAATTAGCCTATGACAAATAAGTAACACCTAATTCAACTGAAACTAATTATTTAGAAGTAATTACGGTATAATACTAATGAATCAAATCTAAATAAAATAAAGCAAATTAGGCGTAGCCTAATTAAACTGATATAAACAAGTGTGTGTAAGTAAGCTTAAACTAATTTGACCAGGTGTAACTAAGGAAGCCCTAATTAATCCATACATAACTAAGTTAACACTAATTAACTCAGTTGTACATAAACTAGGACTAATTAATGTGATGTTAATTTATCAGTCTAATAAGTGAGGCGCGAAATGAGGCCTAATTAGGACAATACTCATTAAGCGAGGCTTCAATAAGTCATATAGCAATGTCTAGCGTAACTAGGCCTATACTAATTAGGCCAAGTTTATTTAACCCAGGCGTATTTATGTCGTGACTAATGCACCCATATTAGGTCTAGGCTAACTAAAACGAGCCTAATTAATCTAAAATTAATTAGGTCGTATCTATTTAGCTGGGGGCTAAGTCAAGCCTAAATGGGCTAGACTATTAAACTAAGACTAATTAAGCCGAATATTAAAGGCGTAATCCATTTTCATACACACTAATTCACTTTAGTCAACCTTAATCTGCTGTAATCTTTCTTAATCCACCCTAATATCTCTCAATCTACTCTAATCCGCTCTAATATGCCGTACTCCACCTTAATGCACTTCAGCCTGTCTTAATCCACCCTAATGCGCCTTCAGCAGCTCTAATCCCCCCAATTCCGCCCTAATCAGTCCTAGTCGTTTAGTCTACCTTATCCAAGAAAGAGTTTGGGTTCGACTCCAGTCATGTTATTCAGTTCGAGTCCTAGGAGGTGGCGCATTGGAGTCTCATAAGGTATAAACCCATCTACAATCCCTGAGCAGCAATTGATTAAGGTTTGGGAATCATCATTTCTTACACACTGGGCCCGCACACGGGCGCGGCGGGTGTGTCTGCATTCGGCCAATAGCTGCGACGCTCCTTGAATGTGCTTGAGCGTGAGGAGAAGCCTCTTTTTGAATTGAGGGCTGCTGAGGAAGTGGAAACTTTGTGCTCCGCTCGTGAACGCTATGCTTCGTGGATGACTACAAAATTTGGCTCAGATGTTCATTAATGCGTAGGCTAGCTGTAGAATATGTTTTCTCACCGAGCCCGGGAGGTGGTTCAGGACACCTTTAAGGTCGTTTGCCTGTTTTAGTTAGTTAGTTAGTTAGTTAGTTAGTTAGTTAGTTAGTTAGTTAGTTAGTTAGTTAGTTAGTTAGTTAGTTAGTTAGTTAGTTAGCTTTATAGGCTCTCTAGCGCAGTTCCCTTGTTCACGAAACTCTGTGCACGTCTGATAACGTCACTTCATTCTCTCCGGTTCCTTCCTTCACTCGCTCGCGAAGTAATCGTGGTATTTGATTCTATCGGCTTCCTCGGAGTCTGTTTACTCACCGCGCAAGCATAGCCGCTACTAAGCCCGAGGATGCAGGTTCGATCGACTGCCGGTCGCGGCTGCCGCAGTTCAGTGGAGAAAAAAAATGCAATAACACCCGGTTAAATAGATCTAGGTGGGCGTTAAGGTAGTCAGAATTAGTCGGGACTCTCCTACTGAGGTCGTGGGAAGCGCAATAGACCGATCTCGCCGCGCTGTTTCACCGCGCCACCGCTGCTGCAGTGCATGCCGGAACTTGTACTCGCGGCGGTCGCGGTACCGGCGGTACGCTCAAATGCGTGGCTGGTGCATCGGCGAACGGCGTTAACGAGCTTTATCGGCCTTGTTTCGAAGAGTTGTGATGGTTGGATTTACGTCCTATGTGCTGGGATGCTACAAGAACAGCTTGAAACAAAATCGCGTCGGTTTTTCTTGTATTCACGAAGAATGTCAAGCTCCGGCAGGAACTGGTGCGTCGGACACACCGGCTCGTAAGGCACACGGCTTGTTTAGCAGTGTTTGTGAACTTTGTGTTTTTATGCATGACACTTTAGCAATGCCCTACAGCATCATAACAGCTCAGGCACATCACGGACGTACCGATCAGTGACCGCAACGATTCATAGCGTGTGCATGATCACCTTGCCGGGCGATCTTCGCCAACGGCGTCGGAGTGGATGCAGCTTGTGTTCTGGACAAAATTGTGCTCGCTAGAAAATGCTTAACCTCTTGCGAGCGATAACGACAGTCAAGCGTCAACGTGAACGAAAGATTTGGTACAAGCCCAGCTTAGCGCATACTTTACGCTGCGCAGGGCTATTGCTACGCCACGCCGGCATCAATAGCAACCATCGGTGCCGCCGGTGTTTCGGTTTTCAATGCGTGATTTTATTGCGAGCACATGTTGAAGAGTAAATACCAGTGACAAAACGTGTCATCTTATGTGCGCGAGCGGCCTGCATAGGGTCATACGCCTGCTGAGTTTATGTCGACTTTGAAGCGGTAAGGCCTAGCGACGACATCGGCGCCGAGCCTTCGGGTCTGCGGGCGACGGGCAGAGCGGGCTGCCGCTTTTTCGTCGTTTCGCACCTGTCGCCAAAATTACTCACTGACTCATCCGTACTTTAAGCAGCAGGAACTGCTTGTCGTTTGCGATATTAGCAGCGTCCCGTAAGCTTTCGCGAACGGTGTGCGGCAGGTCATCGTTCCGCTAAGGTGGACGCGCTTTTAACCTTTTCATCGCGACCGTTTTCCAACCATTCACATCTAACGCATCACTGTGATCGAAGCCCTGTGCTAACACACTGTACATGTGAAGTTTTGCTTTGAGAAAACAAGCGCAAAATCGTTCCTACGACTATAGTCTTCAGTTTTCACCATTCCGCGCTCTTGGCGTTCTATCTCTGTACGATACGTGCCCTGAGACGTCTTTACTTGTTTTTTTTTATTGCGAATTATTCAGCGAATGCGGGTAACAGCAATTCGAAGCGGCACGGGCGCACGGACTAACGACGAGATCGTGACCAGGTCGCATGTTTACATTGCAACCTTTTTATTTTCTTTTTTTTTCTCTAACAGCGCTACATCGCGGGACAAATTTGAATGAAACACGGTCACAGGAGATTCGGACATCGTTTTCTGACGCGTTCAATCGTCGTCCACGCCAAAGGATACGTGAAAAACGCCAGTAAACTTATGGCATGCAGCACGCACAGCCGTAGCAGCTGTGCTTTGAGAACTACAACTGATGGCGGCGGCGCCGCTCCTGAAAACTCGCGCATGCGCAGATCACGCGGTGAGATCGGTCTATTTGTTGATGTGACCTGAGTGAGCCAGCTGACTTCTTACAGCCTAGCAAACGCTACGGCCAGTGATGCCCTGCAAGAGAGGCCCCACCCGCGGTAATCCGCCAACAACTTTGTCAATAAGGTTTACTCTCTCCAACTAAGCCGAAACTGGTGTCGTAGTTCTTGCTCTTAATACCCTGTGCTCTAATAGCTCCGTCTCTTTCTGTTGTTAGTTCGGCAGGCCCTTGAAAAAGCAGTAACACGCCCCGATGATTGGTAAAAGAGAATGCGAACAGTACACATTAACTTCATATTGGGAGCAATGTGTTCAAGTTGAATCGTCGTGTGGCAAACGACTTTTATAGGTGCGTGTACATGCTAACCTATTTATTGTCCTACGCGCTCTTTGCCAAATCTCCTGTGTCGACACATGGCTGAGCGGAGGCGTTCCAGAGGATACGAAGGGAAAGCTGCTTGTCTTACAAAGAATGTGTTACGTTCCTCGAGACGCCACTCACGCAATTGTCATTGAGTCATGTTGGCCCGAAGCAACTCTACAACAATTAAATCATTGGTATCCTTTGGATGCCAGAGCTACCGCATGAGCTACGTTGAAAAATATTGGATGCCCCAACCTCAGAGACTGACTAGGTTAGGAAAAATGGCAGATCCCACGTGCGGTGGCAGGAAATGCGAAGCACGCATCAGGAACGTAAAATGGATCTGCATTGTAGTCTCGCTATACCGATTTTGGTACATATGAAGTTAACGAAACGGCCGCAAGAGCACCAAACCCTGGCATGTAAATCATGCCGCTCATGACATGCATGTAATGATTTTCGTATTATGACCGTCATTTATGTTCGCTATGAAGTCATGGTGTGGCGTACCAATTTTCATATACATCCCATTAACGAAACGGCCAGGAGAGCCCCAAGACCGTGGCATGTAAATCATGCCGCTCATCACATGCACGTCATGACTTTCCTGTTATGACCTGTCATTTATGATCGTCATGCAGTCATGTTGTGCCGTACCAATTTTCGTATACATCCCATTAACGAAACGGCCAGGAGAGCATAAAGTCGCAGGCGGATAGATAGATAGATAGATAGATAGATAGATAGATAGATAGATAGATAGATAGATAGATAGATAGATAGATAGATAGATAGATAGATAGATAGATCGATAGATACGCTCAAATTCGCCGAAGTTCGCTACGAATTTAAACTGTATGTATAATTGCGAAGAAAGCTTGGAAAGCGAAACATCCGCAACAGCGATCCTATGTTTTTCGGCTTGTGCAACCGACGAGCTGTTCATATTGCTTGCAAGTACGTCTCCACGCATACAGGGGAGCCTGTGTGCGACCTGTTGACGGCTCCACAGAATTGGTTGAGACGAGGCGGCCACCTAGCGGCTCGTACGGACAACGCTGCGCACTTGCCTGGAGCAGTCTTGCTGCCTTGCGGCTAGATGGCACTTCCCAACCGCAGTGTTCCAGCACCCTCGAGCAAGGGCACACTAATGAGCCAACATGCTTCACGTGTACGCTCTACGTCTGATTAAAAATGAGGAACGACAGACTTATCCACTTGCTGTTACAAAAAAAAAAAAAAACCGTCGTAGTCGGTCGACATTGCGTAGCGCAAACTGTTGAATTTATACAACCTGCAACTTTTTACTCCAGAATTAAGTGCAGTGGAACGATGTCGTTAAAAGGCGGTTGTTATAGTGAAGTCGTCGTTTTCGTTCAGGGGCTCAGTGCTTAGACGAGTTTGTTTAGGGTACGGGGCTGCCTTTGTTTGTTTGTTGTGTGTGTGTGTGTGTGTGTGTGTGTGTGTGTGTGTGTGTGTGTGTGTGTGGAGAGAAGGAAAGGGTACGTGCAGGGCTTTCCCCAGGAATTGAAATTAGGAGGTGTGTCTAAGTGGGGGTGTGAAGCGGCGGATATTTCTAATTTGTCGTGCTTTCTTTTTCTTTTTTTTTTTACAAATTCAGGAGGCGGCTTTCGAACCATAAATAAAAGGGGGCGGGGGCACGTGCTGTACATGGTGTTGCGAAGGGAAGCCACTAATTACGTCTATGTGGACGCCCCTGCTGAGCTTGGGAAGGGCCCCAGCCCACTGCCTGAGTTTAAGCCCTGCACTGAGCGACACGTGGCCGAAAAAAGGAGGCGGGATAAGATTGCGACAAAACATTCTGGGATCGGAGAGTTGTCAACGCTTCGCACCTGATTCTTCCGAAAGCGGACTTGGGCTCAACCAATCACTCAATAGAATTGATTGATTGATTGATTGATTGATTGATTGATTGATTGATTGATTGATTGATTGATTGATTGATTGATTGGGTTTTACGTCCCAAAACCACGAACTGATTATGAGACACGGCGTAGTGGAGGGCTCCGGAAATTTCGACCACACGGGGTTCATTATTGTAGATAGCGCACATTGAAGGACAACACAAACACAAAACCGCAACACCAGCGCACCTGGGGTTCTTTAACGTGCGCTGAGATCACACAGCACACAGGCCTCAACATTTTGCCTCCATCGGAATGCAGCCGCTGCGGCTGGGAGAGGCAAAATTGGGATTTAAGCGAGAGCATACGGGGAGAAGCTACACGTGTATAACACCGGCTTCAGAGAGCGAGGGGACCGTGGTTTCGCGGTGATGCCCTACCCCTTTCGACGCTTGATGTACCAGTGCAAGTGTTCCCGTTTCCCCCTTCAGTTCTCTCGAAGTATGCAAGGGATGTGGCATCGCAGCCAATAGGAATGTGTGTGCCATTTTAGGCGCTGTCTTTTTGGTTTAATGATCCATATGAAGTATTCGCTGCAACATACGTACTGCGCACTTTTTTCATAGCTCTCCAGACGATGTCATGCCAAGCATAGTTCCCATAGAACCCGCCAAAAAGCTCCGATTGACATTTTGTTTATTATATTCTATAGTGCTTTCGACATGTGTCATTTGCAAAATATCAAAGTTATTCCATGCCTTGCTCTGCATCGCTCATTTCTTCCCTTGGGATTTCATCTTAAATTAAAGTGAAAAACAATTTTATTGCACTGGTAATTAGCTTTCCATGCTACTAAAGCCATTAGTCTTGCGTGGAGAAAACCGATCGGTAAGCTAGAAAACGCGTAAAGAAAACGCACCTGCCAAGGCCTACACAACTATTTATCGGCAAGAAATACATAAAATTGTGTTCTGAGGAAGCCAGAGACTTATCACAGGGAGTTTGATAACGTTTAATGGCGTGAATTTGGCGATAAGAAAAAGAAAATATTAAATTGGCCTTTTGACGTCACGAGACCGAAATTCTGGCTCGAATTTCAAAACTAATACATTGACATTCAGTTTTCTAAATATTGAATACGCAACTGCGAAATTAACGACAATCGAGTTGTTAAAATATAAAATCATTCTAAACCACCTCACATTTGCACTTTATTGTTCGCTTAGGTCGCATTCGTTTAACCATTTGAGCCATTCCTTATCATAGTTTCTGTATGCATATAAGCAGGCTGTAACAATTTTATATATTTATCCTCCATCGATTATTGGTGCTGAATATATTTTTTTCATTACGTGGTAGACTGCTGAGAACATGACCTGCTCTAATTCGCAGTGTCTTGTTTTCATAACGATGAGTCTTGGCTGGGACATTAGTTTTATATGACGCGGTGGACAGTCACTGCTGTGGAAGTCATTGGCATTTTCAATTAGCATAAAAGTTGTGAAGGAAAAGGGTGGAAACATTAGAACGTCTTGTATTTTTGTTTTTTTAGCATGGTGAACAGTTCCATGCCGCCTAGAATTACTAGTAAAATATCTCTATTACATAATAAGCTGCATTGTCCTTATTTGGAATTGCTTCATATTTTCCTGGCAGCGTTTCACGGGGCCTTGCAAAAGGACTACTGAATGAATAAATGTATGATGCAGTCAGTCTAGCCCCGTTTTTTTAATAACTTAGTGACGGGTGAGGTGCATTAAGAGAAGTAATGGATATTGAGAGCTAAAACTCTTACTTCGGCGGCTTTTAATCTTGTATACATTTATTCGCCTCGAAGGCGTTTTGCCTTTGAAGACAACAATAGCACTGTCTAAGTATGGGGATTGCATGGTGGCGCTCTTGTCTAACAGCGATGCACTTTTTCATGGATCTGCCCTTCTGATGGCCTATACAAATGTTTCCTTACTGACGGCAGCAATCTAATAGAATTTGACAGCTACGAAATCGCGCAAGTGCCCGGTACAATCTCGTCCTTCGCGTCAGTTAAAAAGTTAATGGCTCAGCGTGGTATACCCATGTGACGAAAGGGCGGTTTGTACATTCTATGCGTAAATTAAGACAAACGAAGGATATCCAAATGCCCTGTGCCTGTGCCATTTTTTAAAAGTTTTCTAGAAGTAACGTTAACAGATTCGACCTCTTTATTCCTCCATTATCCTCCAAATTATATTAAAAAATGGCATTAAGTTTCCAAAAGTGCCACATTAAAGTGTTGGTTATAAGTGGCTGAACAATGGGTTCCTTCGTCGTTTCTCAAGGCGTCACGTTGTTTCGCAACGACAGAAAACCGTAAGAAGGCAAATTTTTATATATAGATAGGAGAAAATTGGTGGCTACTAGTACGGCTTCCCGTCGTCGTATCCATTATGAGGAGTTGTCGGTTAACTGTGTTACTGCCTGTCTTGTTTTATTGTCTATTTCGACACGTCCCTAGTCGGTTGAATATGACTGAGCAGGTCACAATAGCAACAATATTATGAGCAATAATGTAATAACGGAGTGCCAGTATTGAAACAAGGGACACGAAGAGACACTATTATAAACAAAGCACAAGCGCTAACTCTCCACCAACCGTGGTCGTTAAGCAGGAAAGGCGTAAAGTTTAAGTTCAAGGGCGTGAGTTTGATTTCCGGCACTGATCTACCAGGAGTGTGAGTGATTGTCGGCCGCGACGGTCGCATTTCTATGCGGCCGAGATGCAATAACAACTGTACGCTCAGGTTTAAGCGCATGTTTCGACATGCGCTTAAACCCCAGGTAGTCGATATGAATCTGGAGTCCTCCACCATGTACTGCGTGCCTCGTATACATGTAGTGATACTGGCGTGAACCCTCCCCCCCCCCCCCCCTTTCGTCCATAGCTTTTATCACGGGTTGCAACATCTCTTCCTCAGCCCTTTATGTCATAAAAACGGAATCGCTTAAGCTAGCTAGGTTCAGCCTTATTTTCTGTAAATGCGCTGATTAAGTAGAGCTGAGCAGACGTTGTTCAATCCATGATGTCCGGGCAATCTGGTCGTGCTGCCTGACTATCGTTCCTTTCTCTTAATTTTTACATCGGGCCTTACCGAGTCTTCCCATCTTCCTATCGGTCACATGCGCTTCGAAGGGCTTTCCTTTATTTGACGAAAATAAACGGCACCGACCAAAATAAAGATGCAATGACGTTTCCTTTATTTGCGTTTTTATGATCTGAAGACCGAGATTTGCCATTGGTTGTGGCTTAGTTAAGGAAATTTCAAAGGACGCGGCTCTGTACGCGCCTACGTATTCGTGGACTACAATTAAAGATGAACACCGGAGCTTGAGTAAAAGCTCTTACTCTTGTTGCTTATACAATAAAATCAAGAGTGAATTTTACCAACTTAAACACCCACATAAATCCAGCAGATACATATTAGCATCAGATTAATTACATAAACGTTAAATGGTAACTGCTGAGAGCGGCATGTTTTAAGTTGGCACAGCTATCGCAATGTGCAAAGTATGGTCAAAAAAGTTATTAGCACAAGAGCTGTAATAATGCGATGGTGCGGAAACGCGTACCAGTAATAAGAGCGCGATACCTCATTCATCTGTTTCATGCATAGGGGAGTGTAACCACTGCCTCACTAAACGAAGTTTTTGGTACCTTCTACTTTGACGATCCTCAGTGCTGTAGTCTCGTTGTTTCTCCGCTACCCGATTGCGTGCAGTATCGGCAAGCAACCATACGACAACCTCAATCTGCAACTCCTCGCAGAACACACGTATTGCCTCACGCAGATGATCTACAAGCCCCTCCAGATAAAGTACTACGTGAGGCGGGCGGTGACACAACCTGTGCGATGTCGCATGCAAATCACACTCTCGGTGACAACACAGGGTGTCGATGGAACCGTCCAACACTTGCTTCACTCGGCCATTTGCATTGGGACCAGCTTGACGGGAAGGAAGCTCGCACTCGTGACAACCCGTCGGCCACTTCGTGTCGCCGCGGAGGCAGGAAGGAGATGCATAGTACTCATCCTCGCGTCCGAGATCACCGCCCGCGGCACCGATGGTGTCCGCCGATACGGCGGCACTGTGCATATCACTGGAGCCCAAAAAAATAAAAGCGGAACGACGTAAGGGCGCCATCGAATGACACAACCGCTGCTACTTGCATGTAGCTTTGAAAAGCCGTCGTGAAGTGCGCTTTTGCAGAGTTGCTATCACGAACTAGATATAAGCGAATCGATATCAGAGCTATCAGAGCCATGTTTATGCCCCTTTGCCCAATGAAGTTGACAAAACAAAGCGAAGCTGTTATGTTCCCTGTTAATCACTGTGTGGTCCACAGAAAACTCGCCCAGCTGCGGCTCGCGTTGCCTAGTAAGCAGCTGGCACAGCTGAGCCTTACTTCACTAGTCCCGCGTTCCCGCAAAATTCAAACTTGGTTACAGCACAGTCGTCACATGCAGGGCAACGTAAGATCACGTCATGACTAGTCACGCGTCCCTGCCAAATTACCACGAGCCTCGCTGTGACTCTATACAAGCTTGTTGTTATGTGGGGTTTAACGTCCCAAAACCAGCTCTGATTATGAGAGACGCCGTAGTGGAGGTCTCCGGAAATTTCGACCACCTGGGGTTCTTTAACGTGCACTGACATCGCACAGCACACGGGCCTCGACATTTCGCCTCCATCGAAATGCAGCCGCCGCAGCCGGGATTCGATCCCGCGACCCTCGGATCAGCAGCCGAGTACCATAGCCACTAGACCACCGTGGCGGGGCGACTCTACAAGCTTGGCGCGACGTAGTGCAAGCTGCGCAACTTTTTTTTTTCACAATAACTCATCGCACAACTTCAGGCACAGTTAACTTATCGTTCGTTTTGTTATGAAAAAGAAAACTTTAAGGAGAGACGAGCAGCCAGATCAACACAAATAAGCTATCCGTCTCCGTGAATGAAAACAGTTATTCATATTAGTTTGATGCAGGTTCAAACGTAATCTAAAACAGTATAGTACGGGCTCACTGATGTAGAAGACAATTATTTCCGCTCGACGCATTTTACAGCGCTAAAAAAAAAAGGAAGCACGCCGACCATATAGATCGAGCTGTGCGTCGTTATTAACATGTTTTACGAAACTTTAAAATATCACAATACAAACAGCTCGCGTGTGCTCGAACAGAACATAGTATCAATGCTACGACTCTTTTTTTTTTTACTTACGGCAACATTTTGCCTCGAAACAAAAACTCGCAGAGCAGCATGTAAAACGCGTGCGAGGCTCTTGCGTTTCATCGTTCACTTGTGCGCCTGATATGCTTCAACTACGCAAAAGAGCGTCTTTAAAGTATAGCACACAGTACGCATAGTACAGTTCTTGTGTGCTCTAAGATCTAGTTTTATGGCGCTCCTTGAGTCAGAATAAGGTAAGAAGCACCGTACGAAGCCACTGGCGCCTTGGTTATACATAGTTTCAATTAAAAAAACATGTAGTCCATCGGCTCTCCGTTTTCTTGGCACTCACTGCTACAAGCATAATATGGGAAATACATGTCACTAAATGCTGCTTAACACAAATGAAGCCTATCCGTGGGAAAGTTCCATATAATTATAGAAAAATGGAGGTAATGAGCTATGCTATGCGCCAAAGCTTAGGCGGCGTGCGTTTTCATTCTTTTTTTTTTCATAGGAATGAAAAACTTATTCTACAGCCGACGGTAGAATTTTGAGCAACTGGGGAACGCTTAACAGTGGCTCTTTTTCTTGATGTGAAAGGTGCCTACGACAAAGTCTCCCATCAAGCCATACTAGACAGACTTTTAGTGATCGAACTTGGCGGACCAATATTTCGCTGGACAAATATTTCGCTGGCGGACAAATATTTCGCTACCTGACACGAAGGTCCCTGTTTGTTAGTACTGAAGATGGTCCGACCACCGACCACTACACTTGTCGTGGTGTCCCGCAAGGTGGTGTTGTGAGCCTTGTTCTTTTCAACATTGCCATACTTGACCTGGCCGAATCACTACCCTGAACTCTTAGTGTTTCTATATACGCCGATGAGGTCTGCATCTGGTCGTCGGCAGTAACACGTCTACAGGTTCGTGCAAGGAAGGTTACAGAAGGAAGCGACGCAGGCAACCGACTACCTTCGTAAACAGGGCCTTATCATCTCTACAGAAAAATGTGCTCTAGTGGCTTTTACGCGGAGAGCTGTGTCGTTATCCAGTGTTCATCAATAGACAGCCTATTTCCTACAAGCGAAGCCATCGTTTTTCAGGCGTCGATGTGGACCGTGACCTCTCGTGGACCCCTCACATTGGTCAAAACTTGCATCTACTGTGCATTGGCAAAACTTGCATCTACTGTGCAAGGCAAAACTTGCATCTACTGTGCACGTATTCCAGTTCATCGCAAGGAAAAGATGGGGACCATCAGAGGGCGCCATGCTACAGTTATACCAATCACTTGTTATTGGCATTCTCCGCTATAGCTCTCCCGTGCTTGTGAAGACTTCCAAATCAAATCTCCGAGCACTTCAAAGCGTACAAGCACAGACATTACGAGTTTCCATCGGCCTTCCGCGATGCGCTTCAATAGCGGGAACTGGTAATGTTGGCTCGACAACATCCAATCACGACCTACATCACAATGGATGCGTTAAGGACACACGTTCGGCACATTTCACTGATGGAATCTAGTCATCTCTTGTCCTTACCGGAACGACGACCACAATCGTCGTTCTCCAATGTGGTCAACGCTCACCACGACTGCTTACCATCTTGTTTCACACCATCGGCACGTTCACATCATCTATGTGGTGTTTGCACCATACCGAGGTGCGCCTTTCTATGCCAGGAATCAAAAATAAGTCTTAGCTTAGCACCTTGGCATTGAAGCAAGCAGCTCTGGATTGTTTGCATTCCATCTATTTTGACCACATACACGTGTATACGGATGGATCTACCACTCGGATTAACTTTACCGGCGCTCTGCTTGTACCATCACGATGTGTCAGCCGCAGCTTCAAGAAATTATGGCATTGGTGTAATTTTGTATTGTAACACCCACTTTGTTCTTGTGAGGCCTTACAACCCAATCTGTAACGGCCGTATGGCCAACAGTACTGTTAAAAAAAATTAAAAAAAACTCTCATGTGACAACATCGACTGGTTCGGAACTTGTTACTATCAGAAGCGCCATCGAATATATCGACCAACAAGGGGCCATTAGGTGGGCAACACTTTGCGATTGAAAAACGGCCCTATACTCCGTTCCATACATCCGGTGCAACGCTGCCAAAGCTAGTGCTCGTGTTTACGCTGCGTACTTCCGCGACCAAAACGTAGTGTGTAGCTTGCGGTGAGCGAAAAGCAATAAATATCCCACTGGCAGCCTTAAATCACAATACATTTCTCACAAGTTTCACAAAACACCCTCGTATTTCCGTGGAAACAATCGAAGTATGCAAGCTTGTATTTTATGTTAGTCGTTTGTTTGTCGGAGCGATACACGTGTCCTTTTCTTCTTTCTTTACGGACTACATGCGCAGCCTTCGCAGCGTTGCACCTGATGTATGAAACAAAGTATAGAGTGTCTTTTGTTAGCTTTACATCGTGGATCATACGAGCAACTTGTGTCCGATATACGCCTGATACACTACCATGTGATCGAAAAAGGCCACGACATCGTGTTTCAGCGGCTGCCGAATCATTGCGGTATCTCCGGCGACGACCTCGCTGGCGCCGCTGCCAAGAAAGCACACGAACGACCGAACCCTGTCCGCACGCCCTTATCAGGAATTGATGCAGCCCAACTCTTCAGCAGGGTAGCACGCGATCTGACACTGCAGCAGTGGCACACACCATGCTTCACGCATCATTATCTACATTCTCTCGACCCATCACTGTAGCTGCGGGTTCCGCAGGGATTTTCCCGACTTGAAGAGACTGTGTTGTGCCGTTTGCGACTGGGCGTCACTTTCACCAATTCACATTGTTTTAAAATCGAAATGACTGGAAGCGCCGAGTGCAGCGATTGCGCTGTGGAGGAGATTATCGAGCACCTCCTGTGCCACTGCCCAAAATATGACAATGAACGAATGCAACTCCATGCAAGGATGCGAAAGATGACCAGAAACATTTTCACCGTTCAGGTGATCTTAGGTCCATGGCGCTGTGCATCTCAGCTGCGCGAAGCAACAAAGGCGTTGCTGCATATTCTTAATGCTACTCGGTTGACTAACCGTCTTTGAAAATGTACAAACAACTTCCATAACGTCAGCGTAATTACAGGATTTTTTATTAGTTCTTCTTTTGCTCTCTCTATCCTCCATAACTTTCCCTCCCCTTCCCCAGTGCAGGGTAGCCTACCGGGCTCAGCCCATGTTAACCTCCCTTCCTTTCCTATTCCTTTCTCCTCCTTCTCCTCCTTGAGCAACTTTACCTGACACGACGAGGAGAAGCAAGGGGGCATAAAATCTGACAAGCGATCGTTAGACACTGAAGAAACACTAAACCAAAAAATTTACCTGTGTTATTAAATTACTCTTTTACAACACCAAAAATAATAATAACAAAACAGTCTTCTCATGAGAGGACATTTTATAATCCAACAAGTTACTAAAACGAAAAGTGATTGGCAACACCGCCTTGAAAATTGACTCATCGTGACACCATAAATACGGCACACTCTGTTGCCCGTGACAACATAAGTTTTATATTAAATGCGAAGCACTTCTCGACGAGCTACTTTGACTGTATTTATATAGCTATCTAGCCACCTACATCTCGATGCTCTCCTGGTCGTGTCGTTTACCTGGTATACGCCAAAATTGTATTAATGCACGACGAACATGAACGATTTATCTTGACATCAGTAACATGATATGATTGTCTCGCGCCCCACGGCTGACGCTATAATACGACCACATATGGTACATACCTGCAGAGCTCGGCCCAGGGTATGCAGGTATTTGGTACAGGTGATTGAACGTTAACATTACAGCTTGTTTGAAATAAGCACCAACCAAAATAGGCATTGAAAATTTGATGAGAACACATCTTGCGTGGGTTAAACAAGGTAAAGACAGACCGTTTGTTGTAGCTTGCGATAGCGATGTAGACATAACAAGCAGGCAGACGCAGACACACGCGCTGTAATGACCGAAGGCAAGCATCCACGTGGCAGGAATCGAAGCCAGACCACCAGAGATACCAAGAAAGCATGATACTACTCGTCCACCGTGGTTCTTCCTGAGCGGTAGACATTATAAATAAGCCTACTGCATAAACAGTTGCGGTTGTGGTGCTTGCATAATGTCACATTCGATTCTAGTGTGTTTTACCGCTCTTGTATAGCACGTGAGCAACAATATGTGTCCGCTACTGTCACTCAGCATGCTTTTCTGCAGCTCCGCTCAGCCCCGCAGTAATACTCGAACAAACGACGCTTATCACACGCACATCAGCGCCCCATTTCGTGACTTTCTCTTAGAAATCGCGTGCGTCTGTGCAGTAACGCGACTGCTGACGTTACGCTGTACAGTCAGCTATTCCTTGGTAACGACAGTGCTGTCGATGTGCGTGCTAAGTCCACGTTACGCAATCAACTACTCAATTATAATTATAACAAGTGATAGGTTACTCCAACCAAATGAGTTTAAAGTTCGGAACGTTTCAAAACCAACTGGATTTCTTCCTCGGGGGACATTGACGATGGTCAGGTGCAGATGGGAGGGTGGGAGAGAGCGAGAGAGGGGGAAGAGAAACTGGCACGCATCCGCTCCCGAGGCAGTGACAGGGCGGTTCGAAGCATTGCCAACCTACTCCTGTCTCCCCGGCCGTGTTAAAGCGTGGACGTAGCCAAGGTGTCTGAGGACTTTACTTCTGCTTCCCATGGCGCATTTTGCGCGTCTGCAACGTCACCATCTATGGTTGTACCTATGCGGCGTACCTTGTCCTCTGGTATGAAGAACTTCGACATCTATGATGGACACGCAGCGTTACGTCGAGCCTTTGAGGAATTTAAAGGATGCAGCACCCGGTGAGGGTCACATAAGGTTTGCTATAATCTGAAATCAATGTCTGAAAGCCGAGAAAGCGCTAAGGTAGGATTAAGGATGAACATGCAGAAAACAAAGATAATGGTAAGTGGCACGGCGAAAAAACGTCTATTCAAGGTCGAAACCCATACATTAGAAGTCGTAGAAGAATATCTGTACCTAGGACAGCTACTTACTGGAGAACCCACCCATATAAAAGAAATCCACCGTAGAATAAACATGGGATGGCGCGCATATGGCAGACATTCACAACTCATGAACGGAAACCTACCACTATCACTCAAACGGAAACTATATAACTACTGCATCCTGCCAGTACTGACTTACGGATCAGAAACCTGGAGAATTACAAAGAAGCTAGAGAGGAAGTTAAGATCCGCGCAGCGGGCGATGGAACGGAAAATGATAGGCGTTACACTAAGGGATAGGAAGACAGCCGAGTGGGTCAGAGAACAAACGGGGGTCGCCGACATAATGAACGATATTAAGAAGAAAAAATGGACATGGGCAGGCCACGTGATGAGAACGCTAGATAACCGATGGACAGTTAGAACGACGGAATGGATACCAAGAGAGGGTAAGCGCAGCCGTGGGCGGCAGAGAGTAAGATGGGGGGACGAAATCAAGAAATTCGCAGGCATCAAATGGAATCAGCTCGCGCAGGACAGGCAAGGATGGCGAGGATTGGGAGAGGCCTTCGTCCTGCAGTGGACATAAAATTGGCTGATGATGATGAAATCAATGTCTACATGTGTGCTGTTCGAAAGTAAGAAAAAAAAAACACTTGAAATGCGAGAAGAGCAGAGATGTCCACCGAAGGAGCTTTATTTCTGGACTTCTACATTCAATTCAATTCAATACCTTTATTTTCTTGAGCAGTCAAGACGACGGCGAGCACTTAAGGCCTGCGAGCCTGACAAAGGTCCCCGCCCCCGCATACTCTTCAGACAACGTTTAGCAGTCAGGCTGAAGCGGTACTCAAACAAATAAAAAAAAACTCTTAACTGAAGATATCAAATATGGGCTTACAAAATATATACACATTTATATAACTTTCACAACTACGTCACCAAAATATCCTGTAAATAACAAATAACCAATATCTAGATGCACAGTGTTCTGCTGTGTCTAGACTCATATCATATCGACATAATGATCACACATATTGTTACATCACATCGAAATAAATACGAGAAAAATCAGATACATTTAGGAGTATACAACACTTTTCGGTCCCTTCAAAAATCACTGGAAGAAAAATGTAACCCCGCTGTAATTAACAAGGATTTAATTTGATTTTTAAAGGAGGCGCATTCGTAATTAATTAGGCCTTCTGTTTTGTTTAAAAGATAAGTACTTTGATATGCCATTGTTTGTTTCCCGTAGTTCGTTCTCGTTAGCGGCGTGTGGAGCAGTGTGTGTCTGAGGGAGTACATTGCAGAACGAGTCTGAGTCACCTCACGGTAGAGCTGCAGGGGAAATATGAGCGGACAGATTAAAAGGAGACAGATGATGTGATAATGACAGAGAAATATGTACAGCCTTTTACAAGTTTAACATGAAAAAAATTTTGATAGTAACAACTGCTATCCCTGATATATCGTGCAAGAATCCCAAACATTTATCTATACTTAATTATTACTAACGGCTTGTCTATTGATCGCATCTTACGATCCACCAAGCGCAAGCGACTACCTACGTTACCTTCTGTGGTGCTATACATCTAAGATGATGAAATGCAGTGAACTCGCCCACGATGGGGTCCGGAACTCCCGTTTAATATTGCAGCCATGCGCATATCATCAAATTGCACTTTCTGGACAATATCGACAAATATGACTTTTTACTGGTTTTGTCAAAAATGAAATGGCAGAACTACACTGGAACGCTCGTTGTTTACTGTCAGTAAGACGACCGCGAAGACCGTTACAATTAAAGATAACAAACAGTTCTATCCTTTATTGTGGAGCTGTCTTCAGTGAGGCAACTGAGGCCATAATAACTAGACTATCTAGTTATTAAAGCACTCAGGCTGTTGCAGCGTATACACGAACAAGGGACTAAAAAGAATGCGCTCGGACATAGCGCTGTGTTCGAGTTCATCCTTTCTGTCTCTTGTTCGTGTACGCGCTGCAACAGTCAGCATAGAATACCAACACGCAATTTCTATTAAAGAACGTCCCGTAGTGTTTCCGAAGCGTTAAGAAGTTGCACGGTTGTTTTCGCCGGCGGGAGTTTTCCGTCCAGCGGGTGAGAACTTCAACTCATCAGTTAGCTGCTTTAAAGGGAGCTGGAGAGAAAAATAATTCATGTTGCTTCAGTAAATTACTCTTTCGCAATACGGAAAGCACCACACAGCTGCAGGAAGGGGTGTGGCAAGCGGGAAAACGGCCAAAAGAAAAATACATTGAAGTATCGCATCACGTTGTCGTTACGTCAAAGATTTTTAAGGCGTCTGCCAGAGTGTACATAGTTCCTAATCGGTAAAAATATAGTACAATTACCTCTAAAGGGGCGAGAGACTTAGCGTGCGAAGTTTGAGGAAATTTTGTTGAGTCAGTGGGGTCAAAATTCAAGAAACACATTGAATCGATGACATGACGCTGGCATTAATGTGCGGTGATTTGGGGCGCGAAAAGACTTAAAGAGAATCGCTGTCTCACTTCAGTGTACCTTAAGCCTAACGTTGGTTCTTCATAACGCCAAAGCGAACATTCCGATGCGTCACGGGAATTTCTCTACCTTTCGCCCGCCATTGAAGGGCGTAACGCCGTCTACTCATAGGCTGTTAGCCACTGGCGGAGTATTTTTTTTTTTATGTTCAACCCATCGCTTCCGGGTTGCCTGAAGCGTAGCAAAGTTTTTTTTTTCTTTTGCGTAATGTTTGCTTGGTCATGTCGATGAACTGTAAGTCGTTTGCGGCGTCGTACCTTTGCAGCAGCCTTCTTGAACATCGAACTATCCCTGACAATCTTTTTGAAAACGGGCGTACCCTCTATTTCGGAGCTGTACTTCGACGTTGCCACGTTACCTCATGTGATTCAGTGCAGTACCTAATTTGGATCTTCTGCACGACAACTTCCCTTGTGGCGGTCGTCTCTCTAGTGCGCACATGTTGTTTATTTTTTGCAAACAGCCCTGGCTTGGCCTGGCTCTAAACATTTCCAATGCTGGAGAGACCAACGAACGCGCATGCGGGTCTCACCTACACAGCTTAACATGAAGGGGAAGGTTTCCACTTTTAAAAGAATGTGATGCACTTTGATTTGCCGAAGCAATATATGCATGACATGTGTACCGGGTATGACAGAAGCACTGGAAGTTCTTCGTCGCCTATCTCCATGTGCACATCAGAAATAACGCTTTCGGTTCTACGCTATGCTATGGACAACGGACGACCGATCATTGATATGTGCAAACATGTTTGCTCGTGTTTCAGTGTATCTAGTTCGCTTACCATAGATCCATCAATGGCAAGTATATTTCCACTGCTGTTGACGCGGATCCGATGCAGCTCTCCTGGGACTATCCTGTCAAAGTAGCCAGAAAGGCTCTTCTTGGGACACTCAAGTAGTGTGCAGCTATATCAAAGGCGTGCAGCCAATCATGTAAAGGGGTAGAGCTATTTCAGCGCTGTAGCTGGGCTCCTTTTTTCTCGCGCTTACGGTCTTCCATCGGCTATTCATGTTCACTTTGTACCCACCATCACCGTACATTTCTTTAGTTCCTGTGCGGCTCACTCTCTCAAAATAGTATAATAGAACTCGTTGCTTGGCTAGTTGGGGCATACTTAAAGAAAAGCGGCGCAACACAGGACAAGGACGAGATGAGGGAACGGGTACAAGCGCAGACTGCCAACTGGTTTATTTTTGAAAGAACGTACTATATACACAAAAGTGCGCACATGCGCTGAAGGCAAAATCAAAAGCTATCCTCCAAAAATGTGAACTCGTTGCTGTGCAAGAGAATAGAAGGTACACCTACACACCTACTGCCGAACATCAAGCCTTGGAGAAGAACTTCACTACAGTGAAACAAGCTGCACTCAGGGTAAAATCAAATGCGATTTCTTTGTGCAAGGATCTAGGCTTGAATGAGCTTGCAAAGGGCATATGGCTGTAAAAGGAAAAGCCTCTCGGTCCTTTTTAGAGCTAAGACACATAAACCTGGTGTATCTTTCAGGTGTATAGTCAGTGAGAATGTTTCTTGGCAACTGAATCTTTGTCGGTACTTTCGGAAGCATCTAGACACATTGAAACTGCATGATCTCTTTCATGTAAAGAATTCGTATGAAATAATAACGTTCCTGGAAGATAATCAAATTATAGGGGGTGTATTTTCAATCGATGTAGAAGATTTATTTTATGTAATTCCCCATAAGGAGCTCTTCTTGGCGTTGCGGGCGTGTTTAAAAAAAAACGGGCATCTTGCGTTTCAGAATCAGTGCGGGATTAACGTAAACAACATTTTAGGTCGATTAGAGCTCTACCTTAGTGACACTGTGGTCTCCTTTAATAATCAGTTGTTTTTACAGCAGCAAGCAATTTGTATGGGCTCATGTGCAGCACCGATTTTAAATGAACTCTTTCTGGCAGAAGTTTATGCTCGTTTAGACAAGGCAATGCAAGGGACCATGGTTTTACTCACTTTTAGTATGTTGATGATTTTTTGATCGTTTTAGCCAAAGAGCCTGTTGTGTCGTTGCAACAAGGAGTGGACGTGGTTTTAAAAGAGTTTATTGGACATAGGAAAGGGCTTAATTTTACATCTGAGACAGCCCCGCCACGGTGGTCTAGTGGCTATGGTGCTCGGCTGCTGATCTGAGGGTCGCGGGATCGAATCCCGGCTGCGGCGGCTGCATTTCGATGGAGGCGACATGTTGAGGCCCGTGTGCTGTGCGATGTCAGTGCACGTTAAAGAACCCCAGGTGGTCGAAATTTCCGGAGACCTCCACCACGGCGTCTCTCATAATCAGAGCTGGTTTTGGGATGTTAAACCCCACAAAACAACAACAACAACGTCTGAGACACTCGTTGACAACGGGCTTCAGTTTTTAGATATCTTTATTTATCATTTTGACAGCCACGTCTGTTGGACGCCAGTCCTTGTGCGCGAAAGGAATTTATCTCCTTCGACTCCGCCCATTTCGAAACAGTAAAAAGACAATTGCTTCCGCTTGTTTGGATTCGGCGTTAAAGGTTCGTGTTGGCACACTATGAAGAAGAGCTTTGACTAGCAAGTTTCTCGCCTCTTATCAGCTAGATTTCCCAGTGCAGTGGTTTCTTCCGTCTTCGAAGCACTGTTAAAGAAGGTTAAAGGTAAGACCCAGAGTCCCGCTTTATAGAGCGACAAGAAAAGATAAGACCGGTAGTTATCCTCTATTCGCATAACGTGGCACGTAATCTTAAGAAGGTTGCTTCAAGATTTGATGTGCCCGCTGTTTTTTCAGAGCGACGTAAATTATCTGGCATTTGTAGGCGTGTAACGAAACATGGTGCTCCTAAACGATGCTGCGATAAACAACATGAGGATCCTTTTGGGAAGTGCGCTGTGGGCGTGGTGTACATGCTTCCATTAAGCTGCGATAATGTATACATAGGCTAGACTGGCAGATGTATTAACGTGCGCTTATAGCAGCACGCGCTGTCCATAAAAAATGGAACTGGTTCGCACCTGCCGATTCGTTGGAAGTCTTGTGCATATGCACCCATTTTTTCACCCACCAAGATCCTAATACTGGTGTCACACGGGCGCTTCGAAGGCCTTCGAACGAACGGTCCATCGACTCAAAAGTCATGTTAGAGCTGCTACGCGGGTGGTTTCCATGGCCGTCGAGTCGATAGTCTATCGAGCTCGAAAGACTACGCCATGGAAACCACCCGCGTAGCAGCTCTAACATGACTTTTGAGTCGATGGACCGTTCGTTCGAAGGCCTTCGAAGCGCCCGTGTGACACCAGTATAAGGCGCAGTCGTGATGTAGTTGCAAGGGAACTGGCGGAGGCTCACTTTATCAAGTTGTTCGGCAGTAGGAGTGTAAGAGTACCTTCTGTTGTCCTGCACAGCAACGAGTTCACATTTTTGAAGGATAGCTTTTGATTTTGCCTTCAGCGCATGTGCGCACTTCTGTGTATATAGTGTGTTCTTTCCAAAATAAACCAATTGGTATATAGCGTGCGCTTGTACCCGTTCCCTCACCTCGTCCTTAATTGTCCTGTGTTGCACCACTTTTCTTTTTTTTTTCAATATATAGTATGTCAACGTAGTAGCCTTGGTAACGTCTGGCTCATCAAGGTTCTGTTGCATGGCGAAAGTAGGGATGGAGGTCCTCCACACGAAGGTCTTCCAACACTGGTGGGATCGATTTATAGAAACCAGAAAAGATTAGAACTTTGAAATTGAAAGTATTATTATTATTATTATTATTATTATTATTATTATTATTATTATTATTATTATTATTATTATTATTATTATTATTATTATTATTATTATTATTACATGATAAATCAACCAGCGTATGTCCGTCCTTCATAAATATGCCTGGAATTTTTTTTCACGTATTCTTTGAGGTCTAAAAGAGCTCCGCTCGTTTGGTTTCATTATCACAAATTTTTCTGCCGTTTTACGAGAGTTTCCAGTTTCGTTCAGTCTCATTTAAAGAACGTGCAACTCTAGTATATTTTCAAGGACTGTTATGGGATGCAGGCGCTAAAAGTGTTTCTATCATAACTTAAAGGAGCGATGTCACTGTAAAAATAAGGAATTCTTAATTAAGCGAAGATTGAGTATGCTTTTGAGACGAGCAAAATTAAAGAAAGTTGTAAACCTTGACACTTTTTTTCGGCATATTTAATGAAATCAAAGGTTAAAACAATTTGAACACTGGTAGCTCAATAACAAAGGGAAAATATTAGGGATGCTCAAGTCTCAGTGAGTCGTGCGAAAAAAAAAATAAATCGCAACATTCACTTAAAAAAAAAGCTTCGCAGTTAAGCTTAAAAAAAGCTTACCTTGATGGTCGGGCTAGAAATAGTTATTACACACCTTTAGATAGCTCGGCGTACCAACTAAGCGCGTGCGAAGTTATAAAAGGGTACTATTTTATGTAGGCGAGAAATATTTTTCAAATTACGTGTCAGGCTAACCTAGCATCTCTGTGCACGCAACTTTATTACACATCTACGCCAACTTGTACGTGACACTAATCACACTAATCTCCGCTAATCTCCGTCAACGTTGCCGCCAAAAAATGCCGTGCATTTTAAGGCATGCGCCAAGACGTCCTTGGAGCAGTGCTGGCCTTGCGGCAGGTTCTTGGTGAAATACTGCGCCCAAGTTGCGAGGTTAGCCGTCTCCAACTGGGCGCAGTAGGACCCCGGTCAACAAAAGTGGCAGGTAGTTTGAAGGTAGCGTATCCGCCGTAACTTGCCGTCGTCAGTTTTTGCACGTAGCTCAAAAGGATTGCTGTAGACGAGGCTTCGTCGTTCGTTTGTTCCGTCATTTTTTAATAGTGCGTTGCTTGAGCGCTGTATCTGTGTGCTCGTATACCACTTGGGAGCGAACATTTCTGTACATAGAATGCACAAAATGTACCTCTCACGCTTGGAGCACTTTTCGGCGAAAGTAACAAGACGTGATCGTGAATTTACGGGGAATGAACAGCGCATCTGGTACACAGCAAACTGTATAGCTATTTACATTGGCTGCGGAGTACACCTTTTCGCATTAAAACGCAGATAATAACGCCTTACTTTTCGTCTGCGTTCAAGGTGATTTCAAGTCTACCTTGTGCTTCTCAGGCAAGCTTTACTTGCGGATCGCCACCGATGCCATTGATCGTGCAATGCGGCTTGTGCGCTAGAAAGAGAGAGGCAAATACATAATTTCCAAAAATTATTTCTCGCGTACAAAAAATAATACTTTTTTTAACATTGCGCGCGCTCAGAGTATACGTTTAGCTATCTAAAGATAGGCATCCATGGCGGAAATAATCGGCTCGAGCCACCGTCGTGCTTCCTGAAGCAGGAAGCACGCTACCATGCAAGCCCCCCATCATGGCGCTGGCGCGTCAGTCAACAAAACTCAATTTCTCAACGTAAATCCGTCAAAAAAATCGCAAACTACGACTTAAATAACACTCACACATATCAAGCTCAGCCTGGTATTTGAAAACAATTCTGTTAAGAGGAGGCGATGCGAACGAGGCCCTCGGACGCTGGACCGTTCAGTCATAAAGCCAAGTTAGGTGTCCTCCAAATTGTTTGTACTCGTCCCGAGTTTTCTGAAGCGCACGGTATATATAGCGCCTGCAGCATGACAAGCGAGCGACCGTATCCTCCGTTGTTATTGCAATATTACTGATGGACTTGCCCATGCTTATTCTCACTCACTACAAGGCAGAACAACGTAGCCATGGCCTTAATGAAACACGTTCGTTTACCTTCAGCAAAGGTGCCTCTGAAGGCGAACGTTCAGACCGTACCACGTGGGTTTAATCCGCTATGTACTATTTTACTTCGAGTAAATATGTCCTCTATGTCACAACATTTCGCGACCTCAACCTATAACTCTCACTTAGAGAGTCAGTAAGCAGCGTTTCATTTCTTTCTCTTTTTTTTCATTTTGTTGGCTAGATAAATCTCAGATTGCATTTAACCGTTTGAATAACCGTGAGAAGATGCCTTCCCGCACCGATATCAACGTGCGCGGAGATACAACATAAGTCATAGTGGAGAAGTCTAATTAGAAGCAGGACGAAAGCTCCGTTGCCCTGAAATCCCCTGAGTTTTTTCATCCAGCTGTAATTGAATTCTGTTCAATACGGCTTCCTGCCATGTGGCAACAACGCGCAGCATCTCACATGCACGGCAGTCGATAGCCCAGAAAAGGTGCCATTTTTGTGACCGTTCGTAAACAAGCGATTGGATTTACAGTTAAAATGTTCTGCAGATTCTTGGGGTGGGAACAAAATCTTAGGGGCGAAAAAGCTGCCCCTAATGCTGCGCACAATCTGCGAAGCCCATTCTCAAAGCATAAGGGAACAACTTAGGCAAAAGGTCAGATTATGGTGAATATACCTTTAGGGTTATTTTTAGTGTTATAATCAACTACATCGAGCAACAATGAAAGGAATATGAAGGCATGGTGACATAATTGGGCCCTTCAGAGTCGTATACGTAGGCGCATATTACGCAAATATGCCGCTTCACAGAAACAAAATCTTTGGAAACATTTTAAGGATCGAGTATACGCACATTTATACATCTCTCTCTCTCTCTCTCTCTCTCTCTCTCTCTCTCTCTCTCTCTCTCTCTCATATTTTGCATCCTTAAGCTGCTCCTATTTCCGTGCAATTACGCCATTGGGACTAATTATTTGACAAGTCAGGCATCAAACTATGGAGTTGAAACCTGGCCGCGGCTGTCCCATTTTCGATGTAGGCGAAAATGAGAGCCCCGTGTACCGTGCGATGACACAGCACGTTAAAGCACCGCAGATGATCAAATTATCCGGAGCCCTCCCCTACGGCATTACTCTCCTTTCCGCTCATTCATTCCCTTTACCCTGCCCCCAGGGACTGCGAGCCGCGCTCCCGACAAGGGCTACAGAAAATAGCGCCCTTTCCTTAAGGGGAGCTCCGGCGGTTTTTTCACCATATTCTGATATCGCTGTTTTCTAATGGAACTGATAGCCCTATTGCAGGCAGGGTGGTTCAGTTTGCTCAGGAACCCACAGATAATTTTAAATAGCGGATTTAACAATGTGTTCAAAGAGAAACCGAAACAGGTAGATCGTTCTTGCAGAGAATGCGGTGACGTCACAAGTGTACCCGCCATCAGAAATATGGAGGTGGTGCCAGAAAAAAAAAAGAAAGCGGCGGTGTCATCCGACGATATATTGAGTTATATCAGTAGCGCACCCTGGATTTCTATCAGGGGGTGAGGGGAGGTTCAAATTTTCATGAAGGGCATGCGATTACATAGCTGTTGCGTGTGTCTGGAATAGAGGGGGCGGGGGGAGCGGGCACTTTGCACAATACGTCATTTCGTTGCTTCAGCTGGAGGATTCGTAACGCAAATAAAATGCCAAATAACAGTAACATCAGTGGTGATGATGATTTTTATTATTCGTTCGGCATTTTGCAGAGCCACCTTGCAAGAGTTTGACAGGGCCATTCAGCCATTCAGTACACGTGGAAAATGAACGGAAAATTGAATAAAGCAACGCATAACAATGATAAATAGTTCCAAACAACGTTGTCTGGCACGTGCTTACTTTGCCGCTCCGTGCAGTCATAAGCGTGCCGACAAGACGACTGATTGGCGGTCGTGCGATGCTGTTATAAATTATGTTATAAATTGTGAGAGCAGCACATATTAACACGAAAGTGTTTTATGCCGGGGTCCACCACGACCCCATACATCACTACCGTAACGGATAGGGTGCAGTAAACATGTAAGAACAATAAAGAAAAAAAAAACACTCAGAACAACTTCTGTTCATGCGCTGGCAATCGAACTCACAGCCCCGCGCGCCACGACGAAAGGTGCCCGGTGCACTATACCCCTGCGCTAACGCCGCTTTTCTTCTTTATTACCAGACACAGTAAAACAACGGTCACTTGACTACAAAGATAAGGACAAAGATGAACAAAAACTGAGTCTGACTTGAAGCGATCGCTTTTGCGTTGTACACGAGATGAATTCATCAAGCGCGCTTTCATTCAAAACTCCTTTAAAGCAGTCAGAGGTTCGATCTTGCTAAGCCACTCAGGCACACACTCTTGCTGCTTCAGTTCCTCAATGTATCGTGCCATGCACCGCCGAAAATTACGTGCTGGCTGGGCATCAGGATCGCAATGGTACCCAGCCATTCTGGAGCGCCATAAGCAATGCAGGCCCGTAAGAATTATTAAGTCGTAGGGTAATCCATCATCACTTTTTATCGCCAAATACCGTATACCATGGGGATCAATTGGAAATTCCTTTTTCAGCGTTCTTTGAAGGACATCCCAGAAATACACGCCTTCCCAGCAATGAATGAAATCGTGGTCTATATCTTCCGGCTGTTTACAGATTAGACAGCAGTGCCCCACGGTAAGAAATGTCCTGGCTGTTCCATAAAAGTTTTAACCGATAACGTGCCCGTATGGAGCTTGAAGAAGAACGTTTTTCTTGCAGGTTGGACTGGCAATTTTTTGACGCGCTTCAATACGTCAAGACCAGGGCCTCACCTGAAAATGGCCCTGTACATTGGAACAGGCAGGATAGTGTACATCATTATACAGTTTTTTGCGCCCAATACTCCACAGGTGACGCCGCACATACTCGATGCTGTACCAACGCGCTTTCTTGTCTCGTCCGGCTCAGCACGCGCGCATCCAGGCGCACATTGCCTGGAACGGTGCCGCCATCCAGGAACGGAAAAGGGAATCACTGCACCTTCGTCTCGCCTGGATAGTGGCATCATTCCAGGTGTGTTCCAAAGTCCGCCTCGATAAACGCGTGCAGATCCGCGTTCATGCAGCGTCGAGCGTTAATGCACCGATAGCGCAGTCGATAGGGCACCGGTCACCTTTGTTCGTGGGGGGTGTTTCCCCGCCGACCGCTCTTCGAGCGTGATGGGGAAAAGAAAATTGCTTCCTTAGGCGTCAGAGCACGGCAACGACGATGGCGGGTCAATGTGGCACAAGTAAATATGAGTGACACCTTTGTTGCCCGGCATTTACTGTAGAATATGCCCAGTTATTAGGTAAACTATGGAGGCAATGTGTAAACGTGGGTTCATCCACGTCAAACGGTGCCGTACCATCGAAACACCAATAGCAATGGGCAAGTTCCCCTCGATGTAACAATAAACATTCACCTGCTTATGCGAAGAGACATTTCACTTTCGCGTTATACCGATTCTTGTGGCAGAGGGATCCAGCCACATTTTCTTTATATATTATCTTTCCATTGAGCCTCGTCAGACTATATCTCAAAGTGAAATGTCGGCCTACAGCTGCATTTGTACAAACGGCATAGCCTGTTGTCATAGGTACATTAAATCTATGACAACAGTTCATACAAGCACTCATAAAATCAATGTAATAATTTGTATATAAAAGCAATGTGACTAGGGTTAAATATCCAATATCTTTGGCTACTGACCCTCAATATCTCATCCATATGTTGTAGCGCAGTAATCACAGTCTCCTGACAGTGCAAACTGGAAGAAGTATTTTCTTTTTTCGTTTTTCTTAGGGATAGCTGTGCGGCGGCTTTTTTTTTTTTTCTTGGGACTAGTCACTAATGAGCGGCCTAACGTTCTGAACGCATGGCGGATTGTTGTGACATTCTGTCGCAGACCCCATAATGGAAGTGTTTCAACAGTGTGTTGAAACACAACGGTTGCGATTAGTTTAAGTGAACCTAGCGTCGTAACAGGAATTGGGGCAGAAACGCTGAAGCGTGGTAGGCACAAATAATAATCTGATATATGCACTTATATCACGACGTACTTTTCAAAGGCCTATACCTAATTGCGTGACAGTCACTTGGCGGTTACTCGGCAAACTTTAATTCTTCTTAACATGCATGTTTTGTTTTTGTTTATTTTTTTGTACCACCACGGAGAAAGTTTTCGCTTCACAAGTTGTTTGTGATACATACGCGCTTGAATTGTCCGCTACTAAGCATTAGTGTATAATCTGAGCATCATGCATGACGCGGCAGTAATAAAGTTGGATTGCCGACGTTTATTATAACCTGAGCTTTAGCTTTTTCCATTTTGTCTTCGCACGCCCATTCCGGCATAGGAAATTATAGATTTCATTATTCCCTGTACATCATGCAGCCGCGATCTCTCACAACCAGCGATTTGTTTTCTTACACCAGTGCGCGCGCACTGGCAGCTTTCATATTCACGTGCGTTGCAAAAAAATTCTGTGTGCGGGACATCGTGGAAGGTTCTCAAATTAATTTCTTTGCCCGTAGCTTCTGCAGCACAACTTTCGGGCGACGCGACGTACTCAGGACGTGCAAACATATCTGCTTAGCGAGAATGGAGAAGTTAAAACGACTCGCTATAACAGAATTTTCAACGCGTGTCGACCTTACTTTCAGAGAAATTTCAGAAACCATGATGTGCTGGATGTCGCGATCAGCAAAACTAGATAATCCCGGACATTTTGAGACCAAGTACTGTACGAAATAGTAACGCCGGTAGAAATTAACGCGCATGGAAGGCTTTGAAAGAATGGACGCTTAACGATACGGAACCGCCAAGGGTCGCAGGTTCGACGCCCTACCCCCCTTCCTTTTCTTTTAAAGACGATAGTCTTTCTTGGGATACTTGAACGCACAAATTCTGGTCTGTCTGTTTGTCTGTCTGTCACACGATTCAGCCACCCGGCCAACGTTTATGCACTTGCCTAACGCCCAGTCATATTGAACTGGTAGCTGCGTTCATACTTGTGAACACTGTCGATCAAAAAGCAAATATTACGCATATCTGAGGCGCAACATCAATACGTAAGTATTAGGTGGTGTGTTCCCTTAGTAAAAGATGCATATACACGTAATTCTAAAGACCTTAGTGTTTGTTAGGCTGCGCTAAAAATGCGACTCTACGCACTAAAAAAGGCCTCTGCCGACGATTTTGTGCTGCCACCTGGCACTTGCCCAGGGATTCTGCACAAGCTCGTGTTTCCTGACGGCGTTGCCAGATGGCGTCCATATCTCACGCAGCGTAGTACAGCCTTTGCAACGAAACACGCAGATACGTCGACGACATTTGCAGCGAAACACGCAGATACGCGGCCAATTTTTTTTTTAAAGCTTCTCCTCTAACCCTTTGTTATAATGCTCGAGATTACGTCCGTAGAGGGGCCCCGCGACTGTTCGGCACCTGAAAGGCTTTCAGTCATTCAACTGCCGTCTACGACTCACTCCTACACCAGAACAGGAATTGGCCTCCCTGGTGAAGTACTTGGCCACCACCTCCCACACGATGTCTACAATTAAGCCCTCGCCCTCGGTGTCCAGCAGCTGCAAAACATCTGTACACGGCGGCGGTCAGCTTTGTGAAGCGGCAGAATCACTGGACCCGGACAGACCGCCACTGGAAACTAAACCTTGGAACGCTCAACGCAAGATCCCTCTCCAGCGAAGCTATATTGGCGGAACTACTTGAGGAACTAGAAGGCGTTAGTTGGGACGCCATTGGTCTTAGCGAAGTTAGGAAAGCAGGTGAAGCTTACATAGTATTAAACAATGGACATGTCCTCTGCTATAGAGGGTTACCCGAAAAGAGAGAATATGGCGTTGGGTTCCTAATTCACAAAGATATAGCGGGCAACGAAGACGAATTCTACAACATTAACGAAAGGGTAGCATGCGTCGTAATAAAACTAAAAAAGCGGTATAATCTTAAGATGATCCAGGGATATGCGCCAACAACGAGCTACGACGACGAACAGGTAGATAAGTTCTACGAGGATATCGATTTAGCAGTAAAGAGAGTACGGACACGATACACTATAGCCATGGAGGATTTCAACGCAAAAGTAGGAACAAAACAAAATGGAGAACAGGCGAATGGCAACTACGGCGTCGGCCGTAGGAATAACCGCGGGGAAATGCTAGTACAATTTGCCGAAAGAAACTGACTCCGAATAATGAATACGTTTTTTTAAGAAACACAAGAATATGAGTTGATCTCGCGGCCAATAGTTCGTAGTTGGGCACCGGTTGTCAGTTTTCACATCATGTACGCTTTTCGATCGTGACCAGGTAGTTTTACGTGTAGAGATTGAAGGACGCAGACTCACGTCGTTCATTGCGATCGTTTATTGGGACAACGTTTGAGCAAGAAGGGGCGAGCATCGATTGTTTGCCGACACGGTTGTTGCGGCTTTCCAACTACAGCCTTCACTGCCCGTGTGTTAGCGACGGCCCGTGCCCCGCTGTTTGCCAGTGGGCACTCTGGGCGCTCATCGAATGCCGAGGGTGTGAATAAACCCGGCGAATCCTATCTGGATCAGTGCTCCAAGAAACCGCCGATGCCTCGAACGGCGCTGGTATTGTCGTTGATTGATTTTGTGGAGTTTAACGTCCCAAAACTAGCTCGCAGTCTGAGAGACGCCGTAGTGGAGGTCTTCGGAAATTTCGATCATCTTGGGTTTCTTTAACGTGCGCTGACATCGCACAGCACACGGGCTTCAACATTTCGCCTCCATCTAAATGCAGCCGCCGAGGCCGGGATTCGATCCTGCGACCTTCGGATCAGCAGCCGAGTGCCATAACCACTAGACCACCGTGGCGGGGCGTTATTGTCGTCTAACGAGAGAGTCAGGCTATTGCGTTCCACCGCATCCCGCTCGAGTATGTTCCGCGTACAGCCAAGCACACATAACACCCGTTGCGTAGGAAGGGAAACAATGGAATGTTGTTGAATAGTGCAAACAAAAATAAAGGGGTCGCCCAGAATTTCTGCACTACCCTCCCCTTCCGTTCTCTCATTTACATCACCAGAATAATCTGATGGGATAAATTCGCTTCTTACGCGTGTTTGAACTCGAGATACTACACCTTGCTTATCTGAAATTATTGCCCAAATGCACGTTGTTTTTCTTTTTGTGATCTTTTCCCATCACTTATTGGGAAGGTATTACACAAGCACGCGATTTTTCTTTCATCCTTCATTCTCTGAAACGGCGAGTTTGCGTCTCTGTGTGTCTGTAAAAGGCCAAACTCTTTTTTCCTCTGAGCATTATCTGTCGCATTACCACTGTGCAAGTCTAGAAGGGAAAGCCTATCTCAATCACCGGTGCCAATCTCCTGGTCGGTCAGTAAGTTCACATTCTGCAATTCTTCACGCTCGAATTTGCTTCGCGCACACACATTTGTTTCTCGCTTTACTCGGCGCTCAGTTTCTCGGACCCGGCTCATTATCGCCAATATTCGCAGCGGCCAAGCAAAAGCGAAAGCTTTGCGACACGGGCTCGCGAAAGCCGAGAAAGTCTCCTACTGCTGAACAAGGGCATATAGGCGATGGAAACGATTGCTAAACGTGTGCGCGCGAGTCCCATACCTTCCTCTGTGGATGGGGGGGGGGGACCTTGGAATGCCATCAAACGCTGCAGCCGCGATGTGCAGCCCACCTACAGCTTCGCGAGGCCTTGAAATTTTTATTTTTCTTGTGCGTTGCGCGCTCCATTTTTCGTGGGTTCCGGATCACGGCCAGAGTGCCTTAACGGAAGCGAGGAGGGCACCACTGTCAAGCCCGCTGTCCTCTTCCCCGGAGACCACGCCTCGCCTCCTCGCGATGAAAAGGCGGTTCTCGGCGAGCCGCGGTTTCTCTATAAAAGCGACCCGAAGAGACCCCGCCGTTCATGTCACGACATTTTCTCTTGTGCCAGCTATCAAAGCGAGCAACATGAAGGCTACGGTGAGTGGACTGGCTATGCACCTATTCCGCCGAGAACTCCCAGAAAGGCAGGCACAAACGAACCGCGGAAACTGGACCGGCACTGATACCGTGCCGCTCCCGTGCTCCCACCCGACGTGTTCCTACACGTTGTGTATGGAGATTCACCACAACGTCTCTTTTTTTTTTTCGGTATTATTCCGTGCTTATAGATTGAACATTACATCTCTACCTGCGCAATGAGTACTGGATATGGCATGCCTCTGGCTTTGATTACTGTGCACATACAGACTATATTAGTGGTAACTCCGCTCTTTTGCCCTGTTGCAACCATGGTGTATTTTCTTGTGTTTTTCCCTTGAAGTGCATACACCTCTCATACAAAAGAAAATACCGCATACACGAAGATCTTTCCGAACGCCTTTTTTATGCTCTATTTTCTCGGGGTGCACAGAATCTTTCTGGACCCCGACAGTTCATCTGGAGTGAAGGCGTTGAGACGCTTCCGATGTTAATAAGTTTTCATCGCAGCTGCTGTTTTTCTTTCATGTACTTAAACTCTAATTTTGGGGTACATCTCATTAATGCTGTTCAAAAGATGTGGGCTGGTCTAACAGCAAAGGCAAGGTCTGAACTGCAGTGATATGCGACCATGCGAACTACGTTCTCGTGAGGGCACTTCTCTGCAGCGATGGACAAAGGAACATGCTGAGTTAGAAAATTACTCTATTCCATCACGAAAAAGTGGTTCTCGCGGTCGCATTTCGCTGCACTTGTGCACTTCTCTTCGCCCTTACGCCAGCCCGCGTTTCTTGAGCAACATTAGTGACAAGCCGAATTTCCCCCTGGGGGTTGTCATATATCACTGCATGGAGGCCGTCGTCTTCGACAGGCGTGCTGAGTTAACATTCCAGTTAATGTCAACGAAAAGTATTAATCACGCGCAAGTTATTTATGCAGAGCATAATTAGCTTTGTTGGGATACGTACGAGTGCTTTGGGAATTGTGTTCACTGATGACGAAATGAAATTCGCACACTTGAGCAACTACGTGAGGTAAGGTCATTTTTTAAATTTGTATTACTGTGGCATGCATGATGACATAAAGCTTGTCTATAAGCACCATGAAGGATGCGCTGAGCATACACATGCTGTCCAATGATTTAGTTTAGTCTGTGTCCCCCTACGATATATTTCTGCCCCTGGTGTCCGCCTTCGTTGTGCCGCGCCTGAATGTGGCTCGAACGCGAAATCGTTGTTTCCAAATTCTATTAAAGCTTAGGCCGAACCGGTTGAATTACAAATAGCTGGCATGCTTTAACTTCGTACTCTCTGTACCTGATCTTCTCAAAGCCATACAGAAAGTGTGCAAGTTCAATCGCCTGTGATATCTCCGCAGTTCTTCGTCTGCCTTGTCATCCTCTTCGCCTTGGCTGTTGTCAACGGCTATCCTTACAAAGGGTTCCGGCGCTTCGGCGGTGGCTATGGTGGCATCGGTCTAGTCAGGGGCTTCGGCTACGGAGGCTATGGCGGTGGATTCCCAAAATTCATCGGCTACGGTGGCTACGGCGGCTACCGTGGCTACGGTGGCTACGGAATCGGCAAGGTCTTCTACGGATAAGTGTCTCCACTGGAAAGCACCTGCAGAGGGTCGTCTCAACTTATCCATGCTGTCGCCAGCGATGCGCAATGTACGTGAAAGCGCCCGTGATTGTCGGCTTGTAGTCACATCGTTCCTTCTTACATGATTGCTTCGTTCTCATCACTATCAGCCAAAAATAAAAGTCTGACTGTACCGTCATGATTACCGTTTCGTTGTCCCTTATTTAACGACAATAAGAACGAGAACTATCGCGAACTAATGGGCTGATTTTAAGAATGAAACCGTTTGGAGCGGAGTGTAAGTCCTCTTTTGTATGTACTTTGGGCGTTTTTGTTGTTCCGTGTCTTTAGAGTGATTTATTCCAACATTTCATGTGAACTCATGATTGTGCCTCTCTTTTGTTGTTAACATTGTTTCTGCAGAACACACCTGCTATAATCTGTCCATGAGATTCCAATATCTATCTATCCATATATATATATATATATATATATATATATATATATATATATATATAAAGTGTTACCGAGCCCTCAGCGTCGTGTCCACTCCGCGAGACAGCTGATGCTAGAAGGCCGTAGAAGGCGAAGCAGACGGCTCACCTACCCCATCATATCAATGGAGCATCACAGACCCAACTTGGGGTGCACTTGACATCGCACGGTTATTTACGCCGGTCCTTGCCGTTTATGCTATTCTTTGGAAGGAAAAGTTAATATTTAGAGAGGCCAATTAGCCGCTAGTATTCATCGTTTTATTTACGCTGGAGAAAATAAAGAGAACACATTAGCCGACGTTATTGTTCAAGTTAAGTGTCTTTATTGGCTCTAGGCCTCAGTGCCTCAATTACCGATTACCTTTTTCCCAGTAGAAGTGCTGGTCGACGCGCTCAGGCCCGCCGAGTCCTCTTAACTTTTCTGAGCGCTACTGGTTTGGCCTCGCGCTTATAGTCATGTTTCTGTGTTTACTTTATTTTGTCTGCGTTTATTCGTCTTCTCTTCCTATTTTCTTTCTTTTTCTACCTTATTTCCTCTCTCCTCCCATCTCTCGCATCTTCTATCTATTCCCTCCTCCTGAAAAAGTAAGCAGACGTTGTGTCCCACCCGGTGGCAGTTGCCAGCTTGCTCCTTCCTTCCGTTTGTGTCCTTGTGTGTTTTATGTTACCATATCTAATAATAATAATAATAATATTAATAATAATAATATAGTTTCGAGAATATTTGTTGCCCTGTATAGACAATTTCGTTAATTTAATCACGTGGGGCTCATACCCGCGTATCCGAACGGGCTATAAGCCACACCTGATTCTTTATTTATTTATATCAAGTGTGGCTCATATACCACTGATGACCCTCCGATCGACAACCTCAGCTTCCGATCCGTTCAACTCATTTCAATTAACATTAGAGGATTATTTGGACCTTTCAGCCTTATACATACGCTCTGATATCACGTGTGTCCCACAGAATTGTTAACTACAACGATTGACTTCTTATAACATGATGTTTTATCAGAATTTGTGGTGTTTTATGGACCACCTCATATACCGCTCTGCTGAAAGAGAACGGAGGGTGCCTCACAAGAAACATAACGTTGTCAGGTGCTAAAATAATTACAGAACTTCGAACGCTGGTTATTGTGCGAACATGAGGGAACATAAATAAAAATTACAACACTCCTAAAGAACTACAACTTCACTCTATCTTACATACAGTGAAGTAACTGATACGCATGTTCTTACTAAAGAAACTTCAGGAGTTCATCAATATATTAATGCGAAAATTTCGATGGAAACTTCGACCTTCAGTTATTGCTATTTCTATTTCTGTCCAAGTGAAGCCTCCTCTTTTTATTTTACAGGTACACAAAAATGTGAAAACATGCACTTTTACTATAAGGTTAAAGTGCGTTAATCTTTAGTAAAGGAGCATATTTTAACATTTTTGTGTACCTATATAGTAAACTAAAGGTTACCGTGCTAGGAGTGTTTGTTGAGGGCACGCTCGAAGCTGCATGATGATTTATTTTACCGTAAAGCGGTGAAATATAAGTCGCACTGATAAAATGTGAGGCCTGCTCGTTTCTAATTTTTCTTCTTTCTTCTTTTTTTCGCCCTTCCGAGTAGGCAAACAAAAATGATCACGTAAGAAAAAGGAAGTTAAAAGCTGTTGATGGAGGTACTTTCTAGAATACTGCACTAACTGAAAGTGACACCATTGTGAATGTTCTTTGCAAAATTGCATCTCTTTGGAAGTGGTCAGCGAGTATTCGGGACTTGCAATATGTTGTGTAACATAACTAGTTAAAAGATGGCAAGCAAAACTACATTAATTATAAAGTATTCCACTAGACGTTTTGTCCAAATAATGGCCACTTGTGAGGGTAGTCTATAAATAATATTTTTCTAGATGCCATGGGCTTATTATTATTATTATTATTATTATTATTATTATTATTATTATTATTGTTGTTGTTGTTGTTGTTGTTGTTGTTGTTGTTGTTGTTGTTGTTGTTGTTGTTGTTGTTGTTGTTGTTGTTGTTGTTGTTGTTGTTGTTGTTGGAAGACTATAAGTAATGTTTTACAAAATGCAATCTGCATGTAGGCAAGATAAGACAATTAGGACAGTGGCTTACTCGGAATCGCTTTCATTAGAAAGGGATAAATGTTAAAATTACTATGGGGAGCAGGCAGACAAGGAATTGTGAAAGTTTAGGCACACTTTCTTGTTGAAATTTTGTAACATTTTGGCTAAAATTGGCCGGAATTCATTACGCACTGGCATGGAATATCAGCCATTGGCATGTCCGGGTTGACGATTCGGAGGTGCTAGTACTTCGAGCTTCAGACTATCTGTAAAAAATGAGGCAAAAACAAAAATACGTCATTGAAAGAGGCCATTTATTGCACCCTTTCCATCATATGAATTACATCAGGTTAGCATGATGATGTGTGCATGAGTCGCGCCGTCGAGAGTGGTGTGGTCACAATGTTGAGATGTTGTATCTACCAGTACTTTCCGTAGCCACCACCGTAGCCTCCGTAGCCTCCGTATCCACCGTATCCACCGTATCCGCCGTATCCGCCGTATCCGCCGTATCCGCCGTATCCAATGCTAATGACCTTGCCGTAACCTCCGAATCCACCATAACCCCCATATCCAAGTCCGTGGCCGTATCCTCCACCATAGCCTCCGTATCCAAGTCCATAGCCGTAGCCTCCATAACCGCCGTAACCACCGTAGCCACCGTAACCACCATAACCACCGTAGCCGCCGAAGAAGCCGGCGTTGACTGCCGTGGCCAAAACTACAATGCTTGCGAGGAATCCCTGGAACGAAACCAAATGAAATGCGTCGTACTTTATTTCGTGTGATTTCGGTGCGATTTACCATTTGCATATTTGTCTCGCAGCCACTCGGCTATAAAAATGAGCTTCACAATCCACGAATAATTTAGGAACGGGTGTTTCTCACACATAGGAATGCCCTACGTAGTCTCGAACTTGGCGGTGGATCGTGATAAAAATGCAAGAAACTTTCAAACCAGCCAGTCAGTCTGGCACAAACCCTTCTATGCATTCACATTTTACGTTATATACCAATATAGAGTTCCTGTTTGGTCTAGTTGGTTGAGCACCAGCACACTGAGCAGCTCAGACGACAGGACTACAAAAGTGTGACAGCACGGATGCTGCTGTCCCAAAGTTACAACCTACAGCAAGTAAAACACTGGAAAGCTTGGTGACGCTGATTGAAGTCGTGCATATATTAAAGCGATAGCCTTAACGAGCTTGTGTTGCCGATGATATGTTGTCGGCGTTCACCATGACGGGAAATGGCGGCGGTAGTGGTTGCAAAGAAGAAGACCATAATGCTCAGGTTGGCTCCAAGTTTCACTGGGCAGCTTTCGTAAACGAAGTAAACCAAAATTAACCGGAAAATAAATTTTGGCTACGGAGGGAGTCAAACCCAGCCCTAGCGCGAGTAGCGCTAACGCTCTTCGAAAACTCGACAACAGCTCGGTAGTAGAGCGCCTTAAACGGTACATATAAAATTAACAGGCGTGCTCCCACGCTTTCTGCTCGCGCAGGGCGCTTGTCGCAGCGACGTGATTTTTCCTATGCATAATCCAATAATAGCCCAAGTAATAACAGCCCAGGAATAACAGCCCTGCTAAGATCATTTGGCATAATTAGCACGTCTTGGTCAATCTCATGTATTGGCTGTGGCAATAACAGATGAAGAAGAGTGCTCGATCTAGCATTTATTCGGATTCAGTGCAGTCTGTCAGTGCCGAACGCTATTGCGCTCCACCCTTCTAAAGGGTGGAACGCAATCTAAAGGGGCACTACACCAATCTAAAAGGGCACTACAACAATTTTATAAAATAGTCGTAAAAAGGTTTCAATCAGTAGTAGAGGTTCCTGTGAACCCGCGGGCCAAATATTAGTGTTCTGCATACACCAGGGAATTTGCAGTCCCGTTTTAAATATAGCTGGAAATCGCCTGCTCTCCTTTCAACAACTGACGTCACAAGTAGCACCGACTAAGTCGCTTGACTTTTGTTGAACTCAAGATCAACCTATTTGTTGAGTTCAACTCAACTTGCCTGTCGAATTCAAGATGAACAAATTAACTAGTCATACGGATGCTTCCGCATTCATGAAATCACCAGTGCTAGTTCTACTTCAAGTGGCAGAGTCAATGCTCCTTATGACCTCATATGTTGAAAAAAGAGCCGCCATTTTCCAGCCGTATTTGAATCAAAACTGCGAATTCCCTGGAGCGTGCAGCGCACTTATATTTGGCGCAAATGTTCACAGGAACCTCCGAGGCAGTGTCTTCAGAGTATGTGAGAAAGGGATGCAGGGCCCTGTTTAAATTAAGCTGCGTTGGTGGCTCGTTGAAGATGCGTCTTATGCGTGTACCACGGCAAAATTTGATTAAATTTTGTGCTTTACAAGTGCAAACCGCGATCTGATTATGAGGCATGTGTAGAGGAGGGAAGGGGTTTCTCTGGACTCATTCGACCGTGCAGGCTGCTTTAACGTGGACACAGTGCACGGTACAGCGAGGGCTTTTGCATCCTGTGCTGTTTGGAATGCGGCCGCCGTGGCCGGTATTGAAGCCACGATGCTTTTACGGCTGGCGAGATTAAGCTGGCGTACCTAGCCGGCAATTTTAGAGGGGGTGTGTTGATCGTCGTTAAAAATCTGCGTCTCGCAGAAAGGCAAACCCCAGTTTTAGAACTTTCTTCCTGTCTGCTCCGGCGTCTTACGCTCGCATATGTAATGCCCTTCTTTTTTCAGCTTGTTTCCATATCCAACTGTGGGTATAAACAAATGAAAAGGTCTACATCACCAAGCACGCCGCATAGAGCAAGGAATGGGGAACTGCGCCATCCTTTCTGTAATAACCAAGCCTGACGTGCAAACGGAATAGGTTATAACGGGATGGAGCGTAAGGTAGCTTCTACACGAATAAGGCTTTGTGGAGTTTTGCGGCTTGCCCGAAATTAGCTGGAAATCTTGGCCCGTATTCACAAAAGCAACTTACGACAAAAATGTTCGTAAGAGAAAATTTCAGCCAATCCTGATGCTGGACATATCATTACAGAAGCCGACTGACCAATGGCAAGACGCACTTACGAAAGAGAAGTTTTGTGAATTCGGCCCCTTGTCTTTTTTTGCAAAACAAAGCAAGTTCCCCGGTTTTACGTGCCGGAACTGTGGTATGGCTTGGACGCATGCAACAGCGGGCAACATGGACAAATCCTTTCACATGCACCTAAGGTTGAGGAAGTACCCGGTTGGTTCTACATTTCTCAGCCGTCGAAATGCGACCGCTGTGGCCGAGAATCGAACCCGCGCCCTCGAGCTGGACAGTGGCACTTTAGAGGTTAAGCTAACACTGCACGTCTGTCCCCCTTAGTTGGCTGCAGATTTTTTAGGGCTCCCAATTTTGGTACACATGAAAGGGCTTTTCACACAATAGCGTCAGTCACCTTATCATCCATTCTCACAACTCAATGTCTTGAAGACTATGGCGTTTATCGACTCATATAAAGAAATGGGATTCAAAACACCTCTGTGAGTCATATAAAGCTGAGATCTGATGCGGCACTTACTCCAATTTCCTCCTCTCACTGTCAGCTTGACTTCCAATGTACTGGCCACAATAGCGTAACGTAACATACAGAAGCTTTAAATGAGTGGTATTAGTACGCTGCGGTAGACAATCTAAACGAGCGGAAACTGCGCTCCTTTGCAACCATGAGACAACTGGACCAAGCCTCGACCCATGGTCTAGTATAGCAAGCTGTAGACGAGTGCGTCTTGCTGAGTGCCATCGAGACGCTGACGACTCTTGGTCAAATCACGACTATACACTGTTAGCACGGTAACATTAAGCTTATTTTATAGGTACACAAGAATGTTAAAATAGGCCCCTTTATTAAACGTTAAAAGCACTTTAACCTTTAGTAAAGGAGCATATTTTCACATTTTAGTGTACCTATAAAATAAACTAAAGGTTACCGCGCTAAGAGTGTATATAAACGCCGTTGAGATCCGTTTAACACAAGTTCCTGAAGCCCAGATGTAAGTTTTCCTGTGGCCTGAACAACACCATCTAAGAATTCTACGCATCAGGAACCGCGTTTTGTTTTGTGGTGTCAACAAGAAATAACAGCGAAAAAGGAACAGTTCATAGAATAGACTTAAAGCTTATAAGCACAGAAAGATGCGAGTGAACGTTAGTGAACGCAAGCATGAGCATTAACCGCTTGTGCTGAGGTTCCACAAAGCGGCAACGCTACTGCTTTTCTGAAAGTCGACGTGTTCTTCTACATTACAACTATACAACTACCTCAAAGGATCTAAATTCAATTAACGTTTTTTATATAAAACTTACGTAAACCGAAGAGAGACGAGTGATAAAAAGAAAGGGATAGAGGTTAAGGCTGAGCCACTAAACAGGGAGCATGTGGATTCAAACAAGAGCAAAAATTCACTGCACGCACACAAATGCACAGAGTTCATCGTTCTGTAAGTCGTATATGGTGTGGTGTCTTAATAAACGTAGCAGTTATTCATGTATTTGTATTTCGCAGACGCGCGAGCTCACGAAACTTGTCATTTCATTTTCCTAATGCAGTCCTAAGGGCGAGCGTCTGTTCTAGGTTCAATGACACTCCCCCCTCCCCCTCAGTGGCGGAACCATCGGAGGGAAAGGCGAAGGTTAAGGGCGTGGTGGGAATCCGTGTGTCCCGACCCTTCGCCTAAATTTTGAATGTGTAACCCCAAGAAGAGGCCTTGTCTCGGAAACAACGTCATAAGCGGTGATTTAATAGCGTCGAGTAGTCTCGCACATTTAAGCGTGCGCGCTGGTTTACTTTGGCATAGACTCCCCATACACAGCTGGAGGTATCAGAATTCCCATAAGCAGACCACCCCGACCCCCTTTCGGAAACCTCCTGTGTTTGCCCTCGTTGCCCTCTCTAGATAAAGTTCACTGCGGCCATGATATTAGCAGGTACGAATAAAAAAATATGCGTGTAGTGCTATCCACACTGCACGCACTGTACCGAAAGCTGCGCACTTACCAAGGTGTTCATGGTGCTGCTGTGCTCTTTGTTCGATACTGGACTCACTGCTGCCTGGCTTCCTGCTTTTATAGCCAAAAGTCGTCCAGTTTTTGTGACACGCTTCCGTTATCACCAATCCGCTCACGGGGGGCGCGGCGTCGGTAACTTTTGAATGTCGCGTTCTCCTTTAGAGAGGGGTACGGGCCTCGGCAATCGAAAAGAAGGCCTGCAATGCGCTCTATTTCTCGTTATTTATTTCACGCGCACCCCCTTCGCCTGTTCCTGCCCCCTCGGGGTCGCGGAACAGCCTCGGGTGCTTCAGGGTCTGTGCGACATAGGCAGGGCAACGCTCATATAATTGGTCCGCGTGCCCGCCACGCGCAGGTTTTGCTCCCCGGTTACGCGCATGCATAAGAGATATCTTGTAACGGGCAAGCCGCTAGTGCAGCCGCCCAATGCAGGTTCGCGTCTGGTGAGAGATGAATGACTGCAGCACGATCAAACATGCGGAAGGGAGGATTATCTCTCTGCACAGATCTCGCGATGCAGTGGCTTAGCAAGAGCACCTGTGTGGATGCTTGACCATTTCTGCTTCAGTGGCGTTCCTCCGAGTCCCTCATTCATTATCGGTGAACGCTGATTTTTCCTCTTTGTTCGCACGTGTGTGTGTGTGTGTGTGTGTGTGTGTGTGTGTGTGTGTGTGTGTGTGTGTGTGTGTGTGTGTGTGTGTGTGTGTGTGTGTGTGTGTGTGTGTGTGTGTGTGTGTGTGTGTGTGTGTGTGTGTGTGTGCGAGAGAGAGAGAGAGAGAGCTTACCCGGTGCTTTTCCCTTACGAGAGCGAGCAATATGCAATGGTGATTGCAGAAGAAACCCCAGATGTCTCCTCATACGAATGCGTTGCTAACAGTTCTTTTCATTTCCCAGCCTCCTGTGCCTTCAACCTTTCTTTTTACTATCATTCACCAGAATAGCGTGAAGGCGTCTGCGTATACGTCGGTAGAATTCTCTGCACTTCAAAAATACCTCTCCTGATCTCTATAACTCTCTTGCTCTCCATTGCAGAGGACTGCGATGAAAATTAGCTTTTGGTAAGGGCGTTATTGGCCGGTCATCAATTCCTGGTATCGTGAAAGTCACAGAAGGTGTAGGGAAATACCAAGGTGGAGAACCTAAGCTGATCGAGTTTGCTGGCTAATAATAAACTGGCGATGAGAGTGCGCAGTGTTTCATATTTATCGTTATCTGCATTAAGAAAAAGTTCAGCACGTCCAAACAAATAATTTAGTGCGTTTCGAGGTTGCCAGCATTCTTTCTAGGGTTCCGACGTGTAGGATCATTATCTAACGTAAAAAATAAAAAAGTCAGGAGTATCGAGTTAGCACCTTGCCAAAGACCGTGTCCCCCTTGTAAGTGGGGAAGGGCAAACGACAGGAGTGCCTCTTTAACATCGTTTTGTGTTATCTAACGTCTGCGGTACCAGAATGTGACTTGGACGAGCCTTAGGAGGTGCACTGGTGAAGATGCAACTTCCTGGAAAACAACATTGACGTTGGCGCATTGGACCTTTCCAGAAATTCCCCAGCGCCCCCGACACCGGATGCAAGGCACTCTGGGCAGCCGAAACGCCGGCCGCCGCGGCCGCCTGGATTTCATGTGCACGCCTTGCCTGAAGCGTCCAAGCATGAGAGCACGCGATCACGTTTTTGCTAGAGGGGCGGATTTTATAGGCCTTCCAGACATTAACACATCGCTCCTCGGCCATCGCTGGTCAAGCTGCGCCATATAAAAAAGAACTTGAAGTGTGTAGTCGAATGTAGCTCGCGTAAAGGTAGCCTTTACCTTAAATGCATACATACAGTGGACACGAGGCGTCAGCTTCTTCATTAAGTGGTTTTGAAGTGCTGGCAGCTGTGAAGTTCGCGTAATCGTGACAAAATAGTAGAGCACTTGAGAAGAGCACGTCAATCGTGCATAACTTTATTGCAGTTGATTAAGACAACCTAAAATGCGTTAGTTGATCGTGACGAATCTTGTTGCGAGCGGTGTTTTTTAACGCAAGGAACCGCAACTCAGGAGAACGCCAATATGAATGATTTTGAATATTTTCGTCGGTCTACTAATTGTTAAGTGGTAGCGAATTACTGCAGTTAGCAATGACTCTTTTTAACATATCGAACTTTATTCATTGACTATCTGTGAGTGGCCGTAGTGTATAGTCAGAACGTAAAAACTGGGGAGGTGCGAAGCACTGATGCGCCGCTGCTTCCCGCACGAACACATCAATTGCTGCGCTGAACCGTTTTTGATCAATTATGCACTCGTTTTGCCGTGTCGACAGAAAGTGTAGGCCGATCCTGGAAGCTGTGCACTCAGACAGTGTACGTGTAGGGTTGTCGTGTTACAAGCAATTCTGACGAATTTATGTTAATTAGTGCAAATAATTCCAGGTTACTTATTTTAAACTAGTTTATAGCAAATTAGCTCGTACTTGGCCTGTCTTTCAATAATTATAAACTTGTCTTTTCCATAGCTTGACAGCTTGCTTTACCGGGACAATGGCGACAGGACACGCCGACAGCCCGAGCGCGTAACACGGTACGCACCTAAAAGCCCGCCTGCTTGTCTCGCTTCCCGAAGAAAAGAGCCTTGCGTGAAATTACTGAACGTGCCACTGCAAGACTTTTCATTAGAATTTGCAGCTTAGGCATTCTCACGGCGAAATGCTGCTAAGCAGCAGGGTACAGATTTGATTCCCTACAAAGGCGTAAATGTTCAGACGGGGGCTAAATTAAGCACACCCACATACTCCGATTTAGGTACAAAATAAATAACCTCATGTGGTCCAAATGGTTGCAGAATCCTAGACTGTGGGAGCTCCTCAGTGATATCTTGATTTTAGTTCGTTAAACCCCAGAGTTACGTTTTTGCTAATCTCTCGTCATCTGAACACAATATGTTTAACTTCGAAAAAGTGTTCTATTTTTATGATTGTAATACTCCGTAGCCTGATACCAGCATAACTTAATTAAAGGGTATGTACAAAAGAAAAAAAAGGCCGTTAGATCCACTTCTTTTTAGAATTACCCAAGGTCCTCAAGGGCACTTTTAGGTGGGATTCACCAAGGTCTCTATTGTGCCTGGATCAATGTCAGGAGCGGCTGAAGAAACATATTTGAGCTCACCTTCGTGGCAGCTCGACTTCTTGGTATATCATTATAAGTATACAAATTTCAATTGGGCAAGTAATTAAATACAGAACGGCACGCACTATAAGGATGATTGGCTTGAGAAACGTACATAAGCTGCGGTTGCAAACCTTATTTTGATGCTTATACGGCTCTTGGTAAGGATTGTGACAGGCTGAGTCTTAAAATTCTGGAAGCTGGTATAATGCTACGACTCTGTCTGGGTCGAGTACGCAGTCACTGCACCTGGCTAATAAACATATTGTTTTCCTTTCAGAGACGATGCAATTGCATATCACGTGCTGGCATTGAAAACTATATCAGTCACAGTTTTCCCGAATCAATTTTGTGGGAAATGAGCGCTCTTACCAGTTTCTTGCGTAATTAAAGACCTTTACCATAATTCCGATCCAGCTGACAGTAATGTGCGCACTGTGGCCGATCTCCTCGAGAGCAGTCATGCACGTCGTCTCCTTTCTAAAGCTGTTTGCGGGATTCCAAAGCGCACAACTAATACATGACTATGACGACAACACTAACCAAGCGTTAAAACAAAGTTTGCCCAAACCAATTCAGTATGGACTGTGTAGCAGAGAACATGATGTGTCACGATTAAAAATGTGGACGAAGCACAAAGGAAGAAAAAAAAAAAGACGCGCTATATTTCAGGCTGCGTCAACGAGGCAGTACGAAGATTTAAATAATCTTTGTATCAACCACAGAAGGCGCTGCGCAACCTAACAGTGAGCGCTGCGTCAACGGCGACATCCGGGTGGCCGGCGCTACGTTCTCTTATGCTGCCTTGCACCGCACTACCAGGGGAAGGCGCGGCGTTGTGATTTCTGGAAATGTCCATTGTCACGAGCAAACGTAATTGGTGAATTCGCTGCTCTTGCACAAATTTAAAGGAGCTAAAACTGCTTTGGGTTTAACTCCACTTAGTTGAGTTTTTAGACGATCTTTACAAAGTTATCGTAAAAGATAATTGACATTCATTAACATCGGTTCACAATTTATCACAAAGTGTTACAGAATGAACGAAAACACTTTTTAGTTTTTCTTTTATTCATTTTCGTTTTTTCTTCTGTTACTTGAATACGTAGCCATATCCAGGCCCGTAGCCATAGCCGGGACCAGAAGCACCGTAGCCGAGACCGTAGGAGCTATATCTAAGTCCATAGCCAAGTCCATAGCCGAGACCGTAACCGAGGCCATAACCGAGGTGACCCAATCCATAGGCGGGCACTGTGGGCCCATAACCGCCATAGCCAAAGCCGTAGCCCCCAATGAGACCCGAATTTGCGTGGGTGACCAGAAGAGCAAGGGTAGCGAGGATGCCCTGTAATAAAAAGAAAATGTGAATGTCTGCGACGTACTTTAGACGCATTCCGCGTTTTTTCTTCTTTTTACTCAACAAAGTCTACACAAACCGTCGAAGCTTGAGGCCACAAAATCAGAGTTGCTGCGTGCGCAACAAAATGAGGTACAGGTACGCTGTCTGACTGTTACTACGACAATTACATGTAAGTGAAGCTTATCCTAAATATGACTTACAAATGAATACGCCTTTTACACGGATAGCAGGAAGTGGAGACAGAAAGTACTCATTAGCCACCACCTATTCGCTTGGGATAAACAGACAGATTGTCTCTCATTAAGCAGATTTTTCCATACAGAAGCAAAGGTAGTCCTTCGGCGATCTCCATCGCGCGAATGAGTAAGGAATCCCTTGCGTCCCTAGAATCTTCGTGTCGTTAGCACTTTCCAACACGGATATGACCACAGAGTATATAAGCTGCAGTTAAGGTTGTCTGTCAATCTTTCATTGCCGGATAATGAAACTTGCCGTTCGCAACAAGTACCAGAAGTAATAACTTTTTCCTAGAAATTGTCTTTTCAAGGAGAAATGGTTTGAACAGTTGCTACGTAGTAATGACCCAGTACCCGTGTTCCGAAAATAATCAACGTTTAGGCAAGACAGAACCGCGACTTGAAGCTTATGTTATGCACTTGTCATTGCGTAAAAGCGGTGCCGCAACACGCAGGCTCCATTTCGCCAAATACAAGCAGCTGATTATGACGGTAAGATGCACAGACTACTTGCACAGCTTCTTCACAAAGAGTCGGACGCATTTCTTTAACCACAATATGCTATATGCATGAGAAATCATACAGAGCAAGCAATAATAGCGGCCTTATTTGGGACCACATTATCCAGCCTCATCATTAACCTTTTGCTAATCTTTTATTGCCGATTCATTCCAAGCAACCCTACACGTACATTAAGATTTGATTGATTTCTGGGGTTCTACGTCCCAGAACCACGATATGATTATGAGAGACGCCGCAGTGGAGGGCTCTTAACATTTCCACCACCTGAGGTTTTTTTAACGTGCACTGACATCGCACGGCACACGGGCCTCAACATTTCGCCTGCATCGAAATGCAACCGCCGCGGCCGGCATTCGATCCCGCGGCCCTCGGATCAGCAGCCGAATACCATAGCCACTAAAAAAAACCGTGGCGGGGCTAGATTAAGAGTTAGTAATGGGAATGCAGAAACAGGGCAAGCCACTTGGACAATGAGATACCTACAAAGTTTGCGTAAGTACGCTAGTTTTGGAAGATAGAACATAGAAAGGCGACGTGTTAGAGTGAGGGAAGCTCTTTCACGAAAGCTGGAGATCATTTTACTACAGTGTAACGGCAATTAAAATGATGGAAACCTTGCCACTGTAACGTAATCAACGGGCTATACCATTCAAGCCAAGGACCGATGGACCTCTATCACCTTCTTACGTTCATTAATTACTGCCTGAGTGTACTCCCCAGAGAAATGAAGTGCAAGACAAGCATTAAAAAAAACAACAAGAAAGCTCTGAGCTAAACTACGAAATCTCGTTCGAGGCCCATCGGGCTTGAATCTAGTAATATGGAACTGGCGCTTAGGACACCAAAAATTTGTAATACTCACAAGGGTCTTCATGGTTGGAGGATTTGAGTCGCAGTTGATCTAGTGGACCAGGTGGATGTTGCACTCCTCCAGCGAATGTGCTCGCTTATATATGCAGCTGGGACCGGCCGCCTTGACAAGAGCTATAGCCGTGTCAGCTGTCAAGAGCGGTGACAAAGCGGTCGAGATCTATGGCTGTGGCACTGGCGTCAGCTATCACCTCTTCAGTGGCGCCGAAGATCCCAGTGCCACACAACGTACGCTGTTGATGGAGCTCTACACGAAAGTATTTCTTAAGCGGCTCACTGCATGTCATTTTTATCCTGATAGAATTTCGCGAAGAACATTGGCTTAATATCCTTCGTACAAACTGTCACGTCGAACAACTAATTTTAACACGGCGGTTCTAATAGTTAAGGGGTCATTAAAAATTTGGTCGTATAACAGTGGCCAAGCCGGTTGGCTTTAGTTGTACAGTGCGGAGACAGTGTAGAAACAATGCAGCTGCTATTACGCGAGGCAATAGAGGCAACAAAACAACAAAACTGAGAAATGTGCCATCACGTAACGGCCTTTTTATTATACTAATCTGACTATCTTTATTGACTTCTGTTAATAGTATATGCAATATGTTGAAGGTCCAGTTCAGTATCCAGCACTGGTAAAATATTGACAGAATTATATGGTAGCCTACATTCCCATGTCCCCAAATTTAAATTAAAAAATTATACCGTGGTATGTTCACAGAAGAGTGATGCTCAAGAGCCTGCAGGGACAGGGCAATCAGCAAACAGAAAAGCAAAAGGCAAATATATCCATGCTTCTTATCATAATCGGGTGATGTTGTTTGGCATAACAATAATAAAACTGAAAAACACTGGTATTGTAATGCGCCACTGTTTGCAGATGACCCGAGGATACCAGTTCCGAGTATGGTTTCGGCTTACAGATGCGATAAGTCTTTTTGCTTTTTTTGTAATGAATGTGTTTTACGAATAAACGGCACGCATAAATAACTGTTTCCATTTACATAGTGAATGCGCCTTCCGCCTAGTAACGAAACTACCCTTCCTAGTAACGCAACTGTTGAGACTAGAATAAGGCTGCATTATTTGTGTATGCTTTCGGTCGCAGAAAAACCAATACACACTATAAAAGATGCGTGAGCGATGAGGATTAGCTTTTCTTCCTTACTTTTCTGCTCAATTTTCTTTTCGTAATCGCGCGCGTGCTTCTTTGTGAAGCAGAAGAAATAAGCATAAATGGTGTAGGGATCCAATAGTGAGATTAGAAACCTTCATTTGCTCTGCCTATTACGTACGCATTCTTCGTGGGAACGAAGCTGTAGAAGGGTTCCCAATGAACCAGACTGTCTGGTCTTATTGTCTTTTTTTTTTTTTTTGTCCTGCTGTAGTTGTACAGCGCAGCTGACGGAACAATAGAACCCACATCTCGTGTTCTTTATTCTCTGGACGCAATCAAGAGCTCCAGCTTATACGTTGCAAAGAAAATTAGGTGTTATGGCACAATAGAAGCTTATTCTGACATTTCTTTTGGCAGACAGTATGTGTGAAGCGCTACTGTCCTGCGCTATTGTTGTGACACTGTGCGCAGGTCATGTAACAATCAAGTAAGTTCTCTCCTTAACCTAGGTCAATCAAGACTACTTGTTTTTTCTTCCCTTCCACGTACCGAGGCACGGCATAGTCTCAAGATGAGCTTGGAAATAACGAGTGCTTGCTCTGCCCTGTCTTACCCTCCCTCCCTGCCAGCCAGCCTGCCTGTCCATTCACCAGCGCGTTAGCTCGCACGCCAAGCTACCCACCTTCCTCGCCTGCTTGCACACCTTCCTGCTTGCCTGCTTTATGCCACACAGTCATGAAACCGTTTCAAGGCAAACATTTGTTATTGGGGAGAATGTATCAAGTTAGTAGCACTGTTACCGGAAAAATCAGGCTCAGTCTGAGACAAAAACGGAGAAGGACGTAAGCGTGTTGTGGTTAAGTGTGGCGGCGACTGCGCAGCGAAATAATCAAGGTATGTCATTGCGCTGTAGTGACAAAGACTCAATGAGAAATGAGCACGCATTCAGGTCGACAGTATAGGGAGACACGTAGCCTTCAAGATAGCGCAGTTTTCAGGCCACGCGAGGGTTCGGCATTGAGCACATAATATCTTGTCCCGTTGGGGTATAATGTCACTGGCGCGTTAAAGAAACCTCCTGGTTAAGCGCCAAAACTTCTCGGTTTGCCTTGACCAGCCACATAAGAAGCTCAGTCGAATTTTCATTCGTGTGCGGTTTTATGTCATTGCTCACAGTTTTTTTTTTTTTTTCAAGCATAAAATGAGCGTGGTGGAACCAGGCCAAGCACTGAAGCATATGTCTTGCTTGTTTGAAAGGTCAGGAAGAGAAAGCTAGCGGAAGAGTGCCGTACCGTGCTGCGTGCCCGTGAGTATGTTAGGAGCTCGTGTTACGTTAAAAAAATGACATGGTATAGTCACAGCACGAATGCGCAACGCATTGAATCACAGTACATTTTCTATGCTCACCGTGCGTGATCTGCAGTATATGGGGTCAAGAAGAATATAATGCTACCGCCTCCACGTGGTCGGTTCCTGCTCGCCGTGCGAATTTTCGCCGAAAGAAACAAACAAAGAGAGAAGAAAGTTTGATGGAGAGGTTACAACTCCCCACTGAGCTATTATCTGATCAAACTGCAGAACAGCCTACGGGGAGTCAGCGAAGGATGTCTAAAAAAACCACTTTGACGGCGTCTCGTGCCGTGCTTGATTTTCTTTTTAGGGGCGAAGCTCCTTAAAGCGGCACCCGTTCGTCCCTCGTAGTCGTAGTCGTAGTGCGTAACCAGTCTTACGCTTTGACCTCCAAGGTGGTGCCGGTGGGAGATTTCTCCTGTGCGTTGTTGAAGAATAAAAAAAATTCGCAGCGTGCGCGTTAACTAAAAGCCGAATTCTTCTGTCTCTCATTCCCCATTAGCAGTCATTGGCATGTTCCAGTAGGAAACGTTAGTAGAAGTAGAAGTGTTAAAAGCCGACTTCTGCTGTCTCTCATTCCCAGTAGCAGCCATTGTTTACCTCCAAGGTAGTGCCTGGTGAGATTTCTCCTGTGCGTGATTAAACAATAAAAATTTTGTTCAAAACGCCGTTGATTGATGAAATAAACCAACGAAAGACGCCAGATGTTTTCTAAAAGCAAAACGAAAAGACGCCAGATGTTTCTAAAGCAAAACGAAAAGACGCCAGCTGCTTAACGAAAGACGCCAGATGTTTCTAAAGCAAAACGAAAAGACGCCAGCTGCTTAACGAAAGACGCCAGGTAAAGCAATGGTTTTCATCTGCAACCAGTGCAAGAACCACTTAGCTTACATTTCACCGACCACAAAGCGGTCATAATGAAAGGACAACGGAAACCAGCAATAAAAGTTTGATAAAACATTTAATCAATCGTTTCACGTCATTTTTATCGGGCGAATTAACGGAAGAAATTTCACGGTTTAACCGATGATTACTTCCAGGAGCTTCGCCCAATCTCATCATCATTCACCTCGTGGATCTGCCGTCAATTTTTTTTCACATATTCCAGTGCAGTGTTTCGAGGACATACGGCTACAGTCTCACGAAAACGCTGTTCTGCGAGGGATTAAAAACGTTGCAGAATCATCCATAGTGGGGATAACGTTAGAAAAATGAGTGATTTACGGCTTAGGTTCCTTTCACTTTTCGTATGATGTAATCATCCTGGCCTCGGGAAGGCACTATGCGTGTAAAATGTTGCAACGTTTCATACACACGTAGAATCTTGAATAGAAGAGGGCGCAGGTTAAATATCCGGCCCCGGCAGCTGCATTTCTATGGTGAAAAAAATACAAAAAAGTGTGTTTATATCTATCATCATCTAAAGAAAACCGTACGGTTCAATTGGTATAGTTTCATTTTATATGGTTAGGAGCATAACGTGTTGCTCTCCTCCGGATACGAGTCCACGAAGCTCCTAGTTTTATTAAACAAACTATTATCCCATTTTCTCGAGCACAACGAGTCTCTATTCTTTGTATTTCAGAAATACATGTGTCATCACGTATGTTACTTCAATTTTTTTTCTATTATTAACCTAATAATTGAGGTCACGGCGTTCAGGCAAAACAGGGAACTTTCCGTGCGAAAACTTGTATGGCCTCTTCAGTTGTCATCGTACTCCGAGCTGCTTCGTTTATGATCGCCTGCTTCACTCCTCCTCTCTAGCACGTTTCCCTTATGCTGCGTGACGCTATTTTTATTTGTACAGGCGAGGGATGGCTTAACACCTCCTGCGCACATGCGCAGAGCCGGATGACTTATGCGCAAGGGCCGCTCTCCCTTCACCGTGCGCTTCTCCTCTCCACCGCGCTATGCTGGCTTGCCTTCATTTTTTAGCCTGGCGTTTTCTGTTGAAGCTGACCACGCGACGAAATTTCTTTAGCTGGTAGAGGTATACAGCTTCGCTGTAAAATGCAGCGCCTGAAGTTTTTGAAGTTTTTCTTACTAATTTCGCCAGATGGCCCTTTACGACGCCATTCCGTTTGCTCACAGTAAACGAGGATGATATAGGGACTGAACTTAAGAGAGCTGACATTAAGAAATCTAAATCAGTGACAAAGTATGCCTGACGTTCATGTAGCATTGGGAGCAACAGAAAAGTAAATTTGCGAAAACACGTGCGTACATATAGTGCGAAAAGAAGGAAATGAGCTTCTTCGCTCTCAAGTACTATAATATACTTCAGCAATTAACATACCTCAAGCGACAGCCAAAATATGGAACAGTATATGACACGTCACAAATTAAGAACTTTAAACCGCGTGAGACACAGCTAGGACAGAACCAGCAGACAGTCAATAATTCTAAGGAATTGCAGAAATAAAACGCATACGCCAATGAGAAAATAAGGTTAACGTAATCTAAAACATAGCACATTGCGTCAGACCATACTTTCCAAACGCAGATATAATGATGGATGCTATAACCGTATCATACACAGGTGGGGTGGCTAGTATGTCTCCACGCTGAAACGCCGCGAGGAAGACGCGGACGAAACGAGTAAGCGGGAAGGAACAGAGCCAGTGCCCCCAATTTATTGTCCTACGGTGTCGAACGTGTGCGATCCGCTGTTCCTACAACAAACATCTCAACTGCGAAGTATACGCTCAAGGTTACGGTTTGATCACCATGTACGTGAAAAAGCAGTACATGCAGAAACCTTCCTGGGGCATTATGCTTTTAAAACACGTATTCACATGTGCGCGGCACTCAGGTTTGCTGCCCGGGCGGGCCTGAGCCTCATGCTTACAGAAGGCGAGGCGCCGGTCCGACGGCGTTCTGAAGCCTAGCCACCTGGCCTAGGACTGGCTCTAGGCGCTGCTCGGCATGGTCCGATCAGGAATACAGTGGTAAAGTGCACGGCAACAGAAAATAAAAACGTATGTGTTACGACGAAAATCTTCCGTCCTTGCTTACTACCTTCGCTTAGCCGCTATCGAAGATCACAACTCCTAGCACAAGGTAATTTACAAATTATTGTGGAGAAACAAAAGGTTGTCTATGGATTCTTGGTTTCTGTCGAGTGCGTCCTTCCTCCATTATTTATCCTGCAACACGGCAGTTGCTCTCACTACTGTCACTTAGTTGTACCTGGATTTGTCGAGACCGTCGTTGCAAGTTTGACAAGTCTCGAATAAATGTTTTCTTTTCCATTCCGAAACTCCTGAAGCTCCGATTCGGGGCACGCTCCTTACGATTCAGTGCGAAGATATTTGCTAATTCCATTCTGGTCATGCGCTATGCTGTCATACATGTCGCAGAACTCATTGAACGGTTTCATGCAATTTCCACCACGTGCGTTATGGGAAGCCGCAAATTCGCGCATCGGCTTCGAACGTATGGGTAGCTTCTTCGAATGGCTCCAGGAAAGCTATCATACCCCTTATCGTATTTTTGCTATTGCCTCCTATGGCAGCAGGATTCCGTTTCAAGCAGCACTTCCATATCCGAAGTTCCAATTTCTGGAACACGAATCTGAGCGTCGGAAGTTTCGAGTCCTTTGCGTTCGGATCTCCTATAGCACTCCGCTACTAGTTAACCGACGGGCTAACCCAGTTTGTTTGAAGAATCTGACGATAAATTTGGTGGTCTTCAGCAAATGGGCGCTACAGATAGCGCTCCAAAGCGCAAATAATATTCGCGCCCTGGTCCGTGAAACACATAGCTTTGGCCAACTCAACGCTGCTGACACCAAATTTGCCAAAGCGGCGCTATTGGCCTCGAGATCGAACACAGTCGGCGCCTGGCGGCGAGTAGACGAAGCTCCCAAGTGTGGATAGCTCCATGCGTCGTCTGCTAGCCACTGCGCCATTAATGCGCGCGTACATCACACATATATCCTCTGGCATGTTTGAATTCCCCGGGCCAGTGCAGTGTTAATGCTTTTATGTATTGTTATCCAAGCATAAAAGTATTAGTTATAGTATTACTTGGCTTTGCACTGCAGTGTTCGCTATTTCTTTAAATCACTGAGCGCCTGTGTCGTAAGCGTGCTATGTCATCGTTGTACACTCGGCCACAAAATATTGCGGGGGGCGCGAGCGCGTGGCCAAGCGCTCCTCCTCTCCTTCTAGCGGCGCACCCCTGGTGTCGAGACCTACGCTCGCGCGCATGCGCGTCCCTCCTTGACTGCAAGCGTGCATGTTCCCGCGCTTGCTCTTTGCTCGCCGGCGATATCCGAGTGCAGTCGCGAGGTGGCGGCTTCGACGGGCATAACCACGTGAACAGTGAGCTGGCGTGCGTAGCTGCGGCCGCTTTGTGTCGCGTCACGAGCGCGGATGCATATCTCCCGGTCGCGAACGCAACAACGCAGTTCTTGTTTCTGCGCTTCGCCTTTTGGTGGCCAATCTTCGTTAACTTTTCTTTTTACGAACGAAAAGCGTGGCAGAAAAGGCGCTCTATAGGAAGAGACAGGCAAGACGAAAATGAACTCTTTATTTTCCTTATATAACGTGAAAATAAAAAATAAAGTCCATGCTGTAAAAAGGGAGGCGGAAGAAGAGGTGGGATGGCGGGGAGAGGGAGCATGTTTTGGACGCGGTAACAGTCTGATTTAAAAGAACACCGAAATTATCAAATTCTGATTAGCTTCATCAGCTTCATGAGAATAGCGCAATCTTGCAGCATCATATGGTCTATAGATGAGAAAAAAACATTAACAAAATGCTTCGCATTTACCTTATGATGGCTAAAAGGAAGGTAAAGTTAGGTCAGTATTTGACCACAATCTTTAAGAAATGTAGGAATGTAGTGTAGTTGGTCAGGCAATGAGACCCTGCTTTCTTTGACAGGTGATGGCCCTAGTAATGCGTGAAGTTTCCGTTCACAGAAATGACTTCGGCCACCCTTCTTGGCATAGAGTCATAGAGGGCGGCCACTATTTCTGGCCGAGCGCGAAGCAGCTCCCATTCTTCACTTATGGCCGCCCAAAGAGCGTCAGCCGTGGCTCTGGAGAGCTTTCGTTTGGAAAGTCGCGACTTGATGAGACCCCATACGTTCTCGATGGGATTCATGTCAGCGCCATTTGGTGGCCACTGTAAGGTTGGTACGGCCAAGTTTTCGAGCGCGGCGGTGACTCTGTGTGCCATATGCACGGGGATCCTGTCTTGCTGGAACAGGTACAGCCCGTCCGGGAAAGGCCCATCCAACACGTAAGGCACCAAGGTATACTGGATCAAGCTGGTGTAGTAGGCCGCCGTGAAGCTCCCGTCGATGCGGACGAGAGGGCCGAGGCCACGCCTGCTAATGGCGCCCCGCACAGACACCGAACAGCGACCGCTGGACAGCACGCTTTTCATGTAGCCTGGGCGGTGTCTGCGAATGTAGTTGTTGCAATAGACGTTCAGAAATTCTACAAAAACATATCATTCGGTATAATTAAAACGAAAAAAAAATGTTTTAGGAAAAGAGCTTACGCTGTACCAGGATCTTACCGTCGCTTTGCATTCTTGTAGAAAGCACGCGCACATTTAACGGCCGACTAACCATCACAACAAATTTAAGCGATAACAAAGATATTAACTGATGCTTCCCGTGCTCGTATAATAATAAGTCACATCACTATGTCAATTCAAAACAAGACCGCTGCTTACCTGAAATTTATAGGCCGCCACACTCGCTGCTGTTGGTCCCAGCGCGTGCAAAAAGTGCACTCATCGGAAAAGATGACAGTCGACCATTCTTGCAATGTCCAGCGTTCGTGGGCCATTGCGAAATCTAATCGTTGCCGTCGCTGGTCCTCTTTAAGATGAGGTTTCTGGGCAGCTACGCAACTCTTCAACCCAGCTTCCTTTAGGCGCCGACGTATAGTTTCGGTCGAAGCATTTATTGGCAGTTCATCGGCAATTTGCCTGGCAGTGAGGAAGGGATTCACGAATGCTGCTGCGGCAACTAGAATATCGTCTTCAATGGTTGTGACCCGTGGACGACCAGTACGCTTCGCGTCAGTGTGCCAGGCTTCGTCACGGAAGGCCTGAATAATTCGGCTCACTGCAGTCTTTGACCGGCCTGTTATGCTGCAAATAATTCGTTGGGGTACTCCTTGCAGAGAAAGCCTCGTGATGGCCTGCCGTTGCTCTATCGGGACACGAGGCGCCATTTTAAACGGACCACTACTTGGTTGGAACGACGATGAGCATCTGAAGCAGCAATGCAGTTACATTCATATCTTATAGAGATACAGTCACCAAGCTCGAAGACTTCTCTCCTCCACCCCTTGTAGTGTCCTCGTATGTCTGTACGCCCCTCCTTGCCCTCATATTGCAGCCACATTTAAAGATATGGCAAGACTGTTACGCAGCAGTAATCCTGACTCTTAGCGAGCAGCATTAGCGAAGAAGGGATCAGCTCTTTTTTGTGTCGCCTGTCATCTAAAGGCATATATGTATGGGCGAGAAGCCAGCGCAGTCTTTGCCAGCCCATATAGTAGGTTAATTTCTCTGCCACGCTGTTCTGCGGCAGAACGTCCCGTTCTTAAAAAGAAAGAACGAAGATTGGCCACGTAAAGGCGCAGCGTAGAAAAAAAAATGACTTGTTGCGTTTGCGACCGGCCGATATATATCTGCGCTCGTGTTTCGACAAAAAGAGGCCGCAGCGGCGCGGGCAGTCGAAGTCGCCACAGCGCCAATCGCACAAGGTGCACCTCGCGGCTGCACTCGGATATCGCCGGCGCGCAAGGAACAAGCGCGGAAACATGCACGCTTGCAGTCAAGGAGGGACGCGCATGCGCGCAAGCGTAGGTCTCGACACCATGGGTGCGCCGCTAGAAGGAGAGGAGGAGCGCTTGGCCACGCGCTCGCGCCCCCCGCAATATTTTGTGGCCGAGTGTACCTCCGTTTCGGCACAGTTATTTCAGTTTGGCTGCTGCTGTGCATTTCAAGTACACGACAAAGTGCACTTAGCGTCCTTCTGAATAAGTTAAGCGGGAAACACCAAGGTGTAAATGCAGTGCTCCAGGGATATCATCTCGCGATATGTGATTCAGTTGCGTAGGCACGCATGGGCTGAAGACCCCCCCCCCCACTCCGAAATTTTCCAAGTCAGCGCTAGCTTCGCTGTCTATGCTGGTCTGACTACATATCTAAATGAGGCGTAGCACTTCGGATGACATTCCATCTATTGGTCGACGTTTCGGTCAGGTCCTGACCGAAACGTCGAACAATGAATGGAATATCGTTCCAGTGCTACGTCTCACCTCCATTCTGTGTGATATTGAACGGTTTCTGTGAAAGTTCTTTATTTTTCCTCTTCGCCGACGGCGTGATCCATATTATTATTATTATTATTATTATTATTATTATTATTATTATTATTATTATTATTATTATTATTATTCTACTGTGATTGCGACTCACGTCTGCTTGAGGGAAAAAGTGACTTTCCCCTTTTCGAGGTATTGATTTTAATACTAAAGTCGCCCCGCCACGGTCGTCTAGTGGTTATGGCGCTCGGCTACTGATCCGAAGGTCGCGGGATCGAATCCTGGCCTTGGCGGCTGCATTTCGGTGGAGGTGAAATGTTGAAGCCCGTGTGCTGTGCGATGTCAATGCACGTTAAGGAACCCCAGGTGTTCGAAATTTCCGGAGCCCTCCGCTACGGCGTCTCTCATAATCATAGCTGGTTTTGGGGCGTTAAACCCCACAAATCAATCAATACTAAAGCAAGAATTGTGATACCTTCACCAAAAATGTCCATATGTTATAATTTTCAAATAGAGTAATGGTTGGCATATGTGCATTTGAAGTAAACGTTTTGAAAACCACTTTCCTCTAAAAAAAAACGTTTCCTGTCATTTGTTCTGCGACCGAGCATTCTGAGCGCGACGCACAATGGCAAGTGCTCTCACGAGCAGCAGAAGCGGGCAGATCAGTGGCTTGTGCCTCCCCCTCCGAAAAGCGGAAATCACCGGAATTATCACATATGCTTGCTACAGTGTTCTCATCGCATTGGTACCATGCATACCATATAGAGGAGCTTCAGAAAGTGACGCGGCAAGTCTCAAGCCGAACATTTCCTGCGTGCGCTAGCATCCGCAACAGCCGGGAGCTGGTTTAGAGCGGGTTGGCTCGGAGCGCCCCCGCCAAGTTGCGGCGATAGGTGGAAACAGCCCCCCGTGCGCAGTCCGTAAAGGAGGGAGCGAACGCCCTCGTCCAGACCGGCCCTGGTTTGGCGAACGCACTCGCCTGCAAGTGCGCTTTGCAGCGAGTGTCAGTAAACGTTCCCGTGTGACAGCGCGCGAATGACACTAGCGGCGAAGTGCACTCGCCCAAAGTGCACTTATGTTGCCTCGTCTGACAGGGGTATAAGAGTCCTGGTACTGTATTCGAATGCGCGACGATTGACAATGGGGAACCAGCTTGACAGACGGCCAGAAGAAACATGTAGTTCGGGCGGCGTGTCGAGGAATGTTCGCAGTCACCGGCTGGGCCAGCTGCTGAGGCAGCAACCATAACGGATTTGCTTGTTAAGATGAGTTTGGCGCCAGCATCCCATCCCATGGAGCGTCTTTGTTAAGAGCGCATGTGAGCAAGGGGCAGAGTGGAGGCCCAGGTTATTGTTCACGGGTTGAAGTCAGCGGGGATGTTTCATTTCTGTATGTTTCCATGTTCCTTTCCGTGTGTTTCTTGTAGGTGCTAGTTGGTATGCGGGGTTCTGTTTGTTTGATGTTTGTACTTTGCAATGTTTTCGGCACTGACCTCTCTCTCCTCATGCCTGCCCCGCCACGGTGGTCTAGTGGTTATGGCACTCGGCTGCTGATCCAAAGGTCGCGGGATCGAATCCCGGCTGCGGCGGCTGCATTTCGATGGAGGCAAAATGTTGAGGCCCGTGTGCTGTGCGATGTCAGTGCACGTTAAAGAACCCCAGGTGGTCGAAATTTCCGGAGACCTCCACTACGGCGTCTCTCATAATCAGAGCTGGTTTTGGGACGTTAAACCCCACAAATCAATCAATCTCTCCTCATGCCAAGTGTGCAGTAAAAGGAGAGAGGGATGTAGGAGGAGTCCCCAGTGTGAAAACTGTTGTGATTTGCTGTCAGGGATTCATGGGCTGAGCAACCAGTGCTTATAAAGTGGCCCCTCGTCCCTGTCAGGGAGGTTGGAAAGAGGTTGGAAGGTTGAAGGCTGGCGAGGTTGGTCGGAGGAGCTGCGCTATGCACTGGTCGGCTCTGCTGAATTGAAGCGACGGTCCCACGTAAGTCCTGCCAACCGAGGCTACTGTCTGTGAATGTCTGTATACTGTCTTGCATATAAAGTCAAGTTGTGTTTGTGTGAGAAAAAGGCTAGTCTCCATCCTTCAAGCAGAGACAACGCAACTTCAGACAGGCAGTAGGGAAGAGACTTCCACCCATCCTACCTCGGCGCGGCAACGTCAGCTGGGGGAGTTAGGCTCCATGAGGAAGTTAAGAAGTAGGAGGAAGGAGAACGTGTGAACTGAGTACAAGTTCGCCACACCAAACCACCTTTTTTCTCTTCTTTAAGAAAATTTACTATTCCTTTTTAAATTCGAATTACCGGTCAATGGTTCCGTTCGCATTTTTTTATGTGTAGAGCATGTGCACGAGGAACCGACAACGACCACGTCTGCTGTGCAACTGCGTTTATTTTTCCGCCGAGCAAACCGTGGAAGGCGAGACGCGGAGAAGCCATACGAGAGGGAAAGTCACCAAGCGTGTTTACACCAATGAGACACGGCAGCCGCGCGGATCCGGTTTTTAAATGCGAAGCATTTCTTAGCGAACTTCGGCGACTTTGAGCGTGTCTATCTATCTATCTATCTATCTATCTATCTATCTATATATCTATATATATATATATATATATATATATATATATATATATATATATATATATATATATATATATATATATATATATATATATCCGCCTACGACTATGCGCTCTCCTGGCCGTTTCGTTAATGGGATGTATACGAAAATTGGCATGCCACAACATGACTGCATGACAAACATAAGTGACACATCACAACATAAAAAGCATGGCATGCATGTCATGAGCGGCATGATTTACATGCCACGGTCTTCGTGCTCTCCTGGCCGTTTAGTTAATGGGATGTATGCGAAAATTGGTATGCCACAATATGACTGCATGACGAACATAAGTGACAGGTCATAACATTGAAATCATGACATGCATGTCATGGGCGGCATGATTTACATGCCACGGTCCTGGCGCTATACTGCCGTTTCGTTAATGGGATGTATACGAATATTGGTATGGCACAACAAGACTGCATGACGATCATAAATGACAGGTCATAACATGAAAATCGTGGCATGCATATCATGAGCGGCATGATTTACCTGCCACGCGTTTCGTTAATGGGATGTATACCAAAATTGCTTTTGCACAACGCGACTGCATGACGAACGTAAATGGCAGGTCATAACGTTAGAATCATGACATGCGTGTATGAGCGGCATGGTTTACATGCCACAGTCATGGTGCTCTTGTGGCCGTTTCGTTAATTTCATATGTATCAAACTCGGTATAGCGAGACAATGCAAATCCATTTTACGCACCTGATGCGTGTTTCGCATTTCCTTGATTCCCACTGCACGTGTGATCTGCCAATTTTTTCTTCTGCGCGCATTCGGCTGTGGCAGGTGCCACTACAGACCTATGTCTGTACCTTGGGCAGCAACATCTCTGCTGGTGCTTTTCGCCGCGATCGCGAAAATCACTGTTGAGCTATTGTCCTGGCGTTATAAAATTGTTAAGAGTGGCATCGCTTGCAACTGTCCAATTGGACGGAATAAAGAAAGCTGGTTTCCCTGGCTCATCACTGTCATATGTTTCCTATATAGGTTATTAAAATCTTGGAAGCTGTCCCCTTCACGGCCGGAACAGCACACTAGCCCGACTGCCACTAAGCCTATAAATATTGCTGTTATTCCTTACGTCCATGGACTTTCACATAGGCTGAAGAAGGTAGCCAGTGGTTACGATGTGAGCGTTGTTTTTCCAGCACGTGGAAAGATAGGAATAGCATGTACCGCGATAGAAAAGAAAAAGCCCGACCAGTCAAAAATGAATGTGTGTTCTATTACCCATCGAGACCCTTTTCTTCAAGTTGACTGTGTATGCGGCGTGGGCGGAGTACAGTATCCCGCCATCTTGTGGAACATACAGGCTACATATATAGGCTACAAAAGCGCCATAGCATGTTTACAGGCACACCCACATCAAATCTCTCAGCCCATTGTCGCTCACGTGGTTGTAAACCTATCTTCCGTAACACAAAAGTCATTTTCAAGCATCCCACTCAAATATCACGCGAAATCATCGAAGCACTGAACATAAAGAAAAAGCGCGGCATTTGCATTTCCGCTCCATCCATACATCTCCTCGATTGCGAAAGCAGCCTTCTAGAAAATTTTTGACAATTATCTGGGATATGAGGAGCGCACGCAGGGGTGCTTTTGTATATATTTTCCTTTCTTCGTAATAAAATCTGCCAGTTAGTTTAGCGCTTGTGTGTGTCGTTCTTCCTCTTGTGGTGCGTCTTTTTTGCGCTGTTTTAAAATATCGAATAGCTTCTGGCACGACAATCCTACACATACACTGTCCGAGTGCACGGCCTCCAGGATTGGCCCACAAGTTCGCACACAAACTGTCTGACCGCACTGCCTCCAGGGTGGACCCGCTGTGACGACAGCAGACATACCCGCAGGCCAGCCCTAGAGTGCTCCGCACCTAATAGTGACACATGCGCAGACGAGTAATACATCGCTCAAACTAATGGTGCAGTATTAGATATGATTTCAGACAATAAGTAAAGGCAGTGTTATCTCGGAACTCCATCGACGTAGTCATCTCGTCGCCGACACTTGGACTGGTGGCTCGGGTCGGGGCTCAAGTGTTGTTCTCGAGGACGCCGTAGCTCACGGAGTAGTTCCGGATCATTGCCGTTGACATCTTCGATGTTCGAAGTCTCGCGAGGACTACCTCATTGTGCCGGCATTGGGCTAACCAAATCGCAAGACTCACTCGACTGCCCCTTTTCGAAATCAACAAGGTCGACTCATCTCCAACAGCGCTCTCTCATTGGCTCGTGGTCACTTAGTAATTTCAACCGACTCTGCCCCACGGGGCGATACCCAACCGTTGGAGGCAGTTCCGTATATAAGTACGCGTCACTCCAATTTGATGTGTTACTATTGTTTCTAAGGCGCGTGATCTTCTTATTATTGCCTGATATTTGAAACTGCCGCCATACATAAACTAGGCAAAGGTTGTGCCAGTACTACTTCATTATCATTATCTAACAAAGAACTATCATTCCTTGACGCCTCTATGATTGCGCATGCCTGAGTGTCCGCATTGCATTGTGTATGTTGTTCTTCCGGATTCACATAAAGCATTGCTGATAGTTAGCGCTCGTGTGTGTGTTACTTTCCTGTCCCGTGCGCGTCTAAAAAGTTCCGCGTTTAACACTCAGAGAGAGAGAGAGAGAATGCTTTATTAATGACTCCGGAGATGTCAGCCTGGTTAGTGACCTGGCTTGCTACTCTAGGTGTTTAAAGGGGCTAGTTTCCATGGTAGCCTTGTCGGAATTGAGGGGTTTTAGTACTTCAGCGGGAGCAGGGTCTGTATTTCAGATGTTGCGGCTAACGCAAGCGGATGGTTGCGAACCCTAGAAACAAAACGCACATCGGCTCTAAGAAACTCTCGCTTCAATAGCAGTGTAGCCGAAAGTCACCGGCCTTCTGTTTGGGTTACTACAGGTTACTACAGTCAAAGTCATTTTAGGTTGGCCAAGGTATACCCTCAGCTCTTTAGCTTGCATACTGGTGAGCGCCTGGATAGTTGACTTGGAAAGTCCCTGTAGCGCAGGAAAGCTGTACCGCAAGAGACCTTCGCAGAGAGCACTGTACATTCGCAGTAGGGCGGCACCAGAGCAGCCACCAGCATTGCTGGATATCATACGGAAAATGCTTGCGTATGATTCCAGTTTTGCCTTCGGTGCTCTTGTACCGTGCTGTGATTGACGTTTGCAGAAGACGGTCGCCGGTCGAACAAGCACAAACATTTAGCTTTTCTCGTGTCCCAATCTCTCTTGCCTCTACCCGCTGGCGTCTATGGAGACGACATATATTCGCAATGTCCGTAGACTGTCACGCCTGCACCGCGGCGCACGGCAGAAATGCCACGAGGAGGATAGGCAGACGACGCGCTGTTCTGCCCGTCGCCGCCGCACCTTTGTGTACGTATTTGCACGTGATGCCCAAAAAGCACAACAGTAACCGCATGTGCCGCGTGCCCCAGTGCACAAATCGAACTGTTCAGAACGAAATAATCCAGCATTCCTTCCTGCATGATCCGCTTCGAAAGAAGGGATGGATAGTGAGGTTTCGCATCGAAAAGCCTGTGACGCCGCCGATGAAAGTGTGCAGCGCACATTTCATTTCTTTGTTCTAGAATTTCTTCTGGAGCAATATGGGTAGGCGGAAATCATTTTCTCTTTTTGGCTAAACCGCACAGTGGTCCGGGTTGTACGTCGCATTTACAGTGAAAAGGGGCCGTTCCTGTAGATGCGTGCACCTGCTAGCGTGGCAACGCGGCATTTCAATGTAAGAGAAGTCTGCGAACCACTGCAAGCCGCAAAGTTGCTTGTTTGCGTGGCATTCGCAATTTTTTCACATATTACACACAGCCGCACACACCAACGAATGTTTACATTTCAATCAGTGCAGACATCGATTCACATCGGTGCCGAACGGGCATTTTTGATCGCGATCTGGATCGATCCTGTTTAGGCTCTATCCGGAACAGGTGCTGGTAGGCGCTCACTGTTCATAGTGGTCAAGCACGATACACTGATCTCAGGACGATCGCCATGTGCGCATCACGATTCGGCTTCGAGGTTCCGATTTGACCGACGCCAGCGGTAAACTCTATCGCGATTAGGTTGGACCATGTAGCAGCGATCACTGTTGATTGAGATTAAGATATGTAACCTTGATCGATCCCAGTCGCTATCAAATCTGCCCGTGTGACGCCGATATTTACTCGCCTCGGTAGCTGCACTGTGCGACGTGAAGGGAGCCTAATCGGCTCTTCAGGCCTTTTCAATAAAGTTGTTCTCTCTCTCTCTCTTTCAGTGTCTACGACTACGCAATTTCAAACTTATACAATCCGCCACTGCGGCCAGGTGCCAGGGCATTAGCACTACCTGTCTTGCTAGTCAAAAGTGAAGGAAAATGGATGAACGCTCATATATTTTTCCAAGCCCCCTAAATTTTAGGTTTACACCTATAGAGAAAGCTTCAGTTGCGTTATTTCAGGCATGAAAAAAGCCTGACACATACATGTGCGTACCCATGCTTGGATTCGTCGCCGTTCGCTGTCGTCGGCCGCTAGCGCAATAAGAAAAAGCGATGTAGGTCACTTTACTTGTTTCGACAACTTTATTACTACCCGTCTTATAGCCTCAGAGGCTTCCTTGGCATTTTTGAGCATCGTTGCAGCAAGCACCTTAAGTTTCCTTCTTTTAGATACTCCATTTTCTTCAGTCATCAGCCCTTGTAGCCGTAGCCATAGCCGCCATAGCCACCGTAGCCACCGTAGCCGCCGTAGCCGCCGTATCCCAAACCATAGCCGCCGTATCCCAAACCATAGCCGCCACCGTAGCCCAAGCCGTATCCCAGGCCATAGCCGCCGTATCCCAATCCATAACCGCCGCCGTAGCCAAGGCCACCATATCCTAGTCCGCCGTAGCCTCCGAGATATCCTGCGCTTGCGAAGGCTAGAATGACAGCGATGGTAGCGATGACAGCCTGTGGAAGAGAGAAATCAAAACAAATCAATGGAAAGTACTAAAATTTTGGACAAGAACGGATCACCTGCTCGGTGCGCACCCGAGTTTCGCGTGTTACTTCCAGTTTAAAATGATTTCAAACAGACCTGTCAAGAAGTGATTGCACCTACACCTTACGCAAACGTGATCAAGATTATAAAAGCGAATGACAACAAGCAGCTTCATAGGAGGAACAAATCGCGTTTGATCAACGTCGCAAATGTGCACACAGGACATTTGTCGAAGTTACGTACATGAAAACACGAGCTGACTGTGAACTTGACTGATTTGCATACCTCCTTCCTCGCTATTTTTCGTGGGGGCGTCTTGAGGTCTGTATTCACCGCATCTTGGAACATTTCCTTAGATTTCACGTCCAGGCATTTTTTTTAAACAAATACATTACAGCATATAAAACTCCGCCGTTTCTTGATCCTGCCAGCAGTACTCTTGGGTTTTCTTTCGAAAAAGGTTGACTGAGAGAGATGAAGCAAAAAACAAACTGGCGCTTCTACTGCAATAGACCAACTTGGAGCATTTTAGCACGGGGGTGTATAAGGAGTTTTCCTTCTTTATCGAACAGTTTCGTTAATCCTCTCATTCGCACACGCCCTTTCTGCAAGATTTCACGTCGCTTTAGAGTACTAATGGCGCACACGCGCATACAGTTCGATCCTGAAAAAATGACTTTTTTTATAGTCCGAAATCAAAAGCGGGAAAGTCTAGACAAAATAGCCCATTTCTTCAGCCTTACGCATGCTCTTACTCCGGCTGTATCTCCAGGTCATGTGCTTTATTCTCTGTGTAGTCATTGTTCGGACGGTAAATTTTTTAGGGAGAGTAAAAACTGTTCAAGAAAGAATGTTGTGTATAAAGATTGATTGATGCCTGGGGTCTAACGTCCCAAAACCACGATATGATTATGAGAGACGTCGTAGTAGAGGGCTCCGGAAATTTCGATCACCCGGGTTTCTTTAGCGTGCGCTGACATCGCACTAGTACAAGGGCATCAACATTTCGCCTTCATGGAAATGCAGCAGCCACGGCCAGGATTCCATGGCCCAAGTACCATAGCCGCTAGACCACCATGGCGGGGCATTGTATATGAAGAAGAAACGAGGATGTCTAACATTAAAAGAGCTAGGGATGAATTCAGAAAGCCTCTGGTTCGTAAGTTCTCCATGCTGCTGGTCCTTCGCTGGTGGCTTGTCCAGCATCAACATTTACTAAAATATTCTTTCGTGAACAATCCAGCCTTAAAAGTTTTTCTTAACAACCGCGTTGGAGATTTATGAACTGTCATTGTCGCTTAATTTTTAGCAATGGAGGAATTTACTACTCTCGGCGGGATAAATATAGTAGGGCCATGTTATTTCCACTCTTCAAATAGCTACAACAGCATACTATACCTGAAGAATTTTTTTTCGTGTATCATACAACCAGCGCTATTCTTCTTTTTTTCTTTTTTTAACCAGCCGTAGTACAAAGCCTTTAGGGTGTTATGAAGTGCACGCTCTCATCTACAGAACTCGAATCCTCCTCTCTGGCTTGTCATACTAGCCAACACTGCTCACTTACAATGGTCTTCATGGTGACTGGAGGTTTGTGCTGGTTGCTGAGAAGTCTCAGTGGATCCTGTCTGCAGTGGATGCTCTCTGCAGTGTTCAGTCGTTGCTTATATACTACCACTCGTGTCGTCAGTGCCATCGCACGTTATCTCTGTCCAACGGGGCGTCGCGTACTTGTCACACAGCGACAGAGCCTTTGCTATCAGCCCCGTACGCCGAGCCAGGATATCATCCGACGAATGACAACTAGGGGAGATGGTTTACCGATACCTGAAAGTGGCGAAAGCGTTAAGGCGGACACTCGCGCCGCGCTGCCGTTCCCTTTATTTTTATTGTGAGCTGACGCCCACTCTAGGAAATGCAGTCATCCACGTGAGCAGCTTAGCACCTGATAAAAAGACCGACTGGTGGCAGTAGGTCACCGGAGGTCACGCACATGCAGCATTACGACAGATCAAACCGACCAGCGGGGCCCGTTATACTGTGTGACTTAAAAAAAAGTAACAGTGTGGAGACCTAAACCCCGAAAGAATAGCGGGGAACGTAATGCAGCAGGCCTTCTGAGAGCTTGCATTTCGTGTTAAAGGAGTAATGAAAGTAAAAAAAAAATGGCGGAGCGCTCGGGTACAACGCGCACCCGGAATACACATATGAGCATTGTTAAATTTTCCCCCACTTTTTTTTTTTTGATCCTCCATTCTCTCTCCTTTGAGGCTTGCTCAGATTTTCTCGCTTATAGCGGTATACATGAAAGTAAGAAAAATCGACCCTTCAGTTGGCCTATTTAGCCAAGCCGCAACCAAGTCAAGAAAACCCAGTAATCTTCAACAGAACTTTTCTTCAAAATAACTGGAAATGGCTCTCCTACAGTTCAATACTTGCCGCTACCATTCCTCGGCACTGTTGCAGTCAATGTCTGATTATGAGCTCCCTAGTGGTTGGCGTGCATTTGAACTAGGTATTCACCAGGCCTAAGACGCAGTAACGGGTGACAACAACCTCTCAATCCAAAAGGCTGGCAACCACTATAAACATTACCTGCAAACATTTAACGCACATAATCTCTCGAGTGAAGTTGGCTTAGCGAGGTTCTTGGGAATTATTAGGCAATTGTATGGGATGCCATTTGCCGTAATGTTGGTGAGAGAACCGGAGAGCTACGCAAAATTCTTACTAATGATCATCTCCTCGGTTATAGAAGTCTTCTATATAGATAAAAGCGAATATGAGATAGGATTTACAGTTCACAAACACATTGGGAGCAGTAATTGTACAGTACTAATGAAAGAATGGCAGCCTTCTAATAATACTGAGCAGAAGATATGCATGATGTTCTTTTTTTAGACAATGGATATTTTTCATAAAAATGCCGCGATAGTATGGAACGTGTCGCCTTCGCACATGCACACGCACTCCACTTCGAGGTGTAAATACTTTTTCGTTGTTATATTATCCAAATAAGTAACTAAGTAATATTCAAATAAGTAACTACAGAAAGGTAGTTAATTAACTTGCTCACTATGAAGTTGGGGGCAGTTGAAGATATTGTAAAGCCCTGGGGCGTAACAATAAATGGTATACAAATTTTAAATGGTCCGCAAAACATTCCACGTAATTTTTTATATTCATCATTGTTTTTGAGTGCCCCCATATCAAAACTGAGCGTTCCGAATGCACAAGAAATGCGTGCACCATATTACTCCATTCTAGAACTTCCCGGGGCGAGGAAGTAACTGGTTTTAAATAAGGGCGCTTTGGGGCAGGATGATAATCCACCCTTCCGCACAAGGCAGCTGCCGTCCTGACGAAGAAAAGTCCACTTGTCGAAACGTTGGCTCCAGCGACATTCCCTGTCCTCCACCGTTTTTAGCGATCTGTTCATCGACACGGGGTCCTTTGTTGCTTGTTAACAGTGGGGTATTTGAGGCGGGATATACGATAGTAGGGGAGGATCTTGTCATAGGTGACCATAAAGTGGCGCACGTGGCTGAGCCAGGCGGCGATGGTTTCGTGATCAATGGCCTTCAGAATGGGAGGCCGACGAAAAAACTGTTGGCCGGTAGAGGATCGACGTGCGCTTTGAGTCCCGCGTGGCCAGGGGCCCAGATCAGCTGCACGCTGCGACGACGGGAGGGGTGCGTGCGGATGTCACGCGCTTGGGGCGAGGTGAGTCATCTGGTGTAGTTGCGTGGGCAGTCTGGGAATCAGCGATAATACGTGATGCAGTAGCTGAGGCATAGACAAGAGCTAAAGAAGCCTCCTCACCTCATTGGGATTGAATGCTGCGTATCTAGCTGGTTCATCTGGTATCCATATTTGAGCCCGTTGTCCCTGCAAGTTCCATGGAGGAGTGAGCCGTGCTTTTTTTTTTTCCGTCTCCACAGAAAATGGGACCGCCGCAGCCAGGAGGCTGGAGCAAACACCCGTCCTACCGGTCAGCAGCCAAGCGCCATAACCAGTATGGGGCTGTTGCGGCACGGTTTGTTTATTTCTTTAATCTGTGCCTGGGAGATGAAAAGGCCAACTACAGACATAATATTGAGCAAGAGCCACCAGTATAACAGCATAGAACGCCTAGCTTCATCCTACGAACTGTTGCGCCTCGCGCGTTCGACCTCGGTGCATTGATGCCTTCAGACGTCGGCGTGTATTTACGCATTCGTGGTGAATGAGATCGCGGATATTTGCAGGGAGGATTATCATCTCCTCCTACTACCCCTCGGAGGTCGAGGTAAAGAAGGACGATATTCCGGTTGCTTAATTTTAAGGCACACAAGCGTGTTCGCAAGGTGCTCCGCATATTGAGACTGACCACGGTTGTGGAGGCATACCTGGGATGCTTGCTCCTTTTAATTGGACCGGATTTCAAGAGACACGTAGCTCAGCTCACTGGTTCAAGGTTCGAGTCAATGATCAACTCAGTTTATTACCGCGGCGAAAGGAGTCACTCGATTTGAAGGCTGCGATTATGGGAAAAGAAAGTAGCCGATTTTGATTCGCTCCTTGACCCATTTGTGCAGCCAAGCTTTCCGCTTGCCGTCCCACGCGGCTACATTATAGGGGAAGTGATGAACCGAGTGTCAATTCGACAAATGCGTCGAAAGAAATGGAAAGTGCCATTGCCGTAAAGTAGATTTTTCATGGCGAAGAGCTAAATGCGTTCGCGCGTTGCACTCAAGCGTTTTGTTGTCGTTATGATGTACCTAATCTCAACTACAGAGCTCAGCTCCCTGTACGGTGTTACAGTGCTGAAAAGTGTAGTACAGCGCAAAAAAAGAATCAGTTTACCTTTGGTATTCCGTTCCGTGTTGTATGCATATAATTAACCCTATGCCTCTATCAACCCTTGTTAAGATAAGCTGCCAAATTCGCAAAACTTCCCTTTTGTAAGTAGTTTTTTTCCGTCGCTCAGCCGGCGTCGCTACTGATATGTCCATCATCTTTACTGGCTGAAATATTACCTGACAAAAAGTTTTAGCGCAAGTCATTCTTCTGAATACCGGTCAGGTAAAACTTATTCGCACTGCCCCCTTAAATGGAAACAACCTATGATTTGCACAAATATCTCCCATTTCATCATGAATGCTTACTTCAGCGCACACAAAAGAGACACGGGCACAGGGTTTGCTAGGTTTAACAAAAAAAAAGGGTTTTTCGTTTGCATGACTATTTAATACTTTGTGATAGAACATTGCAAGGTGGCAAAAAGGGGTTTCGAGAGTGTGGTGAGGGTCTAAAGTTCACTCATGAACTTGCGCAGAATAATCAGGTGCAGTTTCTTGACTTGTCACTGCACCTCAAGCCAACCCACATATGTTGGATATACAATCCTGGATGAATCAAGCCAATCTTATACTAAACCTCCGGTCACTCAAAAATTCTAAAGAATGGAGCCGCAGTATCTTGCCTTAGGCTGCCTTGTTCAAATCTTGCATTCACACAATGCATCTAGGATTCACTAACCAAGTTAATAGGTTGAAATTGGCTGCATTTCCCGAAAACATTATATGCAGAGCAGTAGAAAAAATCATTAGGGTATTAAAAATTGTCGACCAAAGGAACACCACCAGAAGGAACGATTCGAAACGAAACGCGCCGCAGTTTTGTCTTATGTTCATTGCTTAGCCCATAATTTAAAGCATGTTGCCAACCGGTTTGGTGTTAATGTTGTTTTTAGCACCCCTAACAAGCTGCAAAGAATCTGCCATGCTGTTGAGAAAAAATTGTACAGAAAAAAAAGAAAAATGTACTTGCTCCTCAAAAAATGAAGACAAGGTGAAGTGGAAGAAAGGAGTAGTTTATATGCTTCCTTTAACCTGCGGGCATGTTGACATAGGTCAGGCTGGCCGCTTTATTAACACACGCTTAAAAGAGTACAAAAAATCATTGTTAAAAAATAGTTCTTCACGCTCAGCAGATCATTGTGAGAATTGCGGATGCCAGCCTGACTGGACTAGCACCGACATCTTGTTTAGTCATAAAAACCAACTCACACGCGAGATAACCGAAGCGTTTCATATAAGAAGCCGAGCGTATAATTGTGTTAGTAAACCCTCAATTGTATTGACTGAAAGTTAATTCGCTTTTCTGAATGTCAACTGATCTCTTGCGTTTTTGAAATTTGTTGTTTTTTGTCAAAGAATCTTTTTTAATTTTTTAGATAATGCTTGTGTCTTTCTCCCGCACATACGCATGCGTTGTTTGGCTAGTCTACGTGTGTATATATATGTGAAATTCTTTTTTCAGTAAACTGAGGTGTGACTGAGCGCTTGTGTGTATTCTTCCCTGTGTCCGTGTCTATTTTCTGTGCGCTGAAGTAAGCATTCATGATGAATTGCCCAATTTTCAATCATTTTGCGTCTCCCACTTTCTTATGCCGTCTCTGGCGGCGCGTCACGGAATTCCAAACAGGAAACTGATACCCATTTCATCGAGGGGGGAGTAGAACCAACAGGAACCTGATCATCATCGTCAGCTTATATAATGTCCACTGCACGATTAAGACCACTCCTAGCGATTTTGCTCCTTACATGTCATGCTTGAGCTGATTTCATTTTCTGCCTGCACTTTGTTTTTAATTTTATTCCCTCTTCACCTTTCTCTTCGTCGCCCTTAGGCCGTATTTCTCCTCCCTTGTTATCTATTCCGTCGATATCATTGACCGTCAGTTATCTGTGCTTGTCGTTATGTGTCCTGCCTATCTCCATTTCTCGCTCCTAATTTCGAATAGAATATCGGATACCCTTGTCAGTTGTCTGATCTACCTTACTGTTTTCCATTCAATGCTATTTTTCTTTCTATCGCCCTCTGTGTTGTCCGTAACTTCATCTCGAGATTCTTTGCTATTCTCAAATTTTTCGCAACTAGTTAGTGCTAACAAAATGCAGTGGTTGCGTGCTTCCCGCTTTAGCCATAGTGGTAAGTTGTGGGTAATGAGTTGGGAATACCTACCATAGGCGCCCGTGCCCTTCCTGATTCTTCGGTAAATTTCTTTATAATGTGCAGGCTCTCCTTTCAGTAATTGGCCGAGGTTTACACCCTTTTTTTACTGATTCTAGGGCCTGATTACTCATCGCGAAATCTCGTCCTTTCGCCGTGCCGCTAAGCATTATCATTGTCTTCTGCATGCTCATGTTTATTCCTACCTTTAGTGCTTTCTTGCTTTAGATTTTTAGCAGTTCCTCCCCACCACTGCTGAAAAGCACGATACCGAGATATTCCTCCTTATCCTCATTGCCATTTATTTTCAATCTGATCTTTTAAATACTTCTCCCAAACATGCAGTGAAAAACACGGGAGAGCTTCTACCTCCTTGTTTGATCCCTTTCTCAGTCGGTATTTCCCGTTTTGCCTCTAGAACTGCTGGCATCTCTATCGAGACAAGAGCCTTTTCGTAGACTATGAAAGTCATATAGAGAGATTCGTTATATTAGGCTGACTTAAAGAATTGATTGATCACGTGAAGGTAATGCACTGTAGAGTGAGTGCTTGTGGTACGTTCTTCTTTCTACGTGTAACGCCTTAATTTGCGCTCCTACTTTCCAAAAAGACACACGGTGGGTGTGCATGCTTAACGTGGGTTAAACAGGAATGTCGACAAAACCGTGTCGACAAAGCCGTGGCGTGGTTACCCAAGCATGATCATCGCAACTGCTGATGCAGTGGGTTTACTTGCAATGAATACAATGTGGGCGGAGCCTCCGTAGTCTAGTGGTAGCGTGCTTGCTTGGCACCTTGGCGGCCAGAGTTCGATACCCCCAACCGCTTGGTATGCTGCGTTTTTTTACTGTGTGTTTGTTATGTCTGCGAGCTGCGACAAACGCAATGTCTTTGTTAATTTCAGTGCGTTCTGATGATATGTTAAGTGTCTATCTTGGTTTGCTTCGGTTGACTAGGCTCTTTAAAATTCAAACACCTGTGCTGTATACCTGCTTACCATGCGCTGAACACTACGGGTATGAGCCACACGCTATTGCGGCATCTTTAATCTTGACATGACGAGCACATCATGTTAGTGATGTAATGATCAGTCATTCATGTTCGTCACATATTTACACCCTACCATCCAAATACTGGAGTATACCAGTTGAGTGGACCAGGAGAGTGCATAGATAGATAGATAGATAGATAGATAGATAGATAGATAGATAGATAGATAGATAGATACCATCAAAGTGACTCAAGTACGTCAAGAAACCCTTCGCATTTAATATCTTGGCATTCTGTTGGATGCATATACGCCATGCACACTTTGCTGTAAAGAACGTGTACCTGCCATAAAGCACGCTCAGACTTTTGTTCTACATAACCTCTCAATTTTTCGCAGATATAAGACGTGCTGTTTATTTTTGACAACGAAGATATTCTACGTGCAACAAGTGTCCATTGGTTCCAAGGCTTATATTTAGAACTCACTCGCTAACTATTAATGCTAGCAAAACAAAAGGCATGCTTTTTCAACAAAAGAACAAAAAGCAAATGGTCCATGGATGTATTCAGATAAGAACTTCCGTGATAGAAGTAGTACCTTCGGTCAAAAGTTTAGGCGTCATTTTTCAGGAAAACATGTTATGGAATGAACATGTCAACACTATTGCCAATAAGCTTGGTCGAGTTACAGGTACACTAATAACATCACACCTCTTCTTGCCATTGAAAGTGAAGCTCTTACTTTACAATTCTCTTTTTCTATCCCATATCAACTGTTGTCATCTCATATGGGGCAACACAACCAGCTCAAACATCAACATTTCATTCCCGTTGCAGAAGAAAGCCGTTCGAACGATTTCAAATGCTCCATTCGATGCACATACTTATCTATTCTTGACCAGTTAAATGGCATGCCAATAAAGGCAGTGTGCAATAAAATTTTGCAAAAACGGTTTTTAATGGAAAGAAAGAATAGCATGGGGTTTCTAGGGCATCTGTCAAGGCTCATATTAAATTCAAGCACGTTCAGTACCCGTCACAAAGAAACCTGGTATGTTCCACATTGTAGAACAAGTTATGGCAAACAAATGCTACATCATGCCTTACCATGTTTACTTAATTCTCTTTATTAAGTGCGATATTTCCTCTCTCAAAGGATGTGGGTGTGCCGATCATCCATCTTATTCGTAACTGTGTCTTCAAAGAACGTGCACTTTATGTTAAATGTACACGGCGAGGCGTTTTTGAACTTTTGTATATTCATTATTGAATATTTCTTATCCTTGTATGTTTACTATATATATTTTTCGTATATTCTTATGTTGAATGTGTATAGCGACGTGTTTCAAACTTTGTATATGAATTAGTTCCGCGTTTTCAGACACAAGTGTTTTTAAATTATCCTTATTATCTCTCTATTATCTCTCTCTGTACATCAATATGTTTATGCATTGCACTTTTGATTTGCCCGCCTACTTTTTGTTGCCAAAAAAAAAAAAAGGAAGGGTGACACAGACCTCGTCAAGCCGTAATGTGGCTTTTTTTCTGTGTTCCTGTTATCTGTACCATGTATAGAAGCGAAAAGAAAGTTCTAGTTCAAGTTCAAGTTTAAGTTTCTCAATGTATTTTGTACCTTTACTCTGCATCAAGTTATGAGCCAATGAGGCGAGACAACGTTTTCGGACTAGTTAATCCAGGTGGTCTTGAATTGGTGTACCTTACTGTTATAAAATTAGTGTCTTCCTTATTTTCTGTGTGTTTTTTTTCTTTATCATGTCTGTATTCACTCATTCCTCTGAGCAGTCTTGCAAGTGAATCTTGTGAACGTTTTACCAAGTTGAGTGGTCTCTACAAATCTTGCGTCGCATTGCTATTTTATGGGATTGAGGCGTTAAGAGTGATGAATGAGAGCGTTTTCTGACAATGAGATTTTCAAATCGGTAGTCTCTAGCTCAATACAAAAATCTGTACAATGATGTATTAAATATACTATTTCTGCCTACTTTGTACCGCTCCCTGTACATTGGACTACCTGGACATTACGGCTTGTGCATGTGCATAAAATGCCTGTATCTCCGTACGAGGTCAATTTCATTCACAAAGTGCATACAGAGACATACCATAGAAAGTCTGATTAACGTGACCTACAGCAGGGAGTCCTCGGAACGGCAGCATTTTCGAACTATCGAAACAGAAGCCAAAGAGGGGTAAAACTGTCCCAGGCGCTACGTTTGTTAGCCTGCAGGATGTACGGGGGCGCAGTGGTAGAATGCCTGTTTCCCACTCAAGAGCCCTAGGTTCGAGGCTCCGCCGGGCATACCGTTATGGTTTCTTTATTAGGATGTTTTCAGTTAGAAATGCTTCTTTTCATTGAAGACGAATTTTCACTTCATTTGCTACACACTGACACAAAAATGAAAAAGAAATGAAAGAGTAATTAGAAGAAATGATGTTAAAATTAAAGAATTCGCGCGAAGGCAAATGCTTGCAGCGCCACCGCACGGTACTTGCGAAAAACAGATCAACAAAGCATGGCCTTCGAGATTTTTGAGCAGTTCTCGCTTGCTGGCGTTTGCTTGCCGCAAAAGAAAAATGAAAAAGCAATACGTTTGGACCGAGCTAAATTCCATGGATCCGAGTACCGCGAACGTAGGGATGCTCTTCTTGTGCAAATGCATACGCTCAGGTGCGTCCAAACGTCGACTGTTTTCTCCGTTTTTCTATTCCAGCAAGCAAACTCCAGCTAGCGCGAACTGCTCAAAAATGTCTAAGGCCATGCTTTGTTGATTTGTTTTTGCAATTCCCACGCTGTGGCGCTGCAAGCGTTTGCCTTCGCGCAAGTTCTCTTTAGTTTAACGTCATTTCAGAGTTTATTCCAGCATCATTTCTTCAAATTACGCCTTCATTATCGGGCCATTGTGTAGTAAATGAAGCGAGAATTCTTCCTCAGTGAAGAGAAAAGCATTTCTAACTGAAGATGGCATGAGGAGAACCAATAATTCCATTATGTGCTGAGCCTCGAACCCAGGACTTTTGAGTAGGAAGCAGGCAGTCCGCTACTGCGCTACCGTATCCCGCAGGCTAACGATCGCAAAGATACGGGCAGTTTTACCTTCTTTTGGCTTCAGCTTTGCTACCTTGTTTCAGGCACTCCCCATTCCTAGGTAACTTGGCTCTGCTAAAGCATAAAAGTCATCTTTGTACCTTCAAATATTTGTTGCCTCTGTGAAGTTCTCGAAATTATTGATCATCTCCTCACCAGCTGCAAAGATGTTATCTTATTATTACATATTCTACAACGTGCTTTTTTCTTCTTTTAAAGAAAGGTTAATATCTGATACTATGCGTTATTTCTTGCAACCCAAAAGTAATGACGTGCCTCTTGATATGCACCTATTAAAGGGAATTCTCACTTATATAAAATTAGAACGTCAGACAGAAGTTTGAAGCCAAATGCACCTTTAATGTCCCATTGCATACAAGTGGCTTTGTAGGTAACGGTCTTTCACGACCAAGCGCAGTTCCAGTTGGATTGGTATCCACTTCTCGCCCCGCCAAGGTGGTCTAGTGTCTATGGTGCTCGGCTGCTGATCCGAGGGTCGCGGGATCAAATCCCGGCTGCGGCGGCTGCATTTCGATGGAGGCGAAATGTTGAGGCCCGTGTGCTGTGCGATGTCAGTGCACGTTAAAGAACCCAAGGTGGTCGAAATTTCCGGAGCCCTCCACTATGCGTCTCTCATAATCAGAGCTGGTTTTTGGACGTTAAACCCCACATAACAACATTCTCATGAAAGGTACTGTAGTCTATCTTGAATTTTTAATTCCTTTGTAATGTTTCATGTGCGTATGTCGAAACGTCGATGGCTACTTTTGTTCACTACATATGAAATAGATAGTTGGGTACGCTCTCCAGTGATATCTATAGGGCCTGTCTCTAACGGATTGCTCGTGGACGACGCTGGCGCTCTGGGTTCGTGAATTGAGCCGTTGAACAAGCTACATTTCAGCCGTTACGCTAGCGTTGAATGAACGCCTTTAAGATATATATATATATATATATATATATATATATATAACCGGCACATATGTATATATGTGCCGGCTAGAGTTGCACCTGGCGGTGTGTGAGATAGCACGCTTAGACCGCCACACAGAACTTGACTAGTGACGCGGAGGTCGCAGGATCAAAATGAAATGCCGCTGGAGGACCGCGAACTGTGCGATGTCGGTGCCACCGTTAAATAACCCCTTGGTGGTCGAAATTTCGGGAGCCCTCCACTACGGCGTCTCTGATAATCATATTGTGGTTTTGGGACACAAAACCTCTGAAATTATTATTATATTACCACCATGCGGTACTGGTCGTATACGTAGGACCATTGGACGATTGTGGGACCATGACGCAGTATATAGTATCTCTAGCTCTCGAATACTGCCTTCGAGAAAGCTTTTTCAATTTGATATACTGCGGGCTTCAGAATAAGTTATATCATTTATGCACATTATTCTCACCACCTACTTGCACAGAATGATATTGTCTGCCATCAACGACGTCAAGTAGAGAACCAGTTCTGTCTTTCCAACTATTCTTGCTTCATCTTCTTGCTACAAATATTTGTTTTGCGCGTCCTTATCTTGAGATGCGCTTTAAGTATATCTTTAGGTGTCCATGTTTTCCCTATCTTTGTTTATTTTTCGTCGTGGGTAACACTGCCAGTTCGCGATACCTGGCTCGGTAGCCAAATTTTCGGCGCGATTATTGCGGCTAATGAGTAACAACTACCTTACGAATGCGTGCAATTATCCCGTGGCCTGGCTTAGCAAGATGCGGCAAGGGCGTTTTGGCGACGAAATTATTCCGTCGACTGTAACAGCGCGGCACATGTCGACGCTTCCGCTACCGAATGCATTTTATTGATGTTGTGAAAGTGCACGCGGGTGCGCAGTGCACGGAAATGTGGCAATGCCGTAACGGCCGGGCGTAGTAGCCACCGCCCCTCGAGAGGCTGTAATCGCGTAATCAAAGCGCGAGTAGCTTGTGTGCTCGCCCCGATAGGAAGCTCTTATTCGGCGACCCTATTTGCATTCGGCACAACCACGTGTTGGAGCGCCCCTTCTCTTTCTGGCGGCAGTTTCTGTGGCGCACGAAAAGAGCAAAATGCAAGAAAAGCGCGTGTCGGCTGTGTGTACTTGCGTAACCAGGAAGCTAACGTATACTGTACCGTGGATTTGCTGGAGGCGCTCCTTTCAGCCGTGGGTTTGCTTTCCATATAGTTTCCGCGCGGCTATCTAAGGCGTACATAGTACATTGCACCCGCCTGTTTGCTAGTTCACTTAAGCGATTTATGCGCAGATAATTTTAGCGGCACACTACATTCCGTATGTTTTCTGTTCGTAAACCTAAATGCTCGATCCCTTACATCTACGCATTGAACAGCGTGGGTCCCTCGAGACACATCGATAGGCGCACGGGGAGAGAGAAACTGATATTCTGGGTTTCGATGAAGTGCAGCTGTTAGCCTACCTATACCGGGGTACTTATGCTACATCTGGTGACGCGGGTAACGCGAGTCGGCACGCATGAAATGCAGACTTAGAAGCTTAGCTTTATTAAGCAAATGCCACAAGTGCGTTCGCCACACACAAGGACCTAGTAGCGCGTTCTCACAGTTCTAACGAACGTCGCATAGCCTAAATACCGGAATGCATCAGACTTTTGGAAATTTAAACGGGACTAAAGAACCTGTGTACAGCCTGCAGGACGAGTGTCGTCGGCAAACAAACAAGAATGTGACATGTTTCAAGTCGTTAGGCAGCTTTGTAGTACATAAAAAGTGGAGAAAACCGGATAACCGGGCTTCCCTGGCAGTGAAAATTTTAAACATAACTCTGGAAGATCCCACGCATTGTAGGGATCGATGTCATAATCAGCGAGAAATTTGCCTATGCAGAACTGTCTGGCATGCAGTGAAGTGTTACAAGCAGGATCAATGGTTATATATGTATGTCCCCCGCCACGGTTGTCTAGCATATGGCACTCGGCTGCTGATCCGAGGGTCGCGGGATCGAATCCCGGCCGCGGCGGCTGCATTTCGATGGAGGCGAAATGTCGAGGCCCGCGTGCTGTGCGATGTCAGTGCACGTTAAAGAACCCTAGGTGGTCGAAATTTCCGGAGTCTTGCACTATGGCGTCTCTCATAATCACCGCTGGTTTTGGGACGTAAAACCCCACAAATCAATCAATCAATGGTTATATATGGAGGCAAATTGAGCGCAAGCACAAGCAACACCAAAGGCTAATACGACAGGTTGATTTACGATATGTACCGCATGGAAAAATCCCCGTGGAAGAGCCAAGAATTTGAAGATCTGGGCAATTGCGGTGAGGCGTTTTTTCATGTGCGATACATGAGGGCTCCAGCAGAGATCTCTGTCAATGATGATGCCAAGAAACCGGTGGGTTCTGAGATAGGGGGCATGTCGGTAGGCGCCATGGTGGAATTATACAGAGCACTTTTCCTCGGTTTCTTGAGATATAGCCTGCCCGTACTTTCCAACACTTGTAAGACAAATCTTCGCACTCTTCAGGCCGCACAAGCTCAGGCACTGAGAACTTGTCTTGGTTTGCCGCGGGGTACATTGTCAGAGGCAACTATAGCGATTGCTCGGGACCAACCAATACAAACGCACGTTGCGGTGGAAGTCTTGAGAACCCACATCAGGCATTTTGCCCGTGCCTGCTGTCACCACCTCGCAACATTGCCGTCAGACAAGCGGAACGCGTCATTCTGCAAAATTGTCTCCAGATATTCTGCCAAACTTCCGGCAGGCTTCACCGCCGCCGCCAAACCGTCGATTCCCCCTTGGTGTCTCATTCGACCTACAGTACACCTTGGTGTGCCAGGAATCAGAAAGAAAGCTGAGCTGTCATCAGGTGCTCTGAAACAACTATCCCTGCTTCTTCTACACGAGAGGTACGCCGATAAAGTGAATATTTATACGGATGGGTCCTCGAACCTCCAGTGTTCGTCCGGAGCGGTGGTTGTCCCAGTGAAAGCTTCCACCATCAGTTTTAAGACAGACCACCCGACGACATCGACAGCTGCGGAACTTGCTGCTCTGCGTGCTGCCCTTTGTGTAGTAAATGAGGAAGCACCCCGACAATGGTCAATCTTTAGCGATTCAAAGGCGGCCTTACAGTCCTTGCTGGCAGCCCTTTGGCGCGGACCATACGAGCAACTGGTGTTGGAGATCAGATCTCTTCTCCATAAATCACATGAGAAGGGACACCACGTGACGTTTCAGTGCCTCCCCAGTCACTGCGGCGTCGTTGGAAACGACTATGCTGACAAGGCCGCCAAGTCTGCACTTGATGGCACCAAAGTTGAGACCATACCTCTCTCAAGGTCCGACGCTGCCAGGCAACTTCGAGCGATTGCACAGGAGATTACACTCTCGCTGTGGAGTGCCTCAAGCAGCCAAACTCGGAACAGTCGACAACACCACCTGCTGTCTTTGCGGCATTTTCGATTGCCACCAAAACTCAGCCGAGCAGAAGCCACCCTGCTTTATCGTTTGTGGTTAGGAGCGGCTTTTACTAACTCTTATTCCTTTATGATCGGAATGGCCGACAGCCCTCTTTGTTACACCTGTCGTCGTGAAGAGACGCTATATATACAACACATCATATGCGACTGTCCTCGCTATGACTTACAGAGGCAATCACTGGCGTCCGCTCTCGCTCACCTTGACCTGCGACGGATGTCGGTTGATGCCATTTTGGAATGTCGACCGCACAAGACATCACAACTGAAGGTGACAAAGGCGCTGCTGCAGTTCTTAAAGACGACAGACTTGCACAGGCGACTGTAACAGCGATGTGTGATGTCGCGTGCCATGCAGCTGCCACTGACTGTGAGAATGTGCTATATGTTCGCCCACTTTCTCTCTCTCTTCCTCTTTCCTTTCACCTTTCAATCTCCCCTGTCCCCTTCCCCTCGTGCAGGGTAGCATACCGGTTGTCATACACTGGTTAACCTCCCTGCCTTTCCCTCTCAACTATTTCCTTCCTTCCCCGTGGAAGAGTGCGTTGAACAACTTGACCAACTATGACCACGCCTATCTATCTATCTATCTATCTATCTATCTATCTATCTATCTATCTATCTATCTATCTATCTATCTATCTTAAAGAAAGAAAGAAAGAAAGAAAGAAGAAAGAAAGAAAGAAAGAAAGAAAGAAAGAAAGAAAGAAAGAAAGAAAGAAAGAAAGAAAGAAAGAAAGAATACTATTCTACATTTACAGTAAGATTGGCAACCCGAGTTGTTTTACCTAACAGGCTACGAACCTGGTCTTCGTGTGGCTGGTCTTCGATTAACCAAGACCAGCCACACAAAAAGCTAAAAATATGATGAGTGTGCATCCTTCCTTCTGATTTTCTTGGCCCTGGCATATACGTTTCGATCTGATTCAATGCAGCCTGTTCTCGGTACCGTGTTGCCGCATCTTTGAATTTCAGGATTTGTGATTAACTTTTTATAACATTCACTTTCTTCGCGGCTGCCACGCGCATGGACGGTGACAGTAGCATGTGACAGTTGCACGCAATCGATTACATGCCTTTCATAGAGATCCGTTGAAAACTTATAGAGGTCCTCCAAAAGAAATACCCATAAAGCTTCTTAGAGTATCTTCGCAAGTGCATAACATTGCAGAACATGTGCAATTCGCGTACGTAGCTTCATATGCGCTTGTGTATTTGTGGCGTACTTGTGCTTCTTTCTTTCTTTCTTTCTTTCTTTCTTTCTTTCTTTCTTTCGTTCTTTCTTTATTCAAACTGCGGACATAATACAATGTCCAAGCAGTGTGAGGGAAAAACAAAAGAAAACAAACAATCAAAGCAAATATAAACATAGTTAATACAGTTTGAGCAATCAAAATGTGACGGATGGCAACAAAGAATTGTTCCACTCTGTTACAGTGCGAGGGAAAAACGAAAATTTGAATAAATCTGTTCGCGCAAATTATGGGGTCAAAGAATGAGTATGATGGTGACGAGTATGCCTTGATGTTGAAGATGGAAGATAGAGTGAAGGGTTAATTGCAAGTTCCCGATTCCAAAGCAAGGTAAGAAATTCTAAACACGTGGTTTTTCGTCTGAGTGCTAAGCATGGGATACTGTTGGCCTGCATTAGTTCAGTGGGCGAGGCATATGGAGAGAATTCTGAGTAAATAAACCTAATAGATTTTCTTTGTACATTTTTTGGAGTTGAGCAAGGTCAGTATGTTTAAAGGTAACCAACGTCACTCTACGCGCACTACTTCGTGTAGAATCGTCTGTAAGAGGCACTCCACCTGAACCTCATAACTTTTCGCAAGTTGCTAACCTGAAAAACAAAAATAACGAAGACAAATTAGGAGAAGAGGAACCGCTGTGTTCAGAAGAAAGTGTCGGGATAATTGACTTAATCGTTTCGTTTTTATTTGCACAATGTGCATCGTGGTTCTAAGCGGGCTATTTAGGAATGCTATACTCCCTTTATAACATAAAGTGCAACGCTATGAAGGCTGCGCAAGTAGTTCGTAAAGGAAAAGAAAAAGAGAGGTGTATCATTCCGACAAACAAACGACAAACATAAAATACAAGCTCGCATATTGCGATAGTTTCCACAGCAATACGAGTGTGTTTGTCAAGTCGATGAGATTTAAGGCAGCCAGCGAGGCATTTATTGTATTTCGCTCACCGCAAGCAGCGCACTACTTTCTGGTCGCGGAAGTCACAGCGTAAGCACGACCACTAGCTTTGACAGCGTTGCACTTGATGTATGGAACAGACTGTAGGGTGGTTATTCAACTTGCCCGCGACATACTTGAAGCAGCACCACGGAATTTCCAGCAGAGTGCGAAATCTGGTTCACGAAAATGACGCAATGTTTCTTTGTCGATAACAGAGCAGTGCTCACTAATTAAGCAAAGGGCCCGCCATGCGTGCACAAAGTGTAGAGCGGCTCATTCGCAGCTAAAGGCTAGAGTGACTTCACAGCTCCATTCGATGATACCACTCATACGTTACGCGGCCGCCACGCGTTCCTAGAGACCCCGACGAGCAGCCTCATAATCCTTGTCCACGACATAGCCGGCCGGTAAACCAAAGGACCCCGCCGCCAGCAGAAAACATTTGTGGGGGGCTCTGTCGCAAGAACCAAATAGCTGCCCGCCCCTCCCCTTTCACGATAACCAAATGGCCCGGCCTGTCGGCACACTTTGAGTGGGACCGTCGCAAACGCACCGCGTTCAGATCGATTGCATGCGGCGTTGGCGTTAAGCGACTCAACTTGTCCGTTCGAATGCGCAAGCTTCGCGGAGGGGAGAAGAATGGAAGCTGCGCACAGCAAGTTTTGGCAATCAGCAGATCTTGGAACAGCCCTTATAGCTGTTACAGAGCCCTACGAACGCCGCATTTTCAGCGCACCTTGAAGGCGCACATTTGTCAATCGACAAAATTTGTACGGCATGGCATTTTCACCGATGCCACCTCCGTTCTCGCATAGAGTTTCGTACTAAAATACTAGAGGGAAAACTGGCGCTGCGATCGTGAAGATGCAATGGGAATGATGGGTATCACATGGATTTATCGAGTCTTCGTGCCCGCAGCTCAAACGTTCTGGTGGATTTGTTTACTTCTGCATTTTAGCGTCAATGACGCGAGTGACATTACTGCACTTTTTCATTACGCGACGAAGGAAGCGGCTGTTGTGTACGCTTTACCATTAGAGATCATCAGACTGTCGCACGTACTAAAGTCGTTTGCAATGATGAGGTGCCGTGCAGTCTGTTTTGTTGTTGTGTTTGTTGATGGATAACTACACATTATTTGCAGTGGTATTTTACCCGACTTTAGAAATATTTGCGCTGCGTCTCGCGAACCGTATCGATGCGATTTTGCTGTTTCTTTTTTTTCTTTTGTATCAGGTGTGACAGAATCTGTAAGCGTAGGGTCGCTTTCACGGCTGACATACATCCCTTGTGACAAGGCTGTCGTATATCTTGTACTACACCATTTCGATTCCGCTGTCTGATTAATTCAACGCTGACCGAATGTGCCAAGCAGACCCACAGTTATCGTGCGTAGTAGGCAGCCATTTGGCGATAGGCAAACGCGCCTGCAGACGACGCTCAAGAACTCAGCTCAGATCAAGGCTCAGGCGCAGTTTCCGACGGAGTTTAACGGCACGGTTCCTTATTTAACATCACGTTTTTGCACAAAACTAACCACCATGCGATGGGCGATGCTGCGCTTCTGCTATGGCCTCGCGCAGCGGCTTGACCCATATAGTTTGTAAAAAGGCAGTGGAGCACTTGCACTGCGCTTAATGAAGCGAGTGAAAGCTTGTTTGGATTTAGAAGACGCGCCTACCTTCAAAACTTCTATTTTAGGTCAAAAACTTCTATTTTAAGTCCGAACACAACTATATCTGGAACTGAAACATTCATGGACGCCGGTAAATCTGGGCACAAGTAGAGGAGGCAACATTGCCATATCGCACAATATTGCTAAATTTCCGAGTGTTCAGTACTTTTATAACCGCGAAAAAGCAACTATAATGCATGCGTACGCACATAGCTATTCCAAAATCTTCCGTTTTGGAGCAATATTTTGCCGTAAACGACCTTTTTTTTTTTTTGATGTGGCAAAGCCATATGAAGCCAGAAGAACGTAGACTAGGCAAATCCATGCCATACCCATCATTCCCATGCTGGCCCAGCGCCTTGTTTGAAACTCCCGTAGACACTAGCGCCAGATTTCCCTCTAGTATTTTAGTAGGAAACTATGCGTTCTCGATGCCCGAACACGTGACTGTAGAGCGCGCCATCACCCGTCTACATTCATATGCACTAGTTGAGAGGACTATGAGCCTTTAATCAAACTTTGTAGTAGGCTATGTCATAGGTATGTATATTTGTCTAAACGAAATTACCCATCCACGCAATTCGGCCAAAACTATAAGCAGTTCAGGAGACCATGTGATTTTTTTCGTTCTCATACAAACGACATTCGGGACAAGTCACGTGAAATTCGTGTTAAATATCTGCATGGATCCACGTTACCATATCTGCAGGGATCATCGTTAGCATGACACCCTCGTTACCGAACAAAAAAAGAAATCAACCATGACAGGTCGCGTTATGCGCAGGAAAGATAAAAGTTGGACGGTGAAAGCAACGTAATTGATACCAAGGGATACAAAACAGCTGAGGCAGGAAAATAATGAGATGGGGCGATGAAATTAGAAGTTCGAAGGCACAAAATAGAACGACTTAAATTGGAGATCGCCTGAAGAGGCATTTGTCGTGCTGTGGACAAACAGGCTGGTGATGATTATAATTATGATAGTGATGATGATGATGATCCTGCCTTGGGAAATGTCATCAAATGCCGCACACGCTCTTCTTACTGTCGCGTTGTCAAGCGAAGCTAGTATAGTCTACCTTGTGTCGGCGTAGTCGGCGCCGTGTTCGTCACGTCAAAACAACCCAAAAATGTGGAACCCCTGGCGCCGTCTATGAAGTGGAGGAAGAAACTAATGCGCATACTTTCTTCCGCCAGGTCACAGAGGTTGCATTGGAGTGAAAACACTTTGGTGCGGGTGCTAGGGGCTTATACCATATCGCAGAATACGAGTACTACTACGTGCCGGTTCTCCCTGATTGGTCATCTCAGCGTTGAAAGGCAGAATTTACCATTCCCTGATCCCTGACCAATCATCAATCCTGGATTGGTCAATTGCTTTCACAGATAGAACTGACCGATCACAGAGGATTAAAACGAAGCAGCATTCCTTATTTCGTGGTGGGGTATAAGCCCTTGAGATATGAACCCAAGACGTCTCTTAAACACTAGAATACACAGCCACGCTTGCGGGCAGTGAATATGTGTGAACGATATCAATGGCTTGGATTTTCTACTACCGTGCTTAACATTTTCGAAGTCCAGTAAAGAAAGAGCACAGTTAAAAAAAAAGAAGGAAAGGTAAATTTAAAATGAAGCATGTATTGCCTAGCGTCGACGTAGCCGTCGCCGCCAATCGTCACACGCGCGAGAAAGGGAAGGAAAGGGAGTTCGCGTGTCCATCGCCAAGGCTTCCGTCTTCCGTCGCCTCAAATCAGCCTCGAAATTGGCGGATGGCCACGCGTCGTGAGTTCTGCCGAGCAGCAGGCGGCCCTTCATCAATGGCAACGTAAACTCGCTCGGGAAAAGGCTCATATAGCCTTTACCGATTTCCCATAGCAGCCACAAAGCACCCCCCCCCCCCCCCAATCGTGCGCGCTAGCTAGTACAATCACTACCTTGTAAAATACAGCGAAAAAAACCTTTGTCTACACAGTTACGATTTCGCCGTTCATGCGAGTGTACTTGAACAAAAAAGTGCCCCGGCACGGTAGTCTAGTGGCTATGGTACTCGGCTGCTGATCCGAGGGTCGCGGGATCGAATCCCGGCTTCGGCGGCTGCATTTCGATGGAGGCGAAATGTTGAGGTCCGCGTGCTGTGCATGTCAGTGCACGTTAAAGAACACCAGGTGGTAGAAATTTCCGAAGACCTCCACTCCGGCGTCTCTCATAATCAGAGCTGGTTTTGGGACGTTAAACCCCACAAATCAATCAACTTCACGCTTATATACACGGTCATTTGACGTTAGCATAGTTAACGCAAAGCACGATCGAGACATGTTTGCGATTTTCGATTGCGCCGGTCTTTCATATGCAGTGTGCCTTGGCTGGTTTTGGGACGTTAAACCCCACAAAACAACAACAGCTTCAACAAAACAAAAAAGCATTTCGTGAAAGGTAGAACTAAACGACAAGTGGTAGTCGTTTGGGTGTACTCGCGACAAGCTTCGTTTGCCCTCCATTCTCTCGACAGCGGAAGGGCCCGCAATTTTCGCAAGCACGCATAGCGTGTCTTGTGAAAAAATAAAGCATTCGAAGTCGCTTGGTAAATGGTGAAGTTCTCACTATACGAATGATACAGTAGACATATAGGCAACAAAAAAAAATATATAAAAATACAGATGGTAGACGCATTCCAACTCATCGATTCCCCGACGGAAGTTATGGCTGCTAAAAACATTGAAAAACTCGAACTAAGGCGAAAGAAAAATCACGTTAACTTTTTTATTTGCTTTAATCATAAGTTAGCACTTGATCCGGATGCATATTTATCTCATCAGTCCACCAGACATACACGCCACCATCAAGTCCATTCTATACCCCAGTATTTTGCTTAAACTAACGCGTTTCAGTTTTCATTTTTCCCCGTGAAGTATCAGAATGGAACCAACTAACCGATATTAGCGAATTACCTCTAAATTATAACATTGATAATTTGATACGTACCGCTTCATTGATGTCTGTTTCTCTTTCGCGTTCCATATTTTTTTTATGTTAGCCTTGATAAGCGCTTTTAAAGGGGCCCTGCGACACTTTTTCAACTGCCGTCTGCAGTACTGCAGTGTGTGTAGGATCGAATGCTGAGATGAACGCAAAAAGAACTATGCAAATCGGTGGTCTAGAACTGGAGTTATTAGCCCTCGAAGTTCAAAACACGAGCAGACATCATGAAACCAACATACCCTTTCGTATTTCGCTCTCCCGCTGACGTCAATGGAGGCGTCCAATAGCAACGCGCGTCTTTTAGAGTGACACCGGAAGACACCGGGAGCGTGTGGTAGCTCAGCGCGTTGTTTCGCCGCGCCTGCAATAGATGGCGTGACGCGCAGTCCAAATACGGCGGCACGCGTCGAACTTGCTGTGTTCTTAGTGGACGTGCCATATGGACGCGCAAACCATTGCACAGCGCGCCTAGTGTCGTTTTGCAAGTAATGTCAGATACTTGCTTTCTTTCTTACGAAGCATAAAAACTATTTTAGTATATTTTGGTACCGAAAAGCGTGACCAAGCAGACACCACACGTGTGTGACAAGCACCTTGGAGCGTCAAGCCAATCAGAACGCCCAGCCTGGCCCCGCCAATGTCGTCACTTCATGTCACTTCCTGTAACAAAAATATCCGTTGTGTGTCGCCTCAGTTCAAACGGGAGGCGATTTTGGGCGGTTTGTTCGTTGAAATAAAATTATGGCCACTTTGCTTTCGGCGTTTCTACTCTCTCTGCGACATCCCCGCGTGAAACAGTTCTCGAATCAGTGATAAAAACGGCCTGCTCAATTTGTGTCGCAGGGCCCCTTTAAGCAGTGTAATGTTTGAATTCTGAGCAATATCCGGACATGTTGACCTTTCTTTAACGCTATTTTTTTACCCTTGTACCTGTCCTGCTTGGACCAGTTCTTGGTCTGCAGTATGATGCAAGTATATAAGTAAATAGATAAATAAATAAATAATCTTCGCTTGATTGACGCCAAGCTCCAAGTTCTTACTACCCCCAGTTTACTTTCTCTGCTTCTTTCTTTCTTCCTCTCTTTCTTGAAGCTTTGCCTTGCCCCTTTGTCTTTTGTTGCCGCGGCCTTCTCATCTATAAACAGCCTGCCAAGAGGCATTGTTTGAAGAGCAATCGAGGCTCCCGTGGGATACGAACGCTGTGGCCTGCAGGCGGACCCGTCGGCTAAAGCCTCTGTGTAGAAAGATCGACCAGGCGATGTAGGAAGAAAAATGGCAGATCCCACGTGCAGTGGGAATCAAGGAAATGCGAAGCACGCATCAGGAACGTAAAATGGATCTCCATTGTTGTCTCGCTATACCGATTTTGGTGCATATGAAGTTAACGAAACAGCCGCAAGAGCAGCAAGACCGGCATGTAAATCATGCCGCTCATGACACGCATATCATGATTGTAATGTTATGATCTGCCATTTACGTTCGTCATACAGTCATGTTGTGCCATACCAATTTTCGTACACATCCAATTAACGAAACGGCCGCAAGAGCACCAAGACCGTGGCATGTAAATCATGCCGGTCATGACATGCATGTCGTGATTTTCATGTTATGACTTGTCATTTATGTTCATCGTGCAGTCATGTTGCGGCATGCCAATTTTCCTATACATCCCATTAACGAAACGGCCAGGAGAGCACAAAATCGTAGGGGGCTAGATAGATAGATAGATAGATAGATAGATAGATAGATAGATAGATAGATAGATAGATAGATAGATAGATAGATAGATAGATAGATAGATAGATAGATAGATACGCTCAATGTCGCCGAAGTTCGCTAAGAAATGCTTCGCATTTAGAGAGAGAGAGAGAAAAGAGGAGAAAGGCAGGGAGGTTAACCAGATATTAGACTCCGGTTTGCTACCCTGCACTGGGGATAAGGGGAGGGGATTAGAAAGATGACAGCGAGAGAGGGTACAAGATTCCAGACAAGCACAACAAATAAAACACGCGCACACACATTCACACACACAAAGAACATTCCACTTATAGACGTTCACGAAGGCCGGTAGATGTCAAGAAGCGCAGTAGCGCTTGCATGTCCTTCTTCTGCGACGTGATGTCTAGTCGATGGCGTAGGATGTCTTCTTCCGACAGTGGTTGGTCGTCCAGTTTGTTGAGTGCAAGGCGAAGAGGTTGCCTCTCTACGCTGTATCGTGGGCAGTCACACAAAATGTGCTCAATTGTCTCTTCGTGACCGCAGTGGTCACAGGCTGTGGTGTCGGCCATCCCTATGCGGAACGCATATGCTTTTGTGAAAGCGACGCCCAACCATAGTCGGTATAAGAGCGTGGCTTCTCTTCGGCAAGTCTTGGGTGGGACTCGAAGGCTTAACGTCGGATCGAGAGAGTGAGGTCGGGAATGCGTGAAATGTGTGTCACCCCATTGCGATACAGTACACTTGCGAGCAAGCAGATGGAGCATCCGTGCCGCGTCCGTCCTTGACAATGGTATGGGTACTTTTTGATCCATATTATGTGCAGAACGGGCGGCTTGATCGGCCCGTTCATTGCCTATAATCCCGCAGTGACTTGGTAGCCACTGAAAAGATATTTTGTGGCCTGCCTTCCCTGTATGTTGCAGCATCTCTGTAACCTGGAACACCAGCTGTTAATGTGGTCCGCGGCGTAGAGGAGACAATAGGGACTGCAATGCCGGCTTGGAGTCGCAGAAAAGCGTCCATTTGTGTGGCGCTTCATCTCTGATGAAATGAAGGGCAGTGAGGATCGCTGCGAGCTCTGCTGCCGTCGATGTTGTCAGATGAGTCGTCTTAAATTTTAAGGTTTTAACTTTCGCGGGTATCACGACTGCTACAGCGGAACTGTCTGGAAGCACTGATCCGTCCGTGTAGATATGCGTAGAGTCCCGGTACTTCTCGTACAATAGAAGTAACGTGAGCTGTTTAAGCGCTGGTGATGATAAAGCGGCTTTTTTCTCAATTCCAGGAATTGTCAGGTTGATTTCCGGCTGAGCGAGACACCATGGGGGAATTGAAGGTCTCGCAGCAGGGGTGAAAGAAGTTGGTAACGAGTCACCATGTGCTGTTATCGTTTTGCTGAAAGAGGTGCGTGGTCTGTCCACTGGCAAAGAAGAGAGGTGGTGCCGAGGGGTCCTGGCGAGGTGCCTGATATGTGTCCTCAGCGCTTCCATGTCAATTTGGGTCGTGATAAGGTGGTCTCTAGCGATTGCTATTGTCGCCACTGTCGATGCACTCCGTGGTAGGCCTAGGCAGATCCGGAGCGCCTGAGCCTGCATACTCTGTATTGTACGTAGACTTGTTTTGCTCGTGTTCGTTATAGCTGGCAAGCTGTATCGCAGAAAGCCGAGAAAAAGCGCCCTGTATAGCTGCAGCATAGCACGTGTCGACATTCCCCATGCTTTTCCACAGAAGAACTTGAACAAGTGACAGATGCCCGTCAACCGCTTTTTCATGTACGATACATGAGGGCTCCATGACAAATCTTTGTCAATTATGACACCGAGAAATTTATATGTTCGAACGTAGGGTATGATTTGGCCACTTATCATTACGGTGTAGTGAGTCATAGATTTGCGCGTAAAAGGCATCAGTGCGCATTTCTCGGAGGAAATTTCTAGGCCTCGACTACGGAGGTAGATAGCAGCTTCATTAGCAGCTCTTTGAATTCTTGCTCGCAGTTGTAACCGCGTCACTGCTGACGTCCATACGCAGATGTCATCAGCGTACATTGACAGCCTGACCGTGCTGGGAATGTGCTGAAGCAAAGCAATTAATGTGATATTAAATAGCACAGGGCTAAGTACACCGCCCTGGGGAACACCGCGGCAGCTATAATGTAGAGAAGTGCGGCCATCTTCGGTGCTTACAAAAAAGGAACGCATAGAGAGATAGCTCCGTATCCAGCGAAACGTCCGACCACCCACTCCTATCTCTTCGAGAGCAGAGAGGATTGCTTCATGGGTAACATTGTCATATGCCCCTTTGACGTCGAGGAATAAGGAAGCGCAGAGACGCTTACGGCTTTTCTCATGCTGAACGTATGTGACCAGATCGACGACGTTATCTATCGACGATCGGCCTCGACGAAAACCCGCCATGGCATCTGGGTAGCAGTTGTTGTACTCCAAGTACCACTCCAGGCGTCCTAGGACCATCCTCTCCATGACTTTGCCCACGCAACTTGCCAAAGCGATCGGGCGGTAGGATGAGAGTTCTAGCGGCGACTTGCCAGGCTTCAGCAGTGGCACGCATTTAATAACTTCTCTATATCTGCACCTGACTAGGGTATGAATGAAAACAAGTACCAAAACGCGAGTCCCTAACAATCTAGCCTCGAATGCGAATATGCTTCAAGACGCTTTATGTTACATTAACACTAGTTCCTACTGCAGGATAGTTTTTGTTTGCTCATTTCTTTCAATGCGAAGTTCAGTTATTTTTGGAGACCAGCACTTGCCCGTATTCACGAGGAAAAAAAAGAAAGAGCATCAGATTCCCCTGCGATGCACAAGCGTGCGCTGAAGGCTGATGAAAGGAATCAATTGTGTCTTTCATTAAGTTTATGTAGGATGCCCACAATATTTATTAGACAGCTAGTAAGAATGGCTCAGTAACTCACTCATTCCGTTCTGCCAGTGACGATCGGATGAAAGGAGTGTGTTTGAAATAACGCTCAACTCGCGACGCCTGTTTCTCTCGTGTTGGAGTACAGGAAATTATGCTATCAAAACGGCGGTATTTTTCCGATGATCGCCCTATATAAATGCTTCACATAAAAAAAGGGGGGTAGGGGGGGGGGGCTAGCGGGCGCAGACTGCGCGTGCCTTCGTGTTACCAAAATGGCTAGATCATGTGGATGGCTATATCACTCTTTACGAAAGAAATTGAGTGGTATCAATAAAGAACAGCGCAATATCAGCACCGATATGTTTAATAAACGAACATCGCTTTTCAGCGCGCAACAGATTTGTTCCGGCTTCGGTTTCCGATGTGCGACGGCTGTGAGCCTCGCCTGGTGTTGGAGACGTGAATGACCCAGGCCGTTCTCTGCATTTCTCCATCGATAGGAAAACCAGCAGCGCCCAGGTGCAACAACGCCATCGCTTTTTACACCGAGAACCAGCGTTGCACCGTTGCCGCTTATCGCACTAACGACGCTGTTTGCCTCAGCTGTCCAGCAGACACGTACGGCAGAAAGAAAGCCGCGCAAGAGCGAAGGAGAAGGGTACGCTCCAAGGGGGCTATACCACAGCGGGTGATCGCTTCGGTCATCGCACAACCTCCTTCCTCAGATTAAAGACACTCGGGATCTCGCCGCCGCTAGACAGCTTGGCACCGTGGCATGATAAGGAAAAAAAAAATAAATATTTCCACGCGCGGGAAAAAAAACTAAGAAAAAAAATGCCGCCTCGAGTGCTGGCGCGTCGAAGGACGGCGACGGCGCTGGCCGATGATCAGGACGGAGATAAAGGCCTGCCAGCGCAGCGCAGCTACGAGTGCGGCGTGGGATGGCGCGATTGCCGCGGCTTTTCGTGGCCCGCGGTGTGAAGGAAGCGCTCGTCGCCGCCACCGCAACTTGTTGAGCGGCGGCCATTCGCTCGGGGCGAGCCGCTGTCGCCGCCGCCACACGCTCCAGATCTGCGCTCCTCGTGAGCGTGAGAGGAAACGGACGCTGCCGCATTGCGCGCGCTTTCGAATGCGGTTACGCGAAATTGTAAGTTTTGAATATACTATATAGCCAGCCCTCGGGGCGGAGCGTTGTTTCACGCGGAAATGGTGTCTTGTCATCGATTTCTATCGATCGGAGGAGAAAGTCAAGTGGTCTCTGCTGAAACCGAAACTGCGCAACCAGACGACATACTGCTGCGGAGAGTGAAAAGCCGAAATGGCGCGCACTTTCCGAAGAAATGGGTGCAGTATAAAAGCTCTCACCATAAGCAGTAGGCAAGCGCACTTCGCCTGCTCTGGCACCTGTACTGACACCGAAACTATACAATGCCTCAGGACAACTCGATTTGAGGAGGAAGTCCGGCGTTTTCTAGAAAGGGTAGACCTCAATGTCGGATCTTCTTCATTCTTTTATTTTCGAGTCCCTTTGTGCGAGGTTCCTCAAGTTGATTTGTGTCAATACCAGGTGCGTAGCAAAAGAGGGGGGGGGGGGGGGCAACATTTTTTTATCTGTCGTACCACGCCGACGAAAACAACCCCCTGTGCCAAAAAAATCATCCTGAATTTTATCTAGAATGCTTTTTCGCGCTTTAAAATGCACTTTGGCGCTAATATAGCGCACTCGGGTTGGCTGTCGTCGTCACGCCGACGCATTTGGGGTCACATAGCCCGCAGACAAAACGCGATTATTTTATGTCGTTTCGATGGCGAGCACCCGCATCGCGACACCCCGTGGCGGCGACATATCTGGCTACACAGCTCGTGGCCGTCAAATGTATCTGCGAAACAGAGTCTTGGTTTTTCGTATTATTTGTACAAACGAGGGGACAGGTGGAAGTGTGAGTGAAAGAACCCAAAATAAATGTTTACGGCCGGCTGCAAAGTAAATAATTTTGTCACCCTAGTGGTCAAAATCTGTTTACACAAGGTTTGTTCCAACATTGGCAGTTTATATAGAAGGAAATGCAGCTGGAAAATGGGGACGCTACAGGAGTATTCCCCTCCCGTCCTCCTCATCTTACCACTCTGCTCCCGAAGTCTCTATAACGGCTGCAGAAATTAGCGTCCTTTCCTCAACTGAATCACGACCATCATTATCATTTATGTCAAGTACAACCAAATCAAGACCATTTTTTTTTAATTCAGATACAGATGAAACGCTTACAAAAGCAAATACTCATGAAAGCGGCAATGTAAAAAAAAGATGTATGGTTGCCTTTCTTTTTCATATGTTATACAACTCGTCGCTGGAAGAACCTCGCCCATGAAATGTAGCCGCTCACCATAGCAAGACCACATAAATAAATCGGCTTAAGTCGTGCAGACTATCATGCGGCGATCAAGCTGATTTATAAAGACCAAGGTGAGTTACCGACGAAGTAATCATTCTTATCTTCCGGTGGGCAGGACTGGCAACACAATACTAATAGTGAATTCCACTGGCGGATCTGGAGCAAGTTCGCATGTTCCACTGGGCGATTTGGGGCAACTTGCTCCGCGTTGATCCGTCTCGTAGAGCCGGATTCTGCCGGAACTCCAGCTATACGATGTCGCCATTTCCGGATCAGCCGACCACGGCAATCTTTTTTCGGCGGTGTTTTTTTTTTTTTTGAGGTGCTGTCTGATAACCATGGGTGTTTACACATTTTGGAATGGTGTCGTCGTTCGACCCTACAGGGGACTGCTCCCCGTTCTGAGCAACAGCAAGAGTTCTACGTCGGAAGGCAGCAGCAGCCGCAATAGTAGCAAAGAGTTGTACGTGCTGTACGAAACGTTATTTAAGGAGCTGTTTCCAGAGTCCTCGTGCAAACGTCCCAAAATGCTCGGCTACGTCGAAGAAGTAGTACACCCGTACTCGGAGAAAGAGGTATGCATAATTTTGTGTGAGGTCTAATGTAGTCCAACGTAAGGTTGGCAACATGGGCAACCGGATGTGTGCGACAACTTCCGCTGTAATCCCTGCCGGAGCGAGTTTATCTTTCGCTAGCCGATGGGGATCGGACCGCTCCGCGACGGATTTTGTTGCTCCGTCGTGGATTCGGCACACCGCTCCAGATCCGCCAGTGGAAATCACTATAACATGTCTTGTTACCCGACCAGACAATTTCGTCTGCCCTTCTAAATGCCGTTCTCGATATATTTTAATAACCCTCTAAGACACATGCAGGAGTAGTCGGCTGGGTACATTTAGATGTAGACGGCAGCGCTTAATTCGGTGCCACTTTGGTCAACCTTGCAGTATTGGAAATAAACTGTCTAGCTCAGCGACTTTGAAGATGGTCTTTTCGCGCATTACTTTAGGCAATCTCACTCTTTTGTTCTAACTTTTTGCGGTGCAATGTCAAAACGCCGCATTGTATTGAAAAAAAAATCAGAAATTATCAGGCAGCTCACGTATCAAATACACTGCAATATGATCTTTGCTATGGCATTTGTCACTTTCCTTATAATTTTTAAGTAGGTTCGACTTGCATCTTGCAGGAGCAATCGAAGCTTCCTTACACATAATCATGCCTTACACAAATGTGCGCAAATACAGGCAAGGGAGACCTGAGGAAGCGAAATAAGACGAACACAAGCGTTTTGCTCCTTCGCCTTCTCAGCTCTACCTTGCCTTCTTTTCCGCCCCTTTGTGTTTCGCGCTGTTGATTGTTAGCATGAACGTCAGGCAATTTTCCCCCGTCGCCATTGTAATCTGTTACACGTATTCACTTACCTGTTACACATCTGCACCCATCCCAGAAAAATATGTCAGTTTTAATGATCATCGTGAGAGGAAAGATTTTCTTGCCGTGGAGAACCTTGGGAATTAAAGTCCAGGTACAACTCAATTAGTTATAAACGAGCGCTATTAAAAGCCATATCCTACAGTGTCGTCCCCTGTTGTATCACGACAGCAGGAAGGCTTCACCGAAAGACGCGTACTTGCAGAATAAGGGCTGCTCGGTGCTGTCGGCCGCTCGCACTGCTATAGAGTTAACGACAGGCTTGCGTGTTTCTACGGCAGCCTGCAACAATGTTTGCAAGACACCACGTGGCATCCAGAGCACGCTTGAGCGGTGTAATCACCATTGCGCCGCCGTGGCGCTCTGCAGTGATCACTGCTGGCCATTTTTTTGTTGAATAACTGCAGTACGGTGACTCTTCTGCTACCGTGTCTGAGTGCTATACAGTATACGCCTGGTGCAAGCCGACGGAGGCGCTACTGGTGGCGAACTCACTAAGTACTCTTGGGAAAGTAGGCAGCCATCCGCCGTAGCTCTCTACAACACTTTGCAGGTGTCGAGGTTTAATCTGTATTGCCGCAGCAAATTAAGCAACTTTTATTGCATGTGTGCGGTGACCGAAGCGAAGCTCCTAGGGATGTCGAATAACAACTGTGTGCAGGAAGGAGTCCCAAGCGCGTCGCTATTATAAACGCATTGGCTACTATATATCCGTTTTATGTTGCAGCGTTTTCGCTGATTCACGCGTAGTATCTGGAAGATGCTGAACTGTATGCGTCGTGCGGGCACTGCTAGTAGCATAAGTTCCCTACTAAAATACCAGAGGGAACTCTGGCACTGCGATCGTTCAGCTGCCATGGTAATGATGGGTAGTGCCCGCATTTCTCTAGTCTTCGTGCTTGCGGCTTCAAACGTTCTGGTGCATTTGTTTATTGCTGTTTTGTACCTTCCGTGACGCGAGTGTCTTTACTACAACTCTCCGTTATGCGACGAAGGCAGCGGCTGTTGTACCCGCTTTCTAGAGGATTGGACTGTGCACTTACTAACGTCGTGAGCAATTATGACGTGTCATGCAGTCTTTCTGGGCCTTTCGTTTGTTGATGACCACACTTATATTTGCCGTGCTGTTTCAACTAACGTTAGAAATATTTTTTCCGCGTCTCACGAAGCTTAGCGAAGCGGTTTTGCTGTTTTTAACACGAAAGTGTTTAATGCCGGGGTCCATGCACCAATGCCCCATACATCACTACCGAAACGGATATGACGCAGTAAAATAAACATGATCAACAAACAGACGCTCAGAAATTACACCATCTCCCGCTAAAGGGGACCATGAGGCGATGCGAAGCAGCACGTGGGGTGCACAACGCGTTTGCATCGGTTTGACTAGGTGTCGCGTTTGCATCGGTTTGACGCTAGCAGACGCTGCCTGCGTCAGCGTTGTCTCTCGAGAGCGAGGGCGCGTTCTCGTTCCTTGCGAGTTGGGAAAGCGCTCATCGAAGATTTCCGCCAGGCGGCAGCTGCGGGCGCTGCGGCGAGCGCGCGGCAGGCGAGGGAGAGAGTGACGTCAGCGCGCACTGCGAGGGGAGCGTGACGTCAACGCGCAGCTGCGGCGTGACCTACTTGGCACCGCTCCAACACCTGCGGTGAGGGGAGCGCGTTGCGGCGCGTTCGTACGGACGGAGGGACAGCGTTACACAGGCTAGTCAAAGAGCTGCTTCGCATCTAAAACTTCTGTTTATGCAATGGGAATAGAACTCACAGCCGCCGCTCCACGACGAAAGCTGACCGGTGCTCTACCACTGCTCTAACGCCGTATATGCCTGAAGCCGTACGAACGCGCTTTATATTCCTTCAAGGTCGCTTCGTTCGACGCTCTCCTCCGGCTCAGCGTGCACGCATACAGGCGCACATTACCTGGAGCGGCGCCGCTATCCAGGAGAAGCGAAGTGAATCACTGCAGCTTTACTTCGCCTCTCCTGGACGGCGGCGCCATTCCAGGCGCCTTCCAATGTCCGCCTCGATGCACGCGTGCGGAGCCGCACGTGCATCGAGATCATATATAGCTGCCTTCCTATAGCTTCGAGCGTATGTGTGCGATCACATAGTGGTAGAGCATCGGCACATTTCATCGTGGGTAGCGTTTCCCCACCGACCACTCTTCGAGCGTGATGGGAACAAGAAAACTGCTGCATTAGGCGCCCAAGCACCGCAACGACGTTCACGGATCAATGTGGCGCAAGTAAATACGATTGATAGCTTTGTCGCGCGGCAGTTACTATCGACAGTGTCCAGTTATAACGTAAACTACTTCATTTACCAGAAGGGGCTGGTCCTTGATGTTATGGAGGCGATGCCTGAACGTGGGTTCATCCACGTCAAACGGTGCCGTACCAGCGAAACACGGATAGCTATGGGCGAGTTCACCTCGATGTAACTATAAACATTCAACTGTTTATGCGAAGACACATTTCACTGTCGTGTTGCACCGATTCATTTGACAGAGGAATCAGCCACACTTTTTTTTTCTTTTATATTGGATGCGACAGAAACTATACGCGTAGCTTTTGCGGCTAACATACATTCCTTGTGACAAGTCTGTTCGTGTATATTACACAACATTTCAATTGCGCTATCTGATCAATTCAAAGCCGACGAAACGAGCCCGGCAGGCGCACAGTTATCGTGCCTTGCAGGCGCCGACTCTGACTGCACGACAGGCAGACCACCCGCAGCCGAAGCTCAAAAATTCAGCTTCGATCAAGGCTCAGGCGCCGTTTCCGACTCAGTTTAACGGCACGGCTGTTTGACTCACATTATTGCGCAAAACCAACCACCAAACATTGGGCGATACTGCGCTGATGCACGTCCTGCTGACACAGCGGCTTGACTGACACAGTAAAACTGCAGTGCAGCACTTGTCCTACACTTAAACAAGCGAGCGAAAGCCCGTTTCTTATGTTTAGAAGACGCGTCCACCTTTTTACATACTTCAAAACATTCGCACGTGACTTACAAGAGCAAAAATATTTATTTTAAGTTCGAACACAATTACATCTGGATCTTAGACCTTCATGGACGCTGCTAAATCTGAGCACAAGGAGGCAACATTGCCATATTACACAATATTTCTAAATTTCTGAGCGCTCGGTATTTTTCCAACCGCGAAAAACCCAAGAAGTACCTGTGCTCGTACAGTGTTCAGCGATTGAAACGCGATACTCGGTACCCGTGCTGGCCGGCACATATTGTGCTACTGGAATGTGCCGGGTGGTCACAAGGAGACAAGCTGAATCACAGTGCTTCAGAAAGTTTCTCGCTTTCATTGAGTATCACGACAAATTAGCTCGGTGCTCTCATTGCGAAGCGACGATGCAGAAACCATCGGCGGCCGTGCGCTCCGAGTGTCGCGTTTTATTCGCTGAGTGCGAACTATTCCATTTATAACGACATATTTTGCGCAAACTACCCCTTTTTAAAGTAGTAAAGCCGTACGAAGCCAGAAGAACGAAGACTAAGCAAATCCATGTAATACCCATCATTCCCATGCTGGCTGAACCGCCTTGTTTGAAACGCCCATAGACACTAGCGCCACATTTCCTTCTAGGTGGAGCCCTCGAAAAAATTCAGACACTCTGAGCGTAGGTTCAGGCACGGCCTGCGCGGAATGATGATCAATTTAGCACTTAAAAGCGAAACAAACGCAAAGAACTTATGACAAATGAACGTAATGGATTCCAAATAATAATAATAATAATAATAATAATAATAATAATTCTCATATGGTCGTTCCTCAATTACTGAACTCATCAAACGATCTGGGTTGCCCTCAGTTACCAATAGAGGTAGAATTTGCCGACTGAAATTATTTTTACCAAATAGTTAAAGGACATTACAACATAGACTCCTCTCACATTATCAATTATTCTCAGGGTTACGCAACCAGGCAAAGACATTCTTTCACGATAACGCCTTTACTTCCACGAAATAACTGCTTTAAATACTCTTTTTTCCCTAGAACTATTGTTGATTGGAATAACCTAACCGACAATATTGTAACACAAGACTCGCTTTCTTTGTTTGAAAAATACTTGCAGTAGTTCGTTAGCACCGTTGAATATACTTCTCTTTTATTATTCATTCCCATTTATTGCATAATCTTGTTCAATTCGATTATCTATTCGACAAATTTTCTCCTTGAAATTTTATTCTCTTTTGTGTTTATTCAGCTTGTATTTTGGATTTTACAGTTACTATTTGCTGTTAAATTCCATTGTGTATCTTGTTCATTTTCTTAGCCTTATTGTTTTTACCTGTATGCATTGTATTTTTCACTTCATGTATTTTCTTTGTATACTATTGTGCCTTTTTTGTAATATCATGTATCAATATTTCACACCTGCTATAGTCTCTGCTTGAGACTGCAGTATCAATAAATAAAAAATAAAATAAATAAAAAATAAAATCCTGCAGATGCCACGAAACGTGGGAATCGATTTCATGCGATGCAGTGAGTGAGAAAATTGTCTGCGCTGAATTTTCACATATGGCCGTGTTACGTGTAGGATCAATGTCTTTGTGCGAATTGGCTGGTTGTGCGCTTAACGTGGGTTTAACAGCCACGTCGACAGCACTGTGGTGTACCGTGGTGTTGTGGTGTTTGTACACGTCATTGCACGGACGTCTGTTTTGTCGAGGAGAAATGCAAGCTACGGTGCGATGATCTGTTCATACCAAGCGGTCGATAATTTGAGTATTTATTTCTTATACGGGGTGGGTGAAAAAGCATGCTGAGTGGCAGTAGCATTCATTTATTCTTTATTACATTGCCACAAGAGCGGTTAACAAAAATCACAAGAGCGATTGACGCTAGACAGGCAGCACCACTGCCACAACTGCTGATGCAAAAACATTTATAGTATGTGGCGCCTTAGATGAGCCGCCGTGGATGATTGTTAGCGTGCTTGCTCGACATTTCATTGGCTCAGGCTCGGTTACAACCTTCAGTCATTGTAGTATGCTTAATTGCCTGTATCTGTCTACTTGTTATCTCTACCACAGACGGTACCTCTTTTTTTTTCCTTAACCGATTCTCATCATATTTTCATTGTGTCTGGCTTGAATAACAAATGCTGTAATGTTAGCATTCAATCGCATTTGACGAGTACCCGTATTCCCCCTGCCTAGCATTGCTGGTTCGAGCCACGTGCGATCGTTGCATTGTTAATAGTGACTTGTATGACAAGTATATTATGTTAGTGATGCCAGTATTAATCATTCATGTTAATCATACGTTCATGCCCCACCATGCCAATTTTGGTCTATATAGCAATTGAACAAGACGACGAGAACAGCACGGAGACGTCTAGATAGGTCAATAGATGCGGTCAAAGTTGCTGAAAATCACCAAGAAATGCTTCTCAATAATAATTGATGAAGTCTTGCGTGCCGAAACCACGATATAATTACGAAGCATGCCGTAGTGGAGAACTCCGGATTAATTTTGACCACCTGGGCTTCGTTAATGCGCACTGAGGCCTAAATGGGTAAGAGTGATATCTCGAACATTAATTAGCACAATTGGACTAAATAACAGCTAGATACTCAAACGTAACTGAACAATGGAAATAATTTATACGAGGAATACATATCCGTTGTAATATATTCAAATGAGGGCGACGCTGATAATTTCTGCAAATCGATGATATCCGGCTAATTTCACCCAGGAAACTGAAAATGGGTAGTCAAAGGGCGGAGTTGCTGCTACGTTCGGTAGCAGCCTGTGTAACACGGCAGAGCAGTGCACGGGCGCGGACCGGCCCGAAAGCCCGAGCTCGGCCGCCCGGAAAGCTTTTCGGCGGGCCCGGGCCGAGCTTGGGCCTGAAGTTACGGGTCCGGGTTGGGCTCGGGCCTGAAGTCTCGGGCCTGGTCCGGGCTGGGACCCTTACATTGTAGGATCTAAGACAGGCCTTCAAGCACATGCGCATGTCATGCACGGAGCGGTGTTAGGCACTCTGTGCCTACATAAAATTACAAAATGCTGATAACATCCACCTTATCCATCCATCCTACATGTTACAGAACCTCTGGCGGTCTAAATTTCCGGAGCCTTCCACTACGGCGTCTCTCATGATCATATCGTGGTTTTGGAACGTAAAAACCCAGAAATTACTATAGCCATGTAATGAGAAGGGCAGAAATAGGCGATGGTAGATTAGAACGTCGGAATGAATAAGAGAAGGAAAGCGCCTCCGTGGACGACAGAGAGTAAGGTGTGCCTACAAAATTTCAAACACTTACTCGCATATAACAGAATCAACTTACGCAGTACAGAGCATTATGGCGATCGCTGGCAGAAACCTTAGTCTTCCAGCGAACGTAAGAAAGGCTAACAACGAAGATGACTGTTAAAAACTCCTATGAGCATGCGATAACCAGCAACTTCAGTTCTGTTGGAGATTTTTTTTCTCTTTCTCTCTCATTCAGGCAAGCGTTCAGAAACAGCATAAGTGGTTTAACCAGGATTAAGATAACATTGGTTAAAGAATACTCAGCTACATAGGCTACAAACAGCGTTAGTATCATGCATCCGTCGAAGGGAGGTTAGTGTTGTACTTCATTACGATACCGGAAATGTTGGCAATGAGCATTTCAGGGGAGCGTCTGTCTGCGACGATGAATGGCTGAATACAGAAAAATTGCAGCTTATGCGTCTGCGCGCACGCGTGCTTCAAAGTCGCGTTCTGGAACACTTTGGGTTCATATTACCAGAGCACATCTGTGAACCGAGGAAAGGACTTTAGTCAAGTAATTTTATAGCATAAATTTTGTACAGCCGGCAAGGTATTTCAAATGACTCGGGGTACTCTAATCAAAAGCGACGGAAGTGCATTAGTAAAGCTTCTCCGACGTTTTCTGGGTGACGACATAATAACCAGCACAGCAAGAAATATCCGGCATTATTGTTCTACAAACGGGCATTAGAACTTTTTATTTATACACACGTGTATTTTTAGAAATATTCTAATGAATTAATGTTGCCCCGCCAGATTGATCTAGTGGCTATGGCACTCGGCTGCTAATCCGAAGGTCGCAGGATCGAATCCTGGCCGCAGCTGCTGCATTTCGATGGATGCGAAACCTTGACGCCCGTGTACTGTGCGATGTCAGTGCACGTTAGAGAACCCCATGTGGTCGAAATTTCCGGAGCCATTCACTACGGCGTATTTCATAATCATATCGTAATTCTGGGACGTAAAACACCAGAAATACCGCAATTAATTTGTGCTTACAAACGCATACAGCAGGTAGAACGAGTGTACATCATGAAATACATTACGGGCATTTACGGGCATTATACCATGTTCTGGAAATCAAAGACTGCGCATACATGTATCAAACCTTACACATAATTCATCGCGCGGTATAAAGAATCACACAGCTATCCGATATCAACTGCAAAAATTTGAAATATCCTGCCTTAATACATATTCCAAAACTGAATGACCTAATCATAATTCTTAAAGATGTAGGTGGTTATCAGTTTTAAGTAAAGCTGAAATGGCACGGCAGATTTTTGTCAAGTATATTGGTGAGATACTCATATGGGTAGATACTCAGAACCTTACTCTAACTGCCACAACATTTTAAAGGTGTCCAGTCCGTCATTGCTTTGTTGGACACTTGTGATGCCAGAGCTGTCGAAGTATATAGGCCCCAAAGGTAATTCGACGCTGTGGTCAATGATCACAAAGCTCTTGAGCCATATATTCTTGGACGCTCGTTCGCAATCGCGGTATATAGCTTGCTTTGACCAAACGCATCTGTCAAAACAACCCATGCATTAAGGGTTCAATTCCGGACCACGGTGGCCGCATTCCGATGGGGGTGACATGCCAAACACAATCTGTACTTAAATTTTGGTGCACGTTTAAAGACCCCTGGTGGTCAAAATTATTCCGGATTGTAGTACGGTGTGCCTCATATTCACATCGAGGTTTCGGCGAGTGAAACCCCATCAATTATTGTTGCTTTGTTCCTTCTGTCTCTTTTGAAATCTTCTCACCTGACAAGCTAACACAAGGTTGGTAACTGCAGAGTGCACTCATAATACATTTTTCTTACCGATGACAGGGGAGCACATATCCCCTATTGCTCTCCCACCGTTCCCTCAATGTAGAAACTGTTATAAACTGGTCAACCTGTTTGCCTTCCCACACTTCCTGTTTCTTTCCTTCTTTTTCATGACATAGACAATGTTCACATAGCGTCTAACTGAGGCAGTGATATTAGCCGAACTATTTTTTTTTTGTTATGCACATGCTCCTGGTCAGGTTTTATTGTCGAAATGGGCCGCAGGTATTGGATTAACTGATTCGGCATGTTCGAGACCACCCTCTCCTTCTCACGTAGGCATTGCGTTCCATTGAATGTATATATGCTGGTTGGCCATGCCCGCGGGTTTTAAGGTGACCGCTGAAGGAAAAAATTCACAGCATATCCACGGAGTGAATGATGATGAGTGGGCGAAGCTCCGGAGGTTCATCGTAGATCGTGCCGAGTTCCGGATTAATTTAGTTAACGCGCACGCTACGAATCCTTATGGTTCAACCACGCACAAGTGAAATCTCCCACCGGCACTTCATTGCAAGTGAAGCTCCAGTGCCTATATATATGGGTGGCCGGTGAACGGTTCTCCAGCGCGAGCAGTCCGTATTTTTCAATCAAGAAACTCGATAGAAGACGCTGCCTGCGTCAAGGTTTTCTGTCGCGGGTGAGGACGCATCCTCGTTCTTTGCGAGCTGGTAGAGCGCTCATCTAAGAAAGAGCGTTTCCATAGTCAACGCGCGCCTTTCGCTCTCTCTCTCTCTGTCTCTCTCTCTCTCTCACACACACAAAACAGCAGATGGAAGAATGAGAGAGCTCGCGCGCCGCGAGGGCGAGCGCGAGCTTGTCTACGACGCGACGGTCGCATTTTCGCCACGGTCGCATTTTCGATGGAGGCGAAAATGCCAGAGGCCCGTGTACTGTGCGTCGTCAGTGCACGTCCAAAGAATCCCAGGTGGTCAAAATTTCCGGCGCTCTCCACTACGGCTTTTCTCTCCTTCATATGGCTTTCAGCCCCTTTCTCGTACCCCCACGGGCGCTTAGCCATGCTCCCGACATGGGCTGCAGAACGCAGCGTCCTTTCCACAACAGAACCACGATCATCATCATCGAGGAAGCAGCCGAATGCAATAGGCAGCACTGTGTTCGTGACAGCCAAACCAAGGAGGTTTAACAATTTCTTTTTAAACCTCCTTGAGCCAAACCCTCTCCATACCTTTCGCGGATAATACATTACTGCCTCGCACTAGCTTTACTGCCTCGCACAACTTCTTCATGTAATATCGAGCCTGCGACAGAAAGCAATGATTATTTGTTTAGGAATAAAATTACAGCATATCCACGGAGTGAATGATGATGAGTGGGCGAAGCTCGGGAAGTTCGTCGTAGATCGTGCCGAGTTCCGGATTAATTTAGTTAACGCGCACGCTACGAATCCTTATGGTTCAACTATGCACAAGTGAAATCTCCCACCGGCACTTCATTGTTGTTGTTATGTGGGGTTTAGCGTCCCAAAACCAGCTCTGATTATGAGAGACGCCGTAGTGGAGGGCTCCGGAAATTTCGACCACCTGGGGTTCTTTAACGTGCCCTGACATCACACAGCACACGGGCCTCAACATTTCGCCTCCATCGAAATGCAGCCGCCGCAGCCGGGATTCGATCCCGCGACCCTCGGATCAGCAGCCGAGTACCATAGCCACTAGACCACCGTGGCGGGGCCCGGCACTTCATTGCAAGTCAAGATCCAGTGCCTATATATATATATATATATATATATATATATATATATATATATATATATATATATATATATATATATATATATATATATATATATATATGGGTGGCCGGTGAACGGTTCTCCAACGCGAGCAGTCGGTATTTCTCAATCAAGAAACTCGCTAGGAGACGCTGCCTGCGCCAACGTTGTCTCTCGCGGGTGAGGGCGCGTTCTCCTTCTTTGCGAGCTGGTAGAGCGTTCATCTAAGAAAGAGCGTTTCCATAGTCAACGCGCGCCTTTCGCTCTCTCTCTCTGTCTCTCTCTCTCTCTCACAAGACAGCAGATGGAAGAGTGAGAGAGAGAGAGAGGCACGCGCCGGGAGAGAGAGAGAGAGGCACGCGCCGAGGGCGAGCGCGTGCCTCCAGGGAGATACTGCCGGTTACGCCTGACGCCTGACGCAGGACAAGGTTAGACTAAGAGGAGCTTCGCCCCTAAAATACGAGGCGGTGAATGCATGCACGAGCGTAAGGTGACATCCTGAATGGACTCCTAAGCGTGCGACAATGCAACATTCGAGCTATAATTCGTGCATATCCACGCATCAAGGAAACGCTCTGCGGAAATGCCTCTGAAACGCCTGGCCCCGCACTTTCCTCTTTAGCAACGGCAAGTACGGCGCCTTTGAGGCGCCAGCACCGTAAGAAACAGAATCAAGTGCGGTCACGGGCTTTTGTTTATGGCCTGCGAGCGCCTGCCAACCAAGTCACGAGCTAGCGCTGCGGGCCGTCAGATGAGGCTCAGTAATTAGGCCTAATGCGTCCGCGCATCCGTTTGTGGAAGGATAAGATCACAAGGAGGGAAATCGTCTTGCCTGCATCACTCGTTTAGCTGACGAGGCATTAGCTCAACGGAATCCGTTACTGCGAATCGCGGTACTGTCAGGGTCATGAGAGCTGTTGACTCACTTCATGATCCCAATAGTGCTGTCTTAATAAAATCCTGGCAAACACTCGCTGCGACTCAGTGTTTTTGAAGGCAACTATGTCTGATATCCCTTGTTAATGACACGCTGCTCACCGTTGGGCTCAAAGGTCTGGCGCGCCTGCGTACTGAAGCCCGTCGAATAATCATCGCAAGTGTGTGTGTGTGTGTGTGTGTGTGTGTGTGTGTGTGTGTGTTCCAAGATGTGATGAAATATGATGCCTGGAATATATAAATTGACCGCCAATAAATATTTGTCTCCTCATACTGCAGTTTCTTCAAATCGCCTGTTGGCATATGGGACCGGAGGTGATACCGATTCGCGCGATCCACCCGAGCATGGGTGTAAGCTTATTGGCTCTATGGGCTGACGTGGTAACGCCGGGTGCTGGCAGAGCAGCGACAATTCTCCGATTACATCATCTGCCCATCATCATGATACACATCAGCATGCGTCATTGTGACTAGGCCTCTGAGAACTGTGTTGCCGGAAATGAACAGCTTCTGAGCAACACGCATCCAACCCTGTGAAAATAAAAAACTATGGAATTTAAAAAGGGACTATGCATGCGCTCTGGCAACAACACTCGAGATGCGATGGCTGATAGCAAATACAAGAAACTCTCGTCTTCTTCACTTCCGTAGAATGGAGTATGGACTCATATACAACTTGGAGTTCGGCTAAGCATTGCGTCTAAGCCGATAAGATAACCGCGCACTCTCTCAGAGAACAGTTAATAACAACGCTTTTGCATACTGTAGCACGGCTGCTGAAAGATTTCCACATGACGACAGCAAAGGAAGATCAGGCTTGTTAAGCGTGCTTGACTGCTTGAGTTCGTGACAAGTGTTAAGACAGAGTTACGTTCGCTCGTATCCTCTGGCGTTTCGCCGATCACGACCGGTAGCATGGCGGACGCTGCTGCAGCGGCAGTTGCGAAGGTCAGGCGCCGCTTAGCATACACTCAGGTTGGACGAGCCCTGCTGTTAAATGTCGGCGTTACAGACCCAGACTGCTCACACTTTGCGCGCTTCAATGGCGTCCCTACTACCGCTCGTGGTAAGTCTGGTCCTGCTGGCACCCGCGGAGCCCTGCGGCAAGACGCTGACCCGTAGCGGCAGGCTCACGTCGCCCGGATACCCCATGTCGTACCCGCCAAACGTCCGCTGTTCGTACACGCTGCGGCCACAGGTGGGTAATAGCGAAATAGCGGTTGCTTAACTGCTGCTTGAACCGGGGCACACCATTCGCTTCCTTTGTCGCTCACTTGTCGACTTTTCGCCAACATTTAGGTGCACGTGAAAGAACCCCGCGTGGTATAATTAATCCGGAGTCACCACGTCTGTTCCCTATCAAGGACATTACGTAGAGTGCAAAATGATTACGTATCTTTCAGTGTTCGACTGCAGTAAATATCGCCTAGCGCATGATGTATGTGCTTATTTATTTTCTATATGTAACTATAACAGTACTTTAATCTGTATGTGTAATGCTTGTATAGTGCAGCACGTATCGCAATTGCTTAGCTATATTAAATTTCCCGCGTGAATGTATGACGTCGCCGTATATTGTGTCCATTCCTGCCCAGCTCAGGCACGGCTGCCTTTAGATGAGATGCATGAAGGACGTGACACGGTAGCTGGAACCGGCACTTCCCTCGGCGTTGTCTCACCAACAAAGATGTGAATGCATTGCGTACGGTCATCGATGCAACTTGAATACCGCAAGGTGTACGCTTACGGTACATTTCATTTCTATAGCAGAAATTTTCATGCAATTGCTGCATAGGAACCGGTATTGGCCACTAAATTATTATCTGGGGGGAAGAACTTAATGAGCACACAGACAATGAAGCTTAGGAAAGCATAGGGGAAGTTGTTTGTGGTATTGTAATTGTGGAGAAAGTAGAAAGGAATTAAAGTGGACGAAAAGACAAACCTGCCTTCGGTGTGAACCGAACCCACGACCTTCGGATGACGCGTCCGATGCTCTACCAACTGAGCTACGAAGGCGGTCGTCCCCCCGTCCACTTTATTGGGTATTTATGTACGTATTATCCTGGGAGTGTTAGGCAGCGCCACTCGTAGCCATGGCGGCGTATGTGGAACACACTTTCTTGCCAGGAGGCGTCACGTAGAACGTGAACTTAGATGAGATGGCTGCTGCCCAATAAGCCCTCGCATGCTACCTAAGGCACCAAGTCTGCCGCAACGAGGCCCAAGCTATGAAATAACGAAAGGGAAGGGGTCAAGGGCTCGTTCCTTATTTGTTAGAAACAACTTAATGAGCACACAGACAATGAAGCTTAGGAAAGCATAAGGGAAGTTGTTTGTGGTATTGTAATTGTGGAGAAAGTAGAAAGGAATTAAAGTGGACGAAAAGACAAACCTGCCTTCGGTGGGAACCGAACTCACGACCTTCGGATGACGCGTCCGATGCTCTACCAACTGAGCTACGAAGGCGGTCGTCCCCCCGTCCACTTTATTGGGTATTTATGTGCGTATTATCCTGGGAGTGTTAGGCTCTATGCTTCCCCTATGCTTTCCTAAGCTTCATTGTGTGCTCATTAAGTTGTTTCTAACAAATAAAGAACGAGCCCTTGACCCCTTCCCTTTCGTTATTTCATAGCATGGGCCTCGTTGCGGCAGACTTGGTGCCTCAGGTAGCATGCGAGGGCTTATTCGGCAGCAGCCATACCTCATCCAAGTTCACGTTCTACGTGACACCTCCTGGCAAGAAAGTGTGTTCCACATACGCCGCCATGGCTACGAGTGGCGCTGCCTAACGTCGAAGAAGTAGTACACGCGTACTCGGAGAAAGAGGTATGCATACTTCTGTGCGAGGTCTAATGTAGTTGTTGTTGTTTTGTGGGGTTTTACGTCCCAAAACCAGTTCTGATTATGAGAGACGCCATAGTGGAGGGCTCCGGAAATTTCGACCACCTGGGGTTCTTTGACGTGCACTGACATCACACAGCACACGGGCCTCAACATTTCGCCTCCATCGAAATGCAGCCGCTGCGGCCGGGATTCGATCCCGCGACCCTCGGATCAGCAGCCGAGTACCTTAGCCACTAGACCACCGTGGCGGGGCGAGGTCTAATGTAGTCCAACGCAAGGTCGGCAACAAGGGCAACCCGATGCGTGCGACAACTTCCGCTGTAATCCCTGCCGGAGCGAGTTAATTTTTCGCGGGCCGATGGAGATCGGATCGCTCCGCGACGGATTCTGTTGCACCGTCGTGGATTCGGCACACCGCTCCAGATCCGCCAGTGGAAATCACTAGTAGTCAAGGCGCGCCGTTCGGAGAGGAGAGGAGGACTGCCGAGAGGAGAGGAGATGAGACAAGGAGAGGAGGGGGAGGAGGATGCGCATGCTCAGTGCCGGTGTGGACGCGCCGCATGGCGGAAGTCCGCCGCGGTGGTGTAGTGGTTACGGTACTCGGCTGCCACCCAAAAAACGCGGGTTCGATCCCGGCCGCGGCGGTCTCATTTTCGATGGAGGCGAAAATGCCAGAGGCCCGTGTACTGTGCGTTGTCAGTGCACGTTAAAGAACCCCAGGTGGTCTAAATTTCCGGAGCCCTCCACTACGGCCTTTCTCTCCTCTCTATCTCTTTCACTCCCTTTCTCCCACCCCCACGGACGCTTAGCCGTGCTCCCTACATGGGCTGCAGAAATTAGTGTCCTTTCCTAACCGAACCACAATCATCATCATCATTGCGGAAGAATGGAGGGAGAAAGGGAGGGAGGGAGTGACATAGCCCCGACCATAAGCTGCTTCCCATCTAAAAAGAGAGTGATACAAGAGTAATCAAGTCCCTGCGCAGCTCCAGTAATTCTTGTAAAGAAGATAGATGGAGCTTTTGATTTTGTGTTGATTATCTACCGCTGAATGCTGTAAAAAAATGATGTGTATCCACTCCCACGTACGTATGATGACGCAATTGACTGCCTCCATTCGCCCTCTTACATTTACTCAGTAGACTTACGATCAGCCTACTTACAAATCCCTATGCATCGTGAGGCCCAAAGAAAAGACTGTCTTTGTTACCCTGTATGGGATGTTTCAATATAATGTGGTACCGCTTGGACTATGCAACGCTGCGGCAACATTCTAGAGATTCATGGACACTATCCACTGTGGTTTGAAGTGGAACATCTGCGTGTTCTACCTCGACGACGTTGTAATCCTCGGGCGTGCCTTCAGTTAATAAAACTCACGGCTGTATATTGTCCTAAACTGCATCAGGAATGCCGGCCTCGTTTGAAACTCGAAGACATCCCACTTCGGTGAACTTCAAACTCTTGTTATTGGGCATTTCGTTGACAAGGATTGCATCCGGCCTGATCCCCACGAGACAGCAGCCGTTGAAGCTTTCAGTACACCGCGCTCTGTGGAGCTCCGCAGTTTTCTGTGACTCTGCTCGTATTGCCGTCGTTTTATTCCTAAATTTGCCGACGTCGCGTGTCCAACTGACGTACCTGCTACGGAAGGATACTCCCTCTGAATGGACTGCGGTCTGCGAGTCTTCCTTTACTCTATTGAAGTTCCTGCTGAAATCACGACCGATTCTTCAACACTCCAATCCTTCAGCTTCAATGGAACTCCATAGGGATGCGAGCAGCATAGGTATAGGCACCGCCCTAGTTCAGCGCTAGGGTGATGGTGAGCACGTGGTCGCCTACGCAAGTCACTCACTGAGTAGGTCCGAGCAGAACTACACGGTCACCGAGCAAGAATGCCTCGTGGTTATATTCGCAGTTCAGCTGTTCCGTCCTTACCTCTATGGACGCCCTTTCAGCTGTCACCACCCACTGCTCATTGGCTTGGCTCATCAGCCTTCGTGATCCCTGTGGCTGTCATGCGCGCTCGGCACTTCGGCTGCAAGAACACATGCTTTACTTCTTCTGCAAGAGCAATCGGCGACACGCCGACGCGGACTGTCTCTCGCGTATGCCAATCAGCTCGAGCGTCTGTGACGCCGATGACTTCGATCACCTTGTGCCTTCCGTATCACCGAAATTTCCGGACCTGGACACTTTCCAGAGACGAACAGAGAAAGGACTCTGAATTAGACCCACTCTTCAAGGCTACGTCCGCCTCTACATGAGCACGTGACTTGTCTGTACGCGATGGACTCTATAAGAGCTACTCGAGCACTGGCGCTCGTCTTGTTCTTGTGGTGCCGGCAGGCTTCTCGCGGCAGTTCAAGTGCCATGCATGACGATCCTACATCTGACCGTTTAGGATATGAGCAGACGTTTCACCGTATTAAGGAACCTTTCCATTGACCCAAATGCGGCGGTCTACAGAGATGTACGTGGGGAGCTGCATGCAGCATCAGTGCCACGAACGTCCGTCTAGTGTTCCAGCTGGCCTCCTGTAGCAGGCGCCATCGCCAAGTACGCATTTCCAACAAGTTGGTGTCGTATTCATGGATCCATTTCCAATGGCAATTGTTAAGACAATTGTTTGTACTGACTGCCACACGCGCTAGTGCGACATGGTTGCCGTGCCCTCCGCAACTGCCACGGACATCTCAGGGTTCCTCCTGTGACGCGTCATTCTCCGACATGGTTCCGCTCGAGTGACTATGAACGACCGTGGACGACAGTTCGCTGCGGGTGTCGTGGAAGAGCTGCTTCGGTTGGGGCCTTGACACATTACCATCCACAAACGAATGGGATCGTGCAGCGCACGAGGCTGACCATCGTTAACATGCTATCCATGTACGTTTCATCAGAACACAAAAACTGGCATGACGTACTGCCTTTTGTTATGTGCGCGTTTAACACCACCAAGCACGAGACAGCCCTTCCTGCTGTACGCTCGCCCACCTCGGCGCATAATCGAGACGGTCTTGCCTCTCGGCACACATGAAAATTCCACTCTCGCCGAGACCCTCTGCCTTGTGGAGGAGGTGCGTCGGATTGCTCGTTTGAGCACTTTGATGTCGCAAGTCAGATCAAAAGCACCGTACGACATTAGCCACCGTCCTGGAACTTACCATCCGGACAATCTTTCTGGCTACCTACGACAGGCCGCTTGTTGTGATTAGCGGGCTCAAGGAGGTCACTTATACCTTAGCTTGCCTCACGGCGACTGGGAGACGCGCCGCTAAGACGGTCCGTGTCGCCTGCCAAAAACTGTTCACGACATGAAAAACTGACCGACTCGCCCGCATGGCTTTGTCTGCAAAGAGGGGCATGTTGCACGTACGCGTGAAGAAAAGCACGATTGGTGGCCGTACATGAAGAGCCGTGGTGAAAGGAAGAGGACGACGACTTTGGCCTCAACCACTAGCTCGATGCAGTTGAGCTCGCTTTCGCCACCTCAATAAGAAAGGATCCCTCCAGCTGTTTCACTGTTCAGAGCATCCAGCGCTTCCGCTTACACGTAACAATATTTAAGTGGCTATAGGTCCATGCCGGTGTTACCATAGTATAACACCTTGCCTATAAGGCAGCCTATTTCGCCCATAGAGGAAACCGCATGGCTCCGTTCCCATTATCAAGAACTGACAGGTCAAGGCAGCTTAATTTTCTGGCTTAGAGTACCATACATTCTGCAGAAATTTTGAAAGTGTTGCCTATACATCTACCGTTGATCCTCTTTTAATGTTGTAAGTGCCATTAAATTTACGTCTCCAGTACAACAATCTTATGCCTCCTCTGAATGGAAGTTACATTCACGGAGGTGTCACGGTGCATGGGAACGACTCACACACCTACGTGTGGCTGGCTCATGCGGAACCGGAGAAACCAGTGAACACGGTCTGTGAATTTTTTCTCTATATGACGTCCAACAAATCCCTGTCCGAACCGTACTATCCGGGAAACATTAACACGTCAAGGTTCTTGAACCGTGGCCTTCTGTTTCGATGGCGCAGAAAGCAACAAACAAAAGCGTTCCTAGTGCACTTGAATCCAACAGGCCTCTGTGACCATTTGCAGACTGCGTGTGCATCCTCTAGTTCTCTCTGTATGCATTTCTCTCCCCCTTTCTCTCTCCTTGCCCCTTTAGCCTTTGCCCCAGTGCAAGCTAATAGGACATGCGTCTGGTCACACAGCCTCCCATAGGATAAAGGCTGGCTGACGTGCTTGCCTCCCATCGCTTCCCTCCCTCTAAAACACACACTTTTTTTTTCTTTTTAAACTAAAGAACAAAAAGCCCTGGTTACGGGTGTTCCAGTATGGGAGTCCCATGTCACTCTTTCTTTATTGATTTCAAAAATATTGCGTTGGAACGTGCAAAGCTTTCACGCGTTAAAAAATTGGCCCCGTATCTCCGTGCTTCGCTGCAAATGTCGTCGAAAGACGATAGTCTTCTACCGGCCGTACTACATGAGTCCCAGTTCATCTGCGGTTCGGCACGAGCTTCGGACGTTTCCTGGGCACGCTTGAGATGACGGGCATCGGCACGCCGGCGCTTCTCCGCTGCAATCTGCTCGTCGGTCTTTTCCCTGCGTTGTCTGGGCATGTCTTGTAGAGTGTGTTGTATATCATCAAACGGCCATTTATGTTTTGCCTTGCCTCAGACAGCGCCCCGTCTATGATGCACCGGCCGCATGTGGCTGGCATTGATGAAATGGAGGCGGCAGCGCTGCGTGAGATATGGACGCCATCTGGCCATGATATCGGGAAACGCAAGAAGCTTGCGTAGTACGCAGAGTTACTGGGTGGCAGCACCGTGTCTTTTTACCGAAGCGTAGGAAAAGTCCGCTTTTGCGCATCCTAACAAGCACTAGGGTCTTTAGAATTACGCATCTGTGTATTTTTTATTAAAGGAACACACGATCTAATACTTACGTATTGATGTTGCGCCTCAGATATGCGTAATATTTGCTTTTTGGTCGACTGAGCAGGACAGACACACACACACACACACACACACACAGACCAAAATTTCTGCGTATAAGTATCCCAAGAAAGACTATCGTCTTTAAAAAGGGTGCTTGCTGTGACCAGGCGCGCGCGCACGAGACCGACTACGTGTTATAGCCTCTGAACGGGTGTGCACACATTGCAGGGTCCCGGTGTATGCGCCATCGAGCTGAAGTTTGACGAGCTGGACGTGGACGGTCACATGCCTCGGTGCGACGCCGGTGATGCAGTGCAGCTTAGCTCAACGGGCGAGCGTTTCTGCGGAGTTGAGCCGCCGCCACCAATCGGTTTGTGAGGAAAATCTTACGGCAGCGTTCGCGTGTCTGAACTTAAATGATTCAATTAATAGCAAGCCACAGACTGTGTTTTGTAATTTCATTAACGCTGTTTGATTGATTCGTGGGGTTTAACGTCCCAAAACCAGCTCTGATTATGAGAGACGCCGTAGTGGAAGTCTCCGGAAATTTTGACCACCTGGGGTTCTTTAACGTGCACTGACATCGCACACATTAACGTTGTTGAGTAACCTTTTTCTGTGGTAGAAGTTCTCAAAGTTGGCAACGAACAAAGTATTTAGTGTCTCATAAATGTGGTTACTTGTAATCCACCGCGCACTAAAATCGTTCAACTTAAACTGACGAAGATGCAGCCAGCAACGAAACGAAAAATAATAGATGTAACGGTAAGACGTAAAACCCCCGGATCCAATCATTAGGTGTAAGGTTAAGGGACGAGACGATCGAGAGCGGAGGGGGTAAAGGGACAACGCCTGTAAATGACATATTGGCACAAATCAAGAACAAGAAATGAGCAGGGCACGTAATGAGAAGGCAAGGTAACTGCTGGCCACTAAAGGTGACTGAGTGGATCCCTGTAGAAGGCAAGCGTGGCAGGGGGCGGCAAAAAGTTAGGTGTGCCGATGGCATCAGGAAGTTTGCCGGGATAACGTTGTCGCAGTTATCGCATGACCGTGTCAATTGGACAATTGTGGGAAAGGTATATGCCCTACATTAGGGGTAGACATGATGCTGATGATGATGATTAAATGCGGTTGCTTAAGGTTCTTCTGAGCATATCATTGGCAATACGGTGATTTTTTATGACGCACTTCCTCTATCACATGCGAACAAAATCTCAACGTATTCAGGGCGTACCAGCCAGCACGGACCCAACTTGGAGATTAGCCGCTTCACACAAACCAAAGTTAAATGAAAATTGTCCACGGTGGAGGTGACAAGCAAGCATTTATTCTGACGCTCATATATGGGGTATCCAAATATAGTTTTCTAGCCCATTACTTTTATTCCTTCAGAAATATGAAGATTTGTTGCAGATTACTGTAATGAACACCGGATTGGCATCTTTGCACCATGATACAACCAGAGTACTCAACTATGGCATCTGCAAAAGAAAACTTAATAGAAGGATACCACAGCGCACAATATACCCAGAGAACAAAGCACTGGCATAGCTGCGACAATGTGTTCTTTCTACTACAAGGTAACCTTGGAAAACCCGATAGCTCTATAACGGACACAAGACTGCTTAAAATGCATGTCAATAAGAGACAAGAATGTTTTTTTTTTTAAGTCACATCTCGTATGTTAGAAAAGGTATAGAAAACCAAGTAAACAAGGGTCTACCTATATAGTGCGCTTCTGCTATAGTTGTTCTTAATTGTGTGGTTTATTCAAAACTGTGCAGATGGAGCCTAACGACAATTTATGCAGGCATGTTCATCACATGACTTGTGAACAGCTTCACTTTGTTGAGACATATTCCTGTGTCGTTAGGCCGACTCAACATCACAGTCTGCGTAGTGGTGTAGTTGCGCAACTGAACAATTACATCCTGTGCCCAATTCTTCGACGAAACCGAAACAGGGCGTTGCGCACCCATGCAGCTGATGACCCCATCTGCAGATGACCACATCTGCAGCTGTATAGAAACTAAACATGTAAAAGTGCAGCCATGAAGTTAGTAACCGCTCATTAGCAATAATTCATGCATGTTCAGATGTGACAGGTTACAGTCGCCCCTATTTCTCTAACCTCACAAAAAATAAGAGAAACTATCGTAGAAAACCAGAGCTCCTTAAATTTCCTGCTTGTCGAAGCAGTGATGCTGCGATTTCCAAAATTTATGCAGCACGTGGACTTCTTCTTTAACCTCTGCTTACACTTTGTCATGTAACAGTGATCCCGATCACCGCTGAAGGACTCCAGATAAAATTTTACTCCAACGGCCAAAGCAGTGGTACAGGATTCGCATTACAACTGACACAGATCGAAAACTCATGTCCGAAAAAGGGTAAGTGTGACGTGCGCGTTTTAACAGTTCGCTCTCTTAATAATGGTACGATTTAAAATCATTGTTACCAGAAGTACTTTATACGCTTGCAGGCGCGTTATCTATTAGTCGAAGTGGTTGTTTCCGTAAGGTCTCTTACTTTTACGACGAGCGGCTAACAAAGACGGGAAGTTTTAAAGAAATATATATAGGAGGGCCTTTGTTTCTTTTTTTTTTTTCTTTTTCTTGCGAAAGGGCCAGGTACGGCCAAGGGCACCAAAGTTTCAAAGGGCCCTGCAACACTTTTTGAACATAGCCCGAAAGCGGTGCCGATCAGTCGTGCCAAATATTATTGCTCTGCACGCACAAGGCAATACGCAATCTGCAGTATCACACACATCTGGAAAGCACCCACTCTTCTTTCAAGAAATGACGTCACATAAGGCACCGACTACGCGCTTGAATTGTTTCGTTGCTCCTTAAAAGAAAGAGGCGTATTTCCTCTTATTTTTCTATTTACCGAATTCACAACAAACAAATAAAGCGTAGCGGCTGCTTTTACCTAGAGAACATGAAAGCATTGACTGATCATGAAATAATTCAATGCTATCTTTCTGCCTCGAGCGACTTAGTCGGTGCCTCATGTGACCACATACTTTGAAAGAAGAGCGGGCTCTTTCCAGAAGTGTTTGAATCAAAATTGCGAATTCCCTGGTGCGTGCCGAGCAATAATATTTGGCGTATATGTTCACACGATCCTTCACAACTGATTGTCGCTATTTTCGGATTATGTTCAATATTGCTGCAGAGCCCTTTTAAAGGAGCACTGAAAGACATTAGATTAGGCATAAGCTGATATATATATATATATATATATATATATATATATATATATATATATATATATATATATATATATATATATATATATATAGAGAGAGAGAGAGAGAGAGAGAGAGAGAGAGAGAGAGAGAGATGAGTAGTAGATCCTCGGAATAAGCAAAAAAAATGGGGAAAGCAGTTTATTCAACGTTCCAGCCGGAGCCCGACCTTCATCAGGGATGCCTGTGGTTGTATTCCCGCTTCTATTTATACCTGTCTGAGAGAGCTTTTCCTTAAAAAAAATCACGACGAAAGAAAAGAATGCAGAGAGAATAAAAAAAAGAAAGAAGAGAGGAAAGATAGAGAACCTGAAAGAAACGGACCGAAGAGTGGAAGAAACGCAGACGACGTGCGTCATATGCGAGCATTATCCCCCCCCCCCCCTTCCTCTCCCCTACTTTACATTCCCCCCCTCTCTACGAAGAGGTTTTCGTGGCCGGACCCAACAGTCATGTTCAGGCCACCCTCAGGTGTGTTGATGTCAGACGAAAAAAAAACAGAAAAAAGGAAGGAAGAAAGAAAACGGGTAGGAGATGAGTGAGTACAATTGCAATGACGTCAGTGGCGATGGCATCTACAAGTCTGCGCCCGGAAGGACAAAAGCGTGCACTGACGTGCCTGCACGTTTGATGACAGCCAGGAGGAAAAAAAAGGAAAGAAATTTTTGGAGAAATAATTAGGATAAGACAAGTAAAAGATGAATGGTCAGGAAGTAAAAAAAAAGAAAAAAATCATCAAATAGATTTACGTGATTCGCTTTGCAAAAACACGTCATATTTAAATGGCCCGGTTCCCGCTGTACATACGGTGCCACAGGTTAAACGCTTGCCAGTGATTTTATTATTGCTATGGTTCCCGGGTTTTCATTTATACCTTTGTCGATTGTTTTGTACCGGTATATTAGATATAATTCTCGTTGCTCGCGTTCTAGCTGACTTGAAGCCCGTTTCTAATAGTGTGACTGTTAGTTTATCGAATGAATGATTTGGGCGGTTTAGATGTTTCGAGAGAGGTAGATTTGGAATAGATTTGGCATGGGCTTTGTGGTTGTGGAAGCGGAGCCTGTTGAGGTTTCTGTTTGACCTATGTACTGCATTCTACACAAAGTACACTACAGCAGATAGATAACATTCGAGGAATCGCATGTTAAATTACCGCGAATTTTCACAGAGTACTGTGATTGGGAGCTGTTGGCAGTACTCGTCTGCTGCATTGCCTTACAGACAAGACAGCTTGGTTTCAGGCATGGCCTGCATCCGTTGTGTGGCCGTGATGTATTTAATCGCGAGTTCACAAGCGTGTCCCTGAGCTTACGTGATCGTCTGTAGGTAACACGAGGGGCGGATGGGAATGCACGCTTAAGTCGCTCGCTTTGGTCTATAATGTTGTAGTGCCACCTTAGGATTTTGTTTACATTGGGGAAATTCGTGCTGTACGTTAAGCACAGGTTTGTACGTTGGAAGTCGCGTTGTGCGGGACGGTTCGAAATGAGGTCTTGTCGGTTCAGTGTTTTGGCCCTCTGGACGGCGTCGTCGATAACACGTGGCGGGTACTTTTGTTTGTGAAGGACGGTTTTTAGACTTAGGGCGGCCGAGTCAAAATCTTCATCTTTTGAGCAGATTCGTTTGAAATGGCGTGCTTGGCTATATGAAATGTTGTTCTTACAATGGCGTGGGTGGTCGCTGTGTTGTCGATTGGTAGGTTTCCGATACAGTTTTGTTGATAGTCGGCCGCTTTCAATTTTCACAGTTACGTCCAGGAAGTTTATATTTGTTCGAGAGTAGGAATGGGTAAACTTAATATTCGGGTGTGCGCAGTTGTAGGAGGTTATAAATTTTATCAGTTCATCCTCGCTGTGCGTCCAGACAAAGAAGATATCATCTATATATCTCTTGTACAAAAGTGGTCTTAGGGGGGATTGAGAGAGAAATTTTGATTCCACTTGTCCCATAAAGATATTGGCATAACTAGGTGCCATCTTGGTGCCCATAGCGGACAAAAGTTGAGTCCTTTCGACAGTAGAAAGGACTGTCGAAAAGACTCAACTTTTGTCCAACTACGCCTTTCTATGACGAATTTCATTTACTTCGAGATCTCGATAACTTTGCAATAACTTTAAGATTTCGCGAATATTTCTTTGATGAACCTTCTAACCCTCAAAATGCACAGGTACGCCCAACAAGCGATTGGACACCGAACACTCATCGCGACGAGTGCCTTGATCTGTACATAGCCGCTGTTCAAAGGGACATTACGCTTGAATACCAAAAACGGAACAGAAAAAGGCACAACCTTACAAAACCTCAAAAAGCATGCCTGACCAATCTCCGAAACAAGACCGACATAACAATAAAACCAGCTGATAAAGGAGGAGCAATCGTAATTCTTAGTACCTCAGACTACATTCAAGAAGGATAGCGACAACTCAATTATTCAATATTTTACGAGCGCCTTCCAGGGGACCCAACAATTACTCAGTACACGAAAACTGTAACATCGGAACTAAAGATGCTATTAGACAAAGGAAAATTAACGCCCAATGAACATAATTTAATGCGGCCAGCCAACCCCATTTCGGGTCGGTTTTACATGCTCCCCAAGATACACAAAACAGGCAACCAAGGACGCCCAATCGCATCCGGCATTGGGACGATAACGGAACCTATATCAGGCTACATAGACAAACTAATAAGACATAGCCCTCCAATACTAGACTCATATGTCACAGACACGACCCACTTCCTCGGAGAAATTTCAAACATATGTGTACCCGAAGGATCATATCTGGTAACTCTCGATGTATCCTCCCTTTACACAAATATCCCGCATGAAGACGGAATAGCCGCTCTAATCAGCATGTACGCGCTTCACAGACAACCAGATACTCCAGACGACCACGCGATTGCAAGTTTAGCTAGACTAGTCTTGGAACTCAATTCGTTTGAATTCAACAATGAGAGAGAGAGAGAGAAAAGGAGAAAGGCAGGGAGGTTAACCAGATATTAGACTCCGGTTTGCTACCCTGCACTGGGGAGAAGGGGAGGGGGTAAGAAAGATGACAGCGAGAGAGGGTACAAGATTCCAGACAAGCACAACAAATAAACACGCGCACACACATACACACACACAAAGAACATTCCACTTATAGACGTTCACGAAGGCCGGTAGATGTCAAGAAGCGCAGTAGCGCTTGCATGGCCTTCTTCTGCGACGTGATGTCTAGTCGATGGCGTAGGATGTCTTCTTCCGACAGTGGTTCGTCGTCCAGTTTGTTGAGTGCAAGGCAAAGAGGTTGCCTCTCTACGCTGTATCGTGGGCAGTCACACAAAATGTGCTCAATTGTCTCTTCGTGACCGCAGTGGTCACAGGCTGCGGTGTCGGCCATCCCTATGCGGAACGCATATGCTTTTGTGAAAGCGACGCCCAACCATGAATACCTTAGGCAAACTAGCGGAACCGCTATGGGCACCAAGATGGCACCTAGTTATGCAAATATCTTTATGGGACAACTAGAATCAAAATTTCCCTCTCAATCCCCCCTAAGACCACTTTTGTACAAGAGATATATAGATGATATCTTCTTTGTCTGGACGCACAGCGAGGATGAACTGATAAAATTTATAAACTCCTACAACTGCGCACACCCGAATATTAAGTTTACCCCATTCCTACTCTCGAACAAATATAAATTTCCTGGACGTAACTGCGAAAATTGAAAACGGCCGACTATCAACAAAACTGTATTGGAAACCTACCGATCGACAGCAATATCTTCACTACCACAGCGACCACCCACGCCATTGTAAGAACAACATTACATACAGCCAAGCACACCGTTTCAAACGAATCTGCTCAAAAGATGATGATTTTGACCCGGCCGCCCTAAGTCTAAAAACCGTCCTTCACAAACAAAAGTATCCACCACGTGTTATCGACGACGCCGTCCAGAGGGCCAAAACACTCAACCGACAAGACCTCAATTCGAACCGTCCCGCACAACGCGACTTCCAACGTACAAACCTGTGCTTAACGTACAGCACGAATTTCCCCAATGTAAACAAAATCCTAAGATGGCACTACAACATTATAGAACAAAGCGAGCGACTTAAGCGTGCATTCCCATCCGCCCCTCGTGTTACCTACAGACGATCACGTAACCTCAGGGATACGCTTGTGAACTCGCGATTAAGTACATCACGGCCACACAACGGTTGCAGGCCATGCCTGAAGCCAAGCTGTCTTGTCTGTAAGGCAATGCAGCAGACGAGTACTGCCAACAGCTCCCAATCACAGTACTCTGTGAAAATTCGCGGTAATTTAACATGCGATTTCTCGAATGTTATCTATCTGCTGGAGTGTACTGTATGTAGAATGCAGAACATAGGTCAAACAGAAACCTCATTCAGGCTCCGCTTCAACAACCACAAAGCCCATGCCAAATCTATTCCAAATCTACCTCTCTCGAAATATCAACCCCCCCCCCCCCCCAAATCATTCATTCGATAAACCAACAGTCCCACTATTAGAAACGGGCTTCAAGTCAGCTAGAACGCGAGCAACGAGAATCATATCTAATATACCGGTTCAAAACAATCGACATAGGTATAAATGAAAACCCGGGAACCATCGCAATAATAAAATCACTGGCAAGCGTTTAACCTGTGGCACCGTATGTACAGCGGGAACCGGACCATTTAAATATGACGTGTTTTTGCAAAGCGAATCACGTAAATCTATTTGATGATTTTTTTTCTTTTTTTTTACTTCCTGACCATTCATCTTTTACCTGTCTTATCTTAATTATTTCTCCAAAACTTTCTTTCCTTTTTTTTCCTCCTGGATGTCACCAAACGTGCAGGCACGTCAGTGCACGCTTTTGTCCTTCCGGGCGCAGAATTGTAGACGCCATCGCCACGGACGTCATTGTAATTGTACTCACTCATCTCCCGCCCGCTTTCTTTCTTCCTTCCTTTTTTCTGTTTTTTTTTCTTCTGACATCGACACACCTGAGGGTGGCCTGAACTATACACATGACTGTTCGGTCCGGCCACGAAAACCTCTTCGTAGAGAGGGGAGGAATGGAAAGTAGGGGAGAGGAAGGGGGGGGGGGGGATAATGCTCGCATATGACGCACGTCGTCTGCGTTTCTTCCACTCTTCGGTCCGTTTCTTTCAGGTTCTCTATCTTTCCTGTCTGCTTTCTTTTTTTTTCTTATTCTCTCTACATTCTTTTCTTCCTTCGCGATTTTTTTTAAGGAAAAGCTCTCTCAGACAGGTATAAATAGAAGCTGGAATACAACCATAGGCATTCCTCATGAAGGCCGGTCTCCGGCTGAAACCTTGAATAAACGCTTTTCCCCTTTTTGTTGCCAATTCCGAGGGTCTACTACTCATCTCTGTCTTCATGCCTTCGGCCTAATCACCACCATGACTGAGCAGTTCTAGAAGCTCTACGTCGACAAGGGGTACCTGGCGTATACGTGAAAACCATAAACAACATATACAAAGATTGCACAGCCACACTATACCCCTACATGAGAGAAGCAGAGAAATACCGATCAGGAGAGGTGTGAGACAGGGAGATACAATATCCCCGATGCTATTCACTGCATGTTTAGAGGAAGTCTTTAAACGTCTAGACTGGGAAGAAAAGGGCATTCGAATAGACGGAGAATATCTAAACAATTTAAGGTTTGCAGACGACATTGTGCTCTTTAGCAATGATGGTGACGAATTACAAAACATGATTGATGACCTAAACAGGGAAAGCATTAAAATTGGATTAAAAATGAATAGGCAAAAGACCAAAGTTATGCTCAATAGCTTAGCTAAGGAACAGGAATTTAAAATCAACAATGAACCCTTGCAATGTGTAAACGAATATGTATATCTGGGACAGTTAATATCAGGAACTCCTACCCAGGAAAACGAAATTCTCCGTAGAATAAGGCTGGGCTGGAGCGCATTCGGAAGGCATTACGAAATCATGACCGGAAACTTACCGCTCTCATTAAAGCGAAAAGTATTCAATCACTGCATTCTCCCAGTACTAACGTACGGTGCAGAAACATGGAGAATAACGAAAAAACTAGAGATGAAACTAAGGAGCACGCAACGTGCAACGGAAAGAAAAATGATAGGGGTAACGCTAAGAGATAAAAAACGAGCGGAATGGATCAGAGAACAGACAGGAGTAGCCGATATTATCTTATCAATTAAAAGAAAGAAGTGGACCTGGGCAGGACATGTTATGAGGAGGAAGGGTAATAGGTGGACAGTAAGAGCGACGGAATTGAGACCACGAGAGGGAAAACGCAACAGAGGTAGGCAAAAGGTTAGATGGAGCGATGAAATTAAAAAGTTTGCGGGCATAAAGTGGAACCAACTCGCTCAGGATAGGGTAGATTGGAAATCGTTGGGAGGCCTTCGTCCAGCAGTGGACCTACACAGGCTGATGATGATGATGACTGATATATATATATATATATATATATATATATATATATATATATATATATATATATATGAGTGTATGTGTGTCTACGGAGCGTGACGGCAGCGGGCAACACCACCGGCGAAAATCTGCTTCCGGCGTCCATATCGTTATCGCCATAAAATGTCAATGAGGTGGCCATCTCGTATAGTTAACTGAGTTTGCTCGGAGAACGGGATGCGCGGCAGCGTTGCCCAGACTCGCCCTGTTGAATGTCTTGTCGATTTACCGTCCGCAGACTCCGCTTGCGGGGGCACCTTCAGCAAAGAGAGATTCCGGCTGGAAGGGCCGCCATCTGCAGGCGGTGCCTGCCTCTACCAACTGCGAAAGTTCGACGAGGCCGTGTGCCAGGTGCAGGTGCGATTTCAGCGCTTCTCCGTGGGCGATGGTGGTGAATGCAACAAGGGGCGCCTGCTGATTGCAGGACGCAGCTTGTGTGGATCCCGTGGTCCCGATTCCGTAGGTACGCTGCGTTTGCGTAACTCCACGCTGAAAAGACGCCGGCGCTCCGCGAAGGTGACGCTACGTTTTCGTACAAGATACTAACTTGTTACAGAGTGAATGCTGTGGTCAGCAGTGTTACTTCTAGTATTATTCAGCTCGACAGAATGAGGGACAAAAATTTTTTAATTGTCGCTTTCTGGACGTACAGCTATATTAGGTAGATTTAGTATTGCGGAAAATTTGTGCGTTAGCGTTTGCGAGTCACGCTCGCTAAATTTTTGCGGAGTGCTATTCGATAGCATTCCGTAACTCTTTAGTATAGCGCGAGACGACGACGCGCCGCACAACTCAAGGCACGCAAACCTTCGCTGCGCCATCTAAATGCGAATAGTGAAAGCGTCAAAACCGTAAGCCGTTGTTAGTAACTTAAAAAGCAACGCAAGCGCAAAAAGAATTATTAAAAAGATCATCGTGCAATAATAATTGCACAAGTGTTGCTGTAGTCTGACGAGGCAGAGTTTCGCTTTCGTTGTGCATGTGTAATGTGGTCAAACTAGAATCCACAGCGAAAAGATCGTTGTCTTCTCGAAGCGAAAACCAGCAACACGATTTATTGTGAATCAGCTAGTCCCACAACGCAGCAAAACGACACGACAGATGCGAAACGGGCAGCCGTCAGTTGTAGGGAGCCGCCATGTTCTTCACGCTAAACAAACTTAGCGAACGTTTTGCGTCTCCGCTAAATTCGGAAAATAGCGAGCGATCGCTAAACGCAAAGCTGGAATAGCGTGCGTACGCATGCGCAGTGTGACCCCGCTAAATTTTAGCGTTTAGCGGGGCGCAACTTAAGCTGCACTAAAACTCTCTATTAGCGTAATGAGGATTTCCGGCTTCTATATGTGTGGCTTTCTTTTCCTTTGTCAGCACTCAGTTTGGTACTTGTAAATTAAGGAAGCTCTTTCATCAGTACGACGCCAAAGACTTAACTTCATGTACTCTGATACAGCGCAGTGTACAGTTGGCACATGCTTTCCTACCGTCTTTGTTACTTTCCGCATCGAGAGGAAACATAAGAATAGATATCTTTTTGGCTTGTAGCGTGCCTGAGTGGCATCGGTAACTGCCTTGACACCCAAAGCTGTTGAGCTAAGCAAACGTATATCTAATGCTCAACTCTCATCCAGCTAGCTCCTTGTACGACCTCATAATTGTTTCCTATCCATCTATATTTATTTCTTTCTTTTCAGAAACATTTGACTTCGTTTCACAGACGCTTGCATTTCTCTACCAACCAGGGGATACAGCGCACCGAGACAAGTTTGTACTGGACATTTTTCAAGAAAAGTGCGATAAATAGAGAGCTGTTGGTAACCTCAAATAAACGATAACTGGTGGGCGTAGTGATGCGTTGTTTATAACGCTGACACATAGCGTCAGGGCGCTCTGGCAGGAGCATATTCAAAACATCGGCATCGCGACTGAACAGTGCACAAGAGGCGACAGTGTGCGATTAATCGAACGGGCATGGCGCTGATTAATAGTCAGTTACTGTGCTCTGTGAACTGCAGTTTAGAGACCAAATAATATTCTCAGAACGCATAAAGACAGCAATTCATAATAACCCGCTAGTCTAGACAGGTTATCGCACAGCACATATTTTACCGGAATTCTGTGATACGAAATACATTAATTATTCTGGTGAAGGGAGCGACAACTGGCGAGAACGCGTGAACGGACCTTCGTGCATTTGTAAAGAACCTGAAATTACAGAGATGGAATCGAGATCCCTTTCGCTATTTGAATTGGATTTCTATATTGCTACGGACCCGTACCACCGACCGTCAAGAGGCGAATAGGGAAAGAAGACGAGGAGGACGTTTTTTAGCGAGGCTTGCTCGCGCGGCTGCTTCATGGCCAAGCGCCTCAGCGTTCCTTTTTAAAATACAACTGTATATAGCCTCGCCTCTTGCGTCTTTCCACGTGTAGCGGCCGGGAATGTCGGCCGTCGGAGGCAGCGAGAAAGGAGACGTGACGCTGGTTTGGAGTTGCAGGGCAAAACTGGTTTTTATTTCCACTCCGTGCGAGTCACGAGAGCTCCCCTCGACGAGGGAGAGAAGGAGGCACCCCCGCGTTCTTCTACAAGAAAGAGGAAAGGGGGAAAAGAGGGGGGCCCCCGAGCAAGCAGACCCAGCATGCCGCCGGTGCTAATTCCTGGAGCCGTCGACGGCCGGCTGCATACGGGATAGAAAAGAATGCGGTGGTGCAGAGCAGCTTCCGCTACAAAGGCTCCCCCCCTAGATTGCGGAGCTTTTAAAGAAGGACAGCCGTTACGGGTTGAATAGTGAAAGGTCACAGTCCAATGGTTAGCACTGAAACCGTACGTGAGAGGCTGCTTGAATGGAAACCTCGATATGAGCAGGCTTGGCGCGGTCAACGGCGACGACTTCTCGTTTCCCCCGCACGTCGATTGCGATGGTTTTGTTAGTACGTCCCAAAACTTTGAATGGGCCATCGTACGGCGGAGTAAGGGGCGGCTTCGTTGCGTCGTGTCGCACGAACACATGGGTAGCAGAGTCCATGTCAGGAAAAGTGAAAACTTTCCTGTTGCGGGCGATGCGAGGTGCTGTTGGCCTGAGTTGCGCGAGCCATGCGCGCAGCTTCTCGATGTGATCGGAGGCTGTTGGGGCGGAAGGTGTCTGGTCGGAGAAGAATTCTCCCGGGAGGCGCACTGTTGAGCCGTAGACCATTTCCGCTGCGCTGAAGCCGAGGTCTTCCTTCACCGTTGAGCGTAGGCCAAGAAGAACGAGCGGGAGCTTCTCCACCCAGTGCTGGCGGTCGAGTTTCGCTGCCAGTGCGGCTTTGAGTTGCCGGTGTAAGCGCTCAACCATTCCGTTGCTGGCGGGGTGGTAGGCGGTTGTATGCTGCAGCTTCGTGCCGAGGAGCGTTGAAAGTGCGGAAAAGAGGTTGCTCTGGAATTGCCGTCCCCGGTCAGTTGTTATGCGGGCGGGGCAGCCAAAGCGGGACACCCATGTTTGAATGAAGGCCTGCGCGACGGTCTCAGCTGATATGTCCGCAATTGGTATAGCTTCGGGCCACCGGCTGTACCTGTCGATGCATGTGAGCAGGTACCTAAATCCTTGGCAGGGCGGTAGTGGTCCCACGAGGTCGAGGTGAACGTGGTCAAACCGCGACTCAGGAGTCCGAAATTCCTGTAGTGCAGCCCGATTGTGGCGAGTCACTTTCACTTGCTGACACGTTTCACATGTCCGAGCCCATCGTCGTACGTCCGCGTTGACTCCGGGCCAAACGAAGCGTTGCGTTATCAACCGCTGGGTGGCGCGGACACCTGGGTGGCTGATGGAGTGGAAAGTGTTGAATACCACTCGGCGAAAGTTCAGTGGGACGAAAGGTCGTGGTGTCGCCTGGGAGGTATCGCAGGTTATTGTGCTCTGCACGTAGGGAAGTGCAACCTCCGAGAGCACGAGTGAAGATCCCCCTCCCTTCAGTCTTGTCAACTCGGGGTCGTCCCTCTGAGCTGCGGCCATAGCTTCGAAGTCCAGGACTTCTGTGCCGGAAGCGTTGACGCGAGACAAGGCGTCAGCTGCTTCGTTTTCGACCCCGGGAACGTGGCGGATGTCTGTAGAAAACTCGGAGATGAATGAGAGCTGACGGATCTCTCGTTCTGAGTAGGAGGAACTGTTGTTTTTGAATACGTAGGTGAGGGGCTTGTGGTCTGTCAAGATGTAGAACTCGCGGCCTTCGAGGAAGTAGCGGAAATGCTTAATGGAACAATAGATTGCGAGCATCTCCCTTCCAAAAGTGCTGTACCGTGCTTCTGCAGGCTTCAGACGTTTCGAAAAGAAGCCCAGTGGCTTCCACTGGGCGCCCTCCTGTTGTTGCAGCACTGCTCCGACCGATGTGGAGGAAGCGTCCACCATGAGGCGTGTAGGAGCTTCAGGCCGTGGATGAATGAGGAGGGTAGCCGCGGCTAGCTCGTCCTTAGCTTTCTGGAAAGCGTTCTGGTGTTCGTCAGACCAACAAAATTCTGGTGCCTTTTGGTCGTCTCGGCGCAGCAGGTCGGTCAATGGCTGGAGCACTCGAGCACAAGACGGAATGAAGCGCCGGTGGAAGTTTACGAGCCCGAGGAACTCCCTCAGCTTGCGAAAAGATGTTGGAGCTGGAAACTTCTTGACGGATTCCACCCTCGATTCCAATGGCATAATGCCCTCAGCAGTGATGTGGTGAGTCACGTTATGTTTCACCGGCTGTTCCGTGTTGCGGGGCTTGGTGAGCGAGGGGAATTCGGCCAGGACGTGGTGGTAGGCTGATACTGGCTGGAAGGCGCAGATGCCAGATGAGCAGATGTTTGACTCCAAACCACGTACTTTGAGGGATGTGTTGTTATCCTTGAGGCAACGGTCACGTACGCTCACATCCAGGTTGAAGTGGCTGAGAAAATCTGCTCCGAGTATGGCGAAATTAACATCCGCCACCACGAACACCCAGCGAAACAGGCGCCTGAGTCCGACGTCTATTGTCAGCGAGCGGAAGCCGTACGTAGCGATGGCAGTGTTGTTCACCGCCTGCAGCGACGATGTGTTCTTGCTACGTCGGCGATCCTCGGGGGTTGCCGGGACAATAGAGATTTCGGCTCCCGTGTCGACTAGCAGGCGCGAGTTGCTTACGCGGTCGACAACGAAAAACAGGCGGCTGGGTGGAGGGCCGATGTCGTAAGCCGCCGTTAACGACTGGCCGGAGCGTTTCCCGGAAACGAGCAAGGTTGAGTGCAGCGGCTAGCACCCGTGCCGAAACGACGGTGGTACCAGCAAACTCCGTCCTGTGTATCTCGTGCATGGCTTCTCTGGGAAGAGCTTGGGTGTCTTGAAGGGGATCGGTTGCGTCGTTGCTCGTCCTGTTGGGGGGCGCCAGATAGCACAAGTTTCTGTATGGTCTCGGTAAGGTGTTGCAGTTTCTCCTCAAGGCGCGACAGTCGATCTGGTTGCTCTTGTGTTCTTGCAGCAGCTATGGGCGCAAAGGTTGGAGTTGAGTATTCCGTGATGCGATCGGCAAGTTGCGCTAGTTGATCAAGGGACGTCTCATTTGAACCCGCAAGAACCACGCGCACCGACTGGGGGAGCCGTTGCAGGAAAAGTTCACGAAGAAGTGGGAGCTGGCCGTCCTGACGCGCGTGCATACCGAGTAGTTGCCGCATACGGTGCAGCAGTTGGGAAGGTCGTTGGTCGCCCAGCTCTTCGCGACACAAGAGCTGCTGCAGTCTGCTTTCTTCAGGCGCCTCGAGGCGGTCCAGCACCGTCTTTTTGAGGGTGTCATATTCTTCTTGCGCGGGGGGTGAAACCAAAATGTCGTCGATAGCGTCGGCGATTTCGGGGGGCAGGGCTGCGACGACGTGAAGATATTTTGTCGACTGCGAGGTGATATGCCGGAGCTGAAAACGGGCCTCCACTTGGCTGAACCAAACTCTTGGATTTTTCGGCCAAAAATTTGGTAGCTTCAGTTCTGTGGCGATGACCGCAGGCGTGGAGGCAGCAACGTTGTCGTCGGAGCTCATCGCGGCGTGTTCGTTAAAGCGTTCGGGTCACCAATTTTGTAGCGGCCGGGAATGTCGGCCGTCGGAGGCAGCGAGAAAGGAGACGTGACGCTGGTTTGGAGTTGCAGGGCAAAACTGGTTTTTATTTCCACTCCGTGCGAGTCACGAGAGCTCCCCTCGACGAGGGAGAGAAGGAGGCACCCCCGCGTTCTTCTACAAGAAAGAGGAAAGGGGGAAAAGAGGGGGGCCCCCGAGCAAGCAGACCCAGCATGCCGCCGGTGCTAATTCCTGGAGCCGTCGACGGCCGGCTGCATACGGGATAGAAAAGAATGCGGTGGTGCAGAGCAGCTTCCGCTACACACGTAACATCTTTGGTGGAGGTGCTGGGTAACCTTCTCGACACGGAGCTTCGCAGTGGACGCTTTCTCGAGCCTACCTTCATGGCTCCAGAAGATACCTCGTCCACAGGGGATGCAGCGCCCACCCCAACACCTGCTGCCAATACGACCTACATCACTGTCGCCCCCCCTCGTGACCCTGGCATTTTCTCTGGCACCAATGGGCAAGATGTCGAGAAGTGGCTCAAGCTCTACGAACGCATCAGCACAACTAACCGGTGGGACCCTACTATCATGCTCGCGAACGTCATATTTTACCTCGGCGGCACCCCTCGTGTCTGGTTCGAAACGCACGACATGGAGCTTACCAGTTGGGATGCGTTCAAGGACAAGATTCGGGAGCTTTTCGGTAACTCTCACGGTGACCAACTTGCAGCGAAACAGACGTTATCCACCCGTGTACAGACGTCAAGCGAGCCTTACGTGATGTACATTCAGGACGTTTTGGCCCTCTGCCAGAAAGCTGACGCGCGCATGACGGAACAAGAGAAGGTTGCCCATATCCTCAAGGGAATTGCAGATGACGCCTTCAACCTGCTTGTATTTAACAACGTTTCGACAGTTGATGCAGCGATCAAGGAATGCCGGCGCCTGGAACTCGCAAAAAGCAGACGTATCCCTCAACAATTTGCCCGCTTGCCCAACACCGCGGCGACGTCATCCTGTGCCGATGTTCCTAGCTCCAACGACACCACAGCTTGCAACGTTACTCGGATTGTGCGGCGAGAAATTGAGGCCGCTTATCCGGCAACCTTCGAGCTCAGCCCCTCCTCCACACCTTCGGTCCCGATCTCCATGATCCAAGCAGTTGTCCGCCAGGAGTTCGCCAACATGGGACTTCACTCGGTCTGCTCGACGCATCACCCTGACACCCGCCCATGTCGTAGTACGCCACTTCGTTCACCGCCTTCTTACCAGCCGCGTTTTCGCAATTCACCGGAGTGGCGCACTGCTGACGACAAGCCGATATGCTTCATCTGTCGTGGTATTGGGCACATATCCCGGTATTGCCGAAGTCGCTGGAACTCACCTGAGCCGAACATGTATCCTGGGTACTCACGACCAAACAGCTATTCCCGTCCCTATGCAGCTCGCGCCGATTACTCTGCCGCTCAACCTTCTGCACCCAGCCGCCCATATTCGCAATCACCTTCGCCCCAACGCCGTCAGTCACGCTCGCCTCAGCCCCGCCGCTCATATTCTCCAAGTTCCCTCGCACGCTCTCAACAGGAAAACTAGACGGTGCAGCGCCCGGAGGTGCCGCTGCATTGCTCTCTACGCCCCAAAAGCCTCTACTGACGATCCCGACCAATATGAACCTGCTTGATGTACAAGTGGACGGCGTTCCTGTCTGCGCTCTCGTCGACACGGGCGCCCATATATCTGTGATGAGCTCCGATCTTCGCAAAAGGCTGAACAAAGTTCTAACCCCCGCCGCGACGCACGCTGTCCGTGTCGCGGACGGCGCGACAGCTCCTGTAATTGGTATGTGCACCGCCCGCGTCTGCATCGCTGATCGTTCTACCGTTGTCCTTTTCACCGTACTCGACCGCTGCCCCCACGACGTCATTCTTGGCCTGGACTTCCTGCCTGCGCATTCCGCCCTAATAGACTGCTCAACAGGTACCCTCCGACTTGACCTGCCTCACCTGGACCCTGTAGAACCGCCCCCCAGTCGTCTCAGTTCGGCGGATTTCGTTCGCTTACCCCCTTCGACTCTGACGTACCTTGAGTTGATCTCAGACCCACCTGTGCCTGATGGTGACTACATCGCGACCCCTGTGACCCAGGCCCTCCTCAGTCGAGGTATTACCGTCCCGCGCACTGTTTTATCTATTACTTCGAATAGCGCCTGCATGCCTGTGGTCAACTTTGGCTTAACAACACAAGTGCTGCCACGAGGGATGTCTCTGGCGCAGATAAGCGCATTTGATGATTGCTCCATATCAGCTATCACAATGGAGCATAATGCAACCGACCCGACCACGTCTTCGCCATCTGCGACTTGTGTTATGCCAGATCTGAAGAAAATGATAGCTCCCGACCTCTCGCCAGAGCATGCTGACCAACTGTCCCGCATTCTCTTTTTCTACCGCGACATTTTCGACCTTAACGAGCGTCCTTTGGCCCAAACTACAGCCGTGAAACATCGAATAGATACTGGCGACGCCTCTCCTATTCATAGACGTCCGTATCGCGTATCTGCTGCCGAGCGTCAAGTCATTCAAGCAGAAGTTAAGAAAATGCTTACCAAGAACATCATTGAACCGTCATGCAGTCCATGGGCCTCACCCGTCGTATTGGTGAAAAAAAAAAGATGGCTCTTGGCGTTTTTGCGTGGACTATCGGCACCTCAACAAGGTTACAAAGAAGGACGTGTACCCCTTACCACGTATTGACGACGCCCTTGATTGCCTCCACGGTGCTCGTTACTTCTCATCTATTGACCTTCGCTCCGGCTACTGGCAGATTGCTGTGGACGACTTAGACCGTGAAAAAACTGCCTTTGTCACGCCTGACGGTTTATTTCAATTCAAGGTGATGCCATTCGGTCTTTGCAACGCCCCGGCTACATTTGAACGCATGATGGACTCCCTCCTTCAAGGATTCAAATGGTCCACATGTCTGTGCTATTTGGACGACGCTATAGTATTCTCCTCGACCTTCACGACACACCTCGAGCGCCTGTCAGCAATCCTGGACGTTTTTCGCCGAGCCGGTCTGCAACTTAATTCGTCAAAGTGCCACTTTGGCCGTCGCCAGATCACCGTGCTTGGGCACCTCGTCGATGCTAGCGGGGTACAACCGGACCCAGGCAAAATCTGTGCTGTTACGAACTTCCCTGTTCCCCAGTGTGCCAAAGACGTACGCAGCTTCGTCGGGCTATGTTCGTATTTCCGCCGCTTTGTCAAGAATTTTGCGACGATAGCCCGGCCACTTACTGAGCTCTTGAAGAAGGATGTTCCTTTTGTGTGGGGCGAACCACAGGCTTCGGCGTTTGCTCAGCTCATACGCCTACTTACAACGCCGCCCATATTGGCTGATTTTGACCCTTCTTCGCCAACCGAAGTTCGTACCGACGCCAGTGGCCACGGTATCGGTGCAGTATTAGGGCAACGACAGTGTGGCAGCGACCGCGTTATCGCTTACGCCAGCAGGCTCCTCTCACCGTCAGAACGCAACTACTCCATTACTGAGCGCGAGTGCCTGGCGCTCGTTTGGGCAGTCGCCAAATTCCGCCCATACTTATACGGACGATCTTTTTCGGTCATCACAGACCATCACGCGCTCTGCTGGTTGTCCTCTCTGAAAGACCCTACAGGACGACTTGGCCGATGGGCTCTGCGCCTCCAAGAATATTCCTATTCGGTGATCTACAAGTCCGGCCAGCTGCACAGGGACGCCGATTGCTTGTCCCGTTACCCGGTCGACAGGCCCGACGATGCGTCCGGCGATGTCAGTAGCATTTTTTCTGTCTCTGCCTTTACTAACATCGCAGACGAACAGCACCGAGATCTCTCTCTTCGAGCACTCATCGACCGTCTGCAAGCATCGCCGAATGACGCTTCTGTACGCCGGTACGTCCTCAAAGGCGGCGTTCTGTACCACCGTAACTTCCACTCAGACGGGCCCGAACTACTTCTAGTGATCCCCAGACAGCTACGTCGCACTGTACTCTTTGAACTTCACGACGCACCCACTGCAGGACACCTAGGTGTATCGCGCACGTACGACCGCATCCGCCGTCGCTTTTACTGGCCCGGCCTCGCTCGATCAGTCCGACGCTACGTTGCTGCCTGTGATTCCTGTCAGCGTCGAAAAACTCCTCAACCTGCTGGTTACCTCCAACCTATAGACATTCCCGTGGAGCCGTTCTTTCGCGTTGGGCTTGATCTCCTTGGCCCATTCCCAATATCATCCTCCGGCAACAAATGGATCACCGTCGCAACGGATTACGCCACTCGTTATGCCATCACGCGGGCTCTTCCGACCAGTTGTGCCACCGATGTCGCAGATTTTCTCCTGCGTGACATCATCTTGCTCCACGGCGCTCCGCGACAGCTGCTCACTGACCGTGGCCGCAACTTCCTCTCGAAAGTTATCGACGACTTATTACGTTCCTGCTCCACCAAACATAAACTAACAACCTCTTACCATCCTCAAACGAACGGTTTGACTGAACGCTTGAATCGAACTCTCACCGACATGCTGTCAATGTACGTCTCCAAAGACCACCATGACTGGGACGTTGCTTTGCCTTATGTCACGTTCGCGTATAATTCTTCCCGTCACGACACTGCCGGATTTTCTCCATTTTATCTGTTTTATGGACGCGAGCCGACCCTGCCCCTTGACACCACTGTTCCTCTGGCGGCCACCTCAGCGACCGAGTACGCGCGCGACGCCATTGCTCTAGCCGACCATGCACGCCAGCTCGCCCGTACTAGGCTGAAGGCTTCGCAAACCTCACAGCGCCATCTCTACGATGTCCGGCACCGCGACGCACACTTCTCGCCTGGTAACCTCGTACTCCTGTGGTCACCTTCCCGCCATGTCGGACTGTCTGAGAAGCTCCTTTCAAAGTACACAGGGCCTTACCGTGTGCTTCGCCAAGTGACGCCCGTAACCTTCGAGATTGCCCCGGTCAGTGCCTCCTCGCCCTCTCCTGTCGGGTCCTGCGACACAGTGCACGTCAGTAGGCTCAAGGCCTACCACACTGTTTCCGAGCCATGACCATCCACACGCCGGGACGGCGCTTTTGACGCCGGGGGGGGGGGGGGGGGGGGGTAGTGCTACGGACCCGTACCACCGACCGTCAAGAGGCGAATAGGGAAAGAAGACGAGGAGGACGTTTTTTAGCGAGGCTTGCTCGTGCTGCTGCTTCATGGCCAAGCGCCTCAGCGTTCCTCTTTAAAATACAACTGTATATAGCCTCGCCTCTTGCGTCTTTCCACGTAACAATATTTAAATTGAGCTTCAAGATCGCCGTGACTCAAACGTCGCACAGTCTGGTGGTGAAGCCTTGCTACTGCGTTCTGGAGTCTTTAAATTGCTGTACGTCTCCTGCTGCTGTTCATGTGACCATAACTGGTGTTTAAAATTGGAGTCGCTACATAAAAACGCATCCGCGACCTATAGTTTCCTTAATACGCATTAAAATGAATCGACGCTGAGAAGCGGCGCTGCCTTCGCGGCAACCAAAAACCCAATTAAAAGCTTTGCCGAAAACTTGCTTTTAACTGCGGCGAGTGCACACAGCGTCTCCCAGATGTTGTGCGCATGCGCTCTATCGCGCCAGAACATGGCACAAGCACACCCGACGGCTGTAGGCCACTGTTTGCTATATTTGCTCAAGCAAAAAATTCTGATAAGGAAAATATGGGATGGTCCCTCTGTCAGAGGAATCGGTATAACACGAAAGCGATATGTTTCTTAACCTAAACACTGGAATGTTTATTGTACATCGATGGACTTGCCCACTGCTATCAGTGTTTCGCTGGCACGGTACCGTTTGATGTGCATGAACCCACGTTCACGCATCGCCTCCATAACATCTATGACCGTGACCATCCCCTTGTGGTAGCTAAAGTAGTTCACGTAATAGCATGGCACCGTAAATAGTGAATGCCTCGGGATAAAGGCATTTCATGTTCATTGACGCCACAATTATCCGTCAACGTCGCTACCGTACTCGGACACTTAAAGCAGCAGTTTGTTTGTTTGTTTGTTTTTTTGTTGCCATCATACTCGAAGAGTAGATGGAGACGGCGTGGAAACGCCATATGCAATGAACGGCGCGCTTTGAAATGGACGTGAACGGTGCCGTCATCCAGGAGAGGCGAAATAAAGCCACGGCCGGGCTGGAAAGGCGTGCGTGCCTCTCCAGTCCGGCCGTCGCTTCACTTCGCTTCTCCTTGATGGTGGCACCGTTCTAGGCAAAGCGCGTCTCGATGTGCGCTTGAAGAGCCGGACGAACGCATCGAGCAAGAGTGAAAGATACGAGACACGAAAGAATGCAAGCCGCGCTCGCATGGCTTAAAAGGAAGGGGGGGGGGGGGGGGGGACGTGTGCCGATGGCGCAGTGGAAGAGCATCGGTCAGCTCTCGTCGTGGAGCCGGGAGCTGCTAGTTTGATTCCCAGTTCCCTGAGCAGCATCAGAGATTTTTTCTGTGTGTTTTTCTTTGTTCTTACATGTATGCTTTAACGCATCACTTCCTTTACGGAAGTGACGTAGTGGGGTCACGGTGGACCCGGGCATAAAACACTTTCGTGTTAAAATGTCCCAGGGCTTTTTTCCCACTGTCATACTGCATGATTGCATGCCATATTGCGCGAGCGGCAAGTTTTCCACTGGAATTAAAATGACAGACACCTTAAAAATTGGTTGTCGATCACATTACGCATACGTTAGCTTATTCGCTAATCTCACTGCCCGAAAAAATGCGAGTTCTTGTATTTTACCTACCAACGACTGAGTTGGCCACGCAGGTTTCCTCCTAAAGCAACCAGCCGACAGAATAATTGCCCTTATACAATGTGCTAACAAGTGTCCATCAGTGCATACATTAACCAACATCAATGATTATATTTGACCATCACTGGCCATTCTACGAACAAAAAAAGAACTTCACGTAGTACAATCATCATCGGCATAATAAAGGAGCGTAAGATCACAAGAACCACTCAGATATGTAGTGGAAGCCTAATGATATCACATTCCTTATCACCAGCTCGCCATTCCCAGAAGAATCGATTCAACACACCTCCTTACAGAATAAAATACCAGCACTGGGAGTGCGCCCCGACTGAGCTGACCTTGGCCGTAGGATCGCACAACAATCTGAGCGAGCAACTCGAGGCCGAGAGTTTAACTCAACTAAAATGGCTCAGGCCCATGTCTTCGGGTAAGGCACCTGTAATAGGCTGCCTCGGGTACACTCAGCACTACGAATTCCTTTGAACCGCAAAAGAACATGTTTCCCCATTTCAACCATAACCCAAGTATATACCTTTGATTTCACGAAACATGCACCCTGGTGCCTCCGCAGTCTCCTTGAATGCTTGAGTATCATATATGCCACAAAGGCCTCGCTAGCACACACTACGCGTGCCATTTATAGAGGCCACGTGGTTATGTCTCAACTCCCCTTACATCCTACCCCAGACAAGCTAATGGCTGTAACAGCGGTCGTCCAACGCATCTTAGGCAACAAAGGCTGTAATGTGTCTGAAAAACATTCATATTCACGAACCAATTGTTCTCTATTCGAAGACCCACTGAATAAAACATCTGATTACTTATTCGAAAGTTTTCAACATCACTGATTAACATTATCCTGATCCAAAAAATTGAGATTTACAGAGGCGTCAAAAATTAAATGCGATGGAAAAATGTGTGTGATAACCAGACTTGCACGTAACGCGTTACAGCTAAAGGAGTATACTTGAAATCAGTTACAGCTTATAGTAACTTTGTAACGCTTTAATTACTTTCTTTAGGCAGTAACGATCATTGTAATTCAATTACTTATCCACGCAACCGATCATTAAATTATAGATTATATTTTACTGCACAGAGCTGATTGTGGTTCGGTTAAGGAAAGGACGCTAATTTCTGCAGCCCATGTCGGGAGCACGGCTAAGCGTTCGTGGGAGTAGGGACTGAAACAAAGGAGAGAAAAGCCGTAGTGGAGGGCTTGGGAAATTCGGACCACCCGGGGTTCTTTAAAGTACACTGGCAACGCACAGTTTCGATGGAGGCGAAAATGATGATGATATGTAGTTTTTATTGGCGCAAGGGCCAAGTGTGGCCAAAGAGCGCCATTTCACGGATGTGATGATAGCGGTGACTCGTGAGCTACAATGCCAGCCATCGAAAATTGCACCGCCGAGGCCGTGATAAAACCCGCGTTTTTTGTGTGGCATCCGAGCACCATAACCACTACACCACCGTGGCGCACGGTAGCGCTGCGCAGTCATATAGCACAATGTGTTCGTACTGGATACAACACAGCACTTCTGTCTGTAGTGTGTCAGTGGAGAGAGTCTTCAGGAATGCAGCGGACTTCTTCACGAGGAAACACGCGAGAATGAGCAACGCAAACTTCGACAGACAAGTGCTGTCGGAACCGAACAACGTATAGAGTACAAAAATACATGAAATGTATCATGCGGAACGCTTATTTCAGATATAGCGTGACATAAAGAGCGATGCCACGGCGAAATCGCATCGGTAAAATCAGTACCTGAACGTATGCACACGCCTCAAATTTTTAACAGCGTAAACTGCTTAAGCTAACCAAACTTCGTCCTGTCACAAAATATGACCTTGATATGACCTTGTCTCAGCCATGCTCAGATACGTGCCGCCAGTACTACCAGCATTACCCTGTGCACCCAGCTTCATATTTCACCGATGTTTGTCTCCATAGTTTGCACCAGGCCTTCAGTGCTGCCTTACGTCAGGAACACCTCGACCTCAGAAGACCTTTCTGTGTCGCCTGTGGCGTGGCGTTGACTTCACAAATGCCTGCACATTTCGTAGTGGAATGGCAAACGACCCTACGTGTGAGAACTGTCGCTGCGACGAAACGATATCTCGTCTTTTATGTGAGTATCCCCGTTTCAGTGGCTCCACAAGAGAAATACCGCTGCTTCTAGACAGACTTGACAGGAGCCCTTTGTCCGAGGAACGAGTGTCGGGACCCTGGCCAGGACCATCGTCAACACGGAAAGCGCTGAACACGTTGTTGCGATTTTTAAGGACGAGCGCTTTAAGGGACAGATTTTAAATATTGTCTCGTTCTTTCTCTTTTACTTTTTTTCTTGTCGTGTCTCCTTCGTATTATCTTTTATTCCGCTTACCCCTTTTCCGTATACGGCAAAGTGCACTTAGCGTCCTTCTGAATGAGTAAAGTTGGAAACATCAATGTGTAAATGCAGTGCTGCAGCGATATCGTGTCGTGATAAGTGGTTGTGAGCATGAAGGAAAATAGCAGACGTCTTTCGCTTGAAAAACATATATCTTTTATTATGTGCATAAAAAATAAACATTTTTTGTCACGGTCACGCAAGTAATCATGCGAAGAAAGCGATGCGTTTCAGTTCAAACGTTTACTTAATGTAGGCTTGTGTCAGATATCACGATAGTACTCATACAGTGTATACAGTCGCGTAACTTGACTAACTGAGCCAGTTAAATGTCCTGCGTTCCATGGAGCATGACATGCAAGGCATTTAAACGCAAGTATGCGTGTAAGTGATACTGCGGAGTGCACAAGCTGCATTCTACTTCAACTCAGTGTACGTAACAGTCCATTTTTGTTGCAACCAATAGTGAAAAATGAGCGATAACACAATACTAAACTCTTTCAGTCACGTAACAGCGATGCCAACAATGTAAACAGGCGAGAACTTAAGTATTGAAAAAAAAAAAGAAACAGACGGAGAGAACGCCGAGGAAGTCAGACTGTCAGGCTGGGTGGTGTCAGTGCCCCGTTGAATGGCATATCACGCTTCCTCCATGAACAATAAAAACGTTTTTCCTGCTTCCTGCACTGACGTGAGATTGAAGTACGCATGTATTTCCGTTTGACTGCAATTAATACTTTTATTTGGCTATACAATTACCTCAAACTGCTCACAACAGAGTGCCGCTTTGTACATTTCAATGCGCGTCAGCAAAAGCCTATCCACACACGCGGTGACGGTGCTGCCACCTACACGTCGATCTCGAGGCCAAAAGCCGATAGCATCGCTTTGCGTCACCTTTGGTGCCTCCTGCGGTGTGACTGGCTCGTTGAAGAAGCCGGAGGCCTGCCCTGACTTTTCCAGTCTGTTCAACCAGCCAATCACCACTGCAGGAGACAAAAACCGGCGACACATAGGCTACGAATGCGATACCATCGCCTTTAGCGGCACATCTCAGAGTACGGTGCCAGTACAACACGCAAACGCATTTTCTCAGAGCAGGTTGCTACTGTTTATGTACTCGACGCCATCTAATGCGTGCGATTTTCTTTTTCTTTATGAGATTACCTCTGGTTTCTACACAGCACGTACTTTTCTTTGAGTGCTCTCATACACACCATAAGTGCTCTAAGCCAACGACTATAATGACTGAGCACGATTTGATCATGGGGCATGCGACAGCAGCTACTACAGAATAATTTCGACCGCCTGACCTTTTTTGTGCGCCTATTCCGCGGATGTTCTAGCGTTTCGCTCCCGTAGAAATGAGACAGCCGTGGCCGGAACTCGAACCCATGTTGTCGAGGCTAGCAGTGCAACATACGAACTTGCAACACCTGCAAGGTGCTTTTGCCAAAAAGCAGTGATCTTCGTATGCGGCGACAACTTTCTGAATTGCTAATGCATGCACTTTGCGTGTACGTGTGGCACGCAAATTAACTTCAGATACTTCAGCTAATGCCAATGCCTTCAATCGCGCACTTACTTGTTGCTCTGAATGCAAGACCATTAACTAAAGGCCGAGCATTTTTAAGTGCAAAAATGTACTGTTTTGTAACATACCATAACAATAATGTTACTTGTCAGTGACGCTGATTTGTTTTCGAAGCGTTAATGCACAACAATGATTAACAACACCGTCATATCTCTTTATCTGATAAAGCACATCTAGTTTTTTTTTTCCTTCCAGGCTGACAGCGTTGTATCTTTACGAGATCCCGAATAATTTCTCCACACCAGTGATTGGCGATTGATTGATTGATTTGTGGGGTTTAACGTCCCAAAACCAGCTCCGATTATGAGAGACGCCGTAGTGGAGGTCTCCGGAAGTTTCGACCACCTGGGGTTCTTTAACGTGCACTGACATTGCACAGCACACGGGCCTCAACATTTCGCCTCTATCGAAATGCAGCCGCCGCAGCCGGGATTCGATCCTGCGACCCTCGGATCAGCAGCCGAGTGCCATAACCACTAGACCACCGTGGCGATTCACTGGTGGAGAATCAAGCATACAAAACTCTGCTTAATTGACAGACAAGAAATGTTCTTGCTCGTCTGAGTATTCTCACTATTGCTTCGTATATAGCATTATCAAATTGTTGAGATCTCAAATTTGCGCTGAAGAGAAGTGCAGTAAGAGGCTGGCTTAATTAATTTAAATATCATACAAATGTTGCTAAGCTCACGTACAGTAGATGGCACAGCATGGAAGATAAATATTTTGCAGCCTGCTGCATGCCGATCTTGATCAATGTATGAAAAAATCGATAGGCGGAACAACTTAGCAAACCAAACTAGCATTGAATGACAAGATTTTGCTGAAGAAAAGGCATCTTATGTGGAAGGCACGAGTACCAGCGCTATACTATACTGCCATGTTTCCAGAAGCACCTCATCGCGCGAGCCTTCCGCCGTGGCACAGGTGTGTTAGTGAACAAAATTCGATTTCAGAAAGTAAAACTTGTCAGAAATATCGTAAACTACGACTTTCCTAACGCCTATACACGAGAGCTCGAACTGATTTTTTTTTTATTCTTTTACGAGAACACTATGCAAACGGGGCCCAATGACAGAGTGTTCACTCTTAAAGGCGAAGCGTAAACATTCTCCAAAGCTTTCCTTTTTTTTTTTTTGGTGGGAGTAGTTTTGTCTGAAAAATATGCATGAATTCAGAAATATGTGAGCCAGTAAACGCATCGTGTCATATTAAACATACCTGGTGCTTGACGTTGTAGTCGGCGTCATGCATAGTAAGGTAGCACCACTGTTATGACATCGGCTTGGTCGTATAGGTGCAGCTGGGACTATCTGGTTCGGGTGAGTTAGCCTTCCTGGTGCAACATTAGCTTCCCTGGCGTCGCTGTAGAGTACGAAGTCGTTGCATATTTGCCAGGGCGCATAAAGATGGCAGGACGCCAGGAGTACCCTAGGAACAGAAAATATCGAAACTTGAAGGATTCAAGCAATGAAGCTTGTTGAGCATAAAGACAAAGCGGCACAAGATTGAACGTGTGCACGAAGCACTGCGTTCGTTGAAGTGCTTTTATTAACTTCATCTGATGGTCTTATAAAATTCATCCTTTGACACTATTCCTTTGACCCATGGTATAAAGGGACAGCAACTAAGAGAGCTGACATTGAGATATATATACATCATTGGCATGCCACGTTTCGAGCAACAAAAAAGTAAACTATGCGAGAACACGTGTGCACATATAAGTGAGAAAAAGAGGCGATGACCCTTCTTAGCTATCTGGCGCTATAATCTACTTCAGCAGCGACAACACATCCCAACTTACAACCAAAATATGAAATAATAATATGGGATACGATAACAGAAATGAAGAATCCACAGTGAAAATAACAGTCGTGCAAAACACGGATACAAGGGGAAAGAAGTGGACAACACGAACAGGGCGAAGTAACAGCGGTCCTACACAATATTTACAGCAGATCTGCAGCCGGACCAGACGGCATTACAAACAAAATTCTAAGAAACCTTGACAATGATTCCATCAGATTCCTCACAGATTATTTTAATGAACTCTGGCAAAAAGGGGAATACCCGGAAGAGTGGAAGAAGGCTACCACAGTCCTTATACCTAAACCGGGGAAACCGCTAGGTCTGGACAATCTTCGACCGATTTCGCTTACATCATGTTTACGAAAGGCAATCGAGCATGTCATTCTCAATAGGCTCGCGAGGTATATTGAGCAGAAACATCCTTCCTTATAACATGATCGGCTTTCACCCCGGTTTATCGACCCAAGATGTTATGCTTTTGTTCAAGCAGCAGCGTATACAGGTAAGCCCGATACACACAAGAGCATTTCTTGGACTAGATGTAGAGAAAGCTTTTGACCGAGTAGCACATAAAGCCATTCTGGAGGTCCTTTCTGAGCTGGGACTAGGGAACAGGCTATTCAATGTCATCAAGTCGTTTCTCAGTAGTAGACGGGCAATTCTTACATTGGGAGAACTAAAATCAACAGAAAATAGCCTGAGCTGCAGAGCAACCCCACAAGGTGCAGTACTATCACCCATGCTGTTTAACCTCGTTATGACCAGGGTTGCAAAAGAACTAGAGCAAATCGAAGGCATAAGCTTTGCGATATATGCAGACGATGTAACCATATGGAGCGCAAATGGCAATGCGGGACAAACGGAGACCAGACTTCAGGAGAGTGTTCAAGCTGTGGAGAACACATTATGCAAAATGGGGTTGACGTGCTCGGCCAAAAAATCGTAACTATTGATACTAAAGCAAAGAGGCAGGGGCAGGAGACCTAAAGGATATGGCCCCGCAAAAGAGCCTAAAATCACTTTAAAATGTCATGATGGATCTGAAATAAAACAAGTGGATAAGATTAGAGTATTAGGCTATCACATCGAAGCGGGTGGCAGCAACCTCACTACTATACAAAATATCTCGAATAAAGTAGACGAAGCCATCAGGCTACTAAGGAGAGTCACAAACAGACACAGGGGACTGGGAGAAGACAGGGCACTGAGACTAGTTCACGCCTTCGCCCTCTGTCACTTCACATATGTAGCAGGCCTCTTTCAATGGACGGTCGCAGAGCGAAACAAGCTCAATATACTGATCAGAAAATTAATAAAGACTACCCTTGATGTGCCCATCAGCACATCAAACGAAAGACTACTGGGACTAGGGGTACATAACAACTTTGAGGAGATAGCGGAGGCACAACAGATGGCACAACTTGAAAGACTAACAAAGGCACGTGCTGGGAGGGCCATACTTAAAGCAATAGGGATGGATCCTAACAGGTCGTGCGACCCATGGGAGGCTGAAGTGGAACTTAGTACTGAGCTGAGAGAAGTGATCAAAACCACTCCTCTCCCGAGGAACATGCACCCGGAACACAATATCAACAGGAGGATAGCGAGGGCACAAGCCCTACTGAAAGAATTGAAAAGATAGGAGATAGATAGGACAATGAGAAAATAAGGTTGACGTAATCATATATACATTGCATCATACATACAACGCCAGAACGATACCATGGACGAGTGGGATTGTCGGTGCGTATTCATGCTGAAACAGCGCAAAGAACACACGGAAGAAACGCATAAGCTTTTACTTGCTTTCACTTTTATTTCTTTATTTTTTCATCTTTTTGAACCAGCCATCACAGCTTCCCCCATGTGCGACTAGCTATAAGTCACAGACTACACCCCTCCCCACCCTACCCTTTCATTTCCCGTGTTCAAGTCTAAAGAATTATATTATGGACTTCGGATAAAACGGAGGCCTTTTGTTGGAAAATCATGGTCCATCAATTAAGCGTCAACTGTACCATGAAAAAAACATGGCCAGTTATCACGTGCATTAATGGCGCAACGGAGTTTCCTTTTTTTTTTTTCTGGTGGTTTTTTAATGCTCTGACGTGCGCTGACAGGCGAGTGGCTTTATTTCTGGCTGTCAAAAAGTAAGTGACCACACATGTTCAGCTCAAGAGAACCAGAACAGCCAACGTTTCTGGTAAGGATAAAATCAAAAGTATGAATTAACAGGACCCGACAAAACGGTGCAATTTCAATTAGCCTGCTTTTAAATAGGACGAACCAGCAAATTGAAATTTGCTTGGATTAACTGAAAGTTTGAATTAACAAGGGCCTGCCCCGTCGCGGTGCTGTAGTGGCTATGGTACTCGGTTGCTGATCCGAGGGTCGCGGGATCGAATCCCGGTCGTGGCGGCTGCATTTCGATGGAGGCGAAATGTTGAGGCCCCTGCACTGCGCAATGTCAGTGCACGTTGAAGAACCTCGGGTGGTCAAAATTTCCGGAGCCCTCCAGTACGGCATCTCTCGTAATCACAGCTGCTTCTGGGACGTAAAATGCCAGAAATAAATCAACTATCAGGAGTCTATAGTGCAATAATTGCTGGGGTTTCACGCGCGCCAGAACCACAATATGTTTGTTTGTGATTAACAATATTATTATGAGACAACAGGCAGTAGAAGGCTCCCTCCAGTTTATATATATATATATATATATATATATATATATATATATATATATATATATATATATATATATATATATATATGATGAAGGCCGGCTCTGATGAAGGCCAGTCCACCGGCCGCAACGTCAGTAAACTTATATTCTTTTTGTTAATCGTGTGAATCTCTTCTTTTGAAAATATATATATATATATATATATATATATATATATATATAGAGAGAGAGAGAGAGAGAGAGAGAGAGAGATGAGTAGTAGACCCTCGGAATTGGCAACAAAAATGCGGAAAGCGCGTTTCCGCCGGAGACCGGCCTTCATCAGGAATGATGAAGGCCGGTCTCTGGCTGAAGTGTTGAATAAACGCTTTCCGCATTTTTGTTGCCAATTCCGAGGGTCTACTACTCATCTCTGCATTCACGCCTCCGGCCTATTCACCACCATGACTGCTATATATATATGTATATATATAATCTCAAAAAAAGTTCTTCCTGGCTATCGGGATAAATATACCATCAGAAAGACACAGTGACAAACATAGGATTTATTCTGACGTTTCGGTTGGAGGCCAGCCTTTTTCAAAGATGAAAGTTTCTCATGGGCGCATGGTCTTTAAGTACACTTCACGAACATGCATAATGGGGGGTGGAAAGGGGAGAGTTCACAAAAAAATAAATAAATAAAAGAAGGGGGGGGTGGGGGGGTTGGGATACAGATGTGTGTCCAGGAAGCAAAGGCCAGTCGGTTCAAGCGGATATGTTCTGACGCGGCAGATTTTGCCTCCAACTGTGAACAACTAAGCAAGGACCTCACTCGTCAACAATACCCGCCGTCTGTCATCAATGATGCCATCAAGAAATCTAGCGAGCAGGACCGCCGTTACTTAATAAGCAAACCAAAATCTGATTCCGTAAACACCACTCCAAATCTCATTCTAACGTATTCAGCCTCACCCCCTAACATAAACAGTATCCTTAAAAAGCACCACAACATCCTTCTCGAAAGCGACAAGTTGAAAAGCGTCTTCCCTGAACCTCCACGTGTTGTCTACAGACGGGCGCGAAATATCAGAGACATTGTAACGTCATCTAAGGTGAACACTCCTAAATTCACAGGCAGCGGCCCCTGCAACAAACCTAGGTGCAAGCTATGCCCGATGATGAATAGAACCTCCACAGTAAACAGCACTGCGTCGCCATTCTTTTACCAAATAAGAGGAAATTTTGACTGCGACAGCTCAAATATTGTCTACCTTCTTGAATGCACCATGTGCAACGCCCAATACATTGGCCAAACTGAGACTCCATTCAGGATAAGAATAAACAACCACAGGGCACATATAAAGACCCTGCCCCACCTTCCTCTCTCCAACCACGTAAATAATCTTAGTCATCCCTTCCATACATTCACAGCTGTGGTGCTCCAATCTGATTTCAAAACGCATTATGACCGGGAGGTTCGCGAATCTTACCTTATTCACAAATTCAATACTGTGTCTGGTGGCATCAACGAAAGTACAGGCCGACTATCTTGCTTGCCCTGTCAGGCAACTAAACCAATTAACGACGCAAGCGACTGTCTTTAATATTTTATATTCCTTTTTATCATTATTGTTGTTTCTTTAGGGCTCCACATGCAAATCTATGTGCACTATGAACTCCCGGAACTCTTTCCTCTCTTTTTTGCTTTCTCTCTCTCTCTTTTTTTTCTGGTGCACATTCATGGCGCTCCTGTTAAGATGCAGAAATGATGGTCGATTTCATTCTGTACGCATTGTTAATTTTTGTGTGTGTCCCGATTCTTTCTCATTGCATTTATTTTCGCTTGTTACCTCACGATATTTGGTTCCCCATCATGTTTATTGCTGTCTTTCTCTTATTGTTGTCTGATATGTTTTGCTCATTTCACACTGCACGCGCACAAGGTGCAAATAGTCTTGTGTGCCCTCGGCGCTCACTCGGGCAGTGTCTCCTGTTGGGATGCGGAACTGATTGTCGATGTCCACCTGTTTTATTTTATTCCTGTTGTTAATTTCTTGTTTGCTCTGATTTCATTTATTTTCATGTATTATCTTAGGATATTTAATTCCCCATCATGTTTCTTGTTGTCTTTCTCTCATTTTTATCTGGTATATTTCACTCAGACCGCGCCGCGCACGCAAGGTGCAGATATGTATTGTGCCACCTTGGCTGAGCATAGCGCACGTTCGCTAGAGAACGGGTTCCACAGAGTATGACTCGTCAAACTAAACGACTCTCCTTTCTGTGTGATGTTTTCTCTTCTTTTATTCTTTTTTTATTTTTCTCTTTTTTGTGTGTGTGTGTGTGTGTCTGTGTGTACATATGCCTTTAACGAACCAAACCATTCAAGGTTGTTCGCGGATGCGCTACATTTTTTTTTCTATCCTCCATTTTCCGTGAAACACGGTGCAGGGATGATCCTTTGAACTATACTGCTACTGACCGCGCACAGAACAACCTGTCTTTCCCCTGTTCCTCCCCCTCCTCTTTGTACTCCCCGCACAACAACGACATTTGGCTTCAGCGGTTCCGCGCTGCACTGCGGGAGTCGCAGCACCATGGACTCAGGTGATGGCGGCGCGAGCGTCTTCAAACGAGGGCACACAATCTGCTACCAGATGAGCTCGGCCCACCCGTTCTTTATTATGGAGGCGCCGTGCGGACGCAGACGTCATCTTGGACTGGCCTTTGCTCTGGACACACATCCGTATCCCCCCCCCTTCTTTTATTTATTTATTTTTTGTGAGCTCTCCCCTTTCCACCCCCCCCCCCCCCCCGCATTATGCATGTTCGTGAAGTGTAGGTTGTCGCTTGTCGTCGGAGGAAGCAAGTCGCGTTTTTTCTAGCTCCGTGCCTTGTTTTCATATTAATACTTTTGCACCACCCGTGCCTTATTATTTTTCTTTAGTCCACTCCTCGCGACAGCGCTCACGAGCGCAGCCCTCTTAGGGCTCGCAGGAGGTTGCGGCCTCATGTTTTAAACGGCCCAACTTTTTTTTTCCTTGTCCTTTTTTTTTCATTAATGTGGCCCGGTCCAGCCATCCGCAACCATAATGGCTGACACCCCGGAGGACTTCCCGCCATGCTTCGCCCTTAGCAGCACCATGGGCCGTTCGCGTGCTTACGACCTGCTGCTCAGGGAAGCGGGAAAGATACTCAACTCCCCACCCAGCCGCGTCCCGCTCTCACCGCGACGCCGCACACGTCGCACCAAACGGCACACTCCTGCTCGTCTGGCCAAGCGATCACGACCGGGCAACACGTCGTCGCAGCCTTCTGTGCCATTTCCGTCTACGGCCAGCAGCCAAGGTCCCTTCTGTGTTCCTGCATCGCCATTCCAGCCTGCCGGGGAAGCTGCCGCGGCCATTTTGAGCCCCCTTGCACCCGCACATACCCCCTCCTCCCCGCCATCATGCACGGATCAGCAGGAAACCAACGTCCAGCCACGAGTATAGTGTACATTTCTCGTCCTCCTCCGGGGAACATTCCAACCCTCCCCCAACTGCCCCCTACTCGCCCCAAGCCACCATGGACAACAACAGTCAGCTGCCTGTTGAGTCAAGCGCCCCGGTTCCCTCCATCAGCCCTTCCCACACCATCCCGAAGGGAAAGGAGGCCAGGCGCACTCGCCACAGCTGTGTCCTCGGGTCAATGCCACCGCCAGCTGATGTAGGGGAATTCCCGCCGCTGCCTTCCACAGGGGCCCCGAGCGGCACGCCCCTCTGCGCGCCACTTGTTACCATCGCGCCGACAAGAGGCGTCGGCAGCCGGCCATCTCAGCCCGCTCCTGCTGGCCCCGGATCGCCCCCCAGCCCTCCTGCTGCACAGACGGACACTGTGCTCTTTCGGCCCGCTGTCAGGAAGGCAACCTTCCGGCCTGTGTCGCAGGAGGCAATTTCGGCTCTCCTGGCACAAATGGATGGCGTCCTGCGTGTGCGGATCAACTTTCGCCGCAACGTGGTCGCGGCAGATGTTCCCGCGGGTGCGCCATTGTCATCCCTCCTCGCCGTCAGTGACATTTGCGGAGTCGCCGTGCACGCCAAGAAGGCGTCCACAAACACCTGCAGTGGGGTACTGTACAACGTGGACCCTTCTCTCGGCGAGGAGGAGATCCGCGCGAACATAAACTCGCGACTCCCAGTCCTCGAATGTGCCCGTGCAGGCCGCAACGTTGTGGTCCACTTTAAAGGCACGACACCACCTGCCGAAGTGGAACTCTTCAAACAGCGCCGAACGTTGCGACCGCGTCGACCACGACCAGCACAGTGTGTGCGCTGCGCGAGGTACGGACACACAGACGTGACGTGCAGCTTTCCTCAGCGCTGCCTCGGTTGCGGTGGCCCGCACCAACATGGAGACTGCACCGCGACCTCACCAAGGTGCCTGTTCTGTGGCGGTCACCATCTGGCCACGGAACCGCGGTGTCCGCGCTGGCAGGAGGAGCGGCGGCTTTTAGAGGTGCGCACCAAAGCTCCCGCTCAAATCTCCCGCCGTGACGCCATTACCATAACACGACACACGGCTCCAGCACCCCCCGCACCTCGCGCATCGCAGCAAGTACGGCAGGGAGTGCCTTTCTCGTCGGCTGCCACCGCAACCGCGCGCGCCCCTGAACTGGAGCCGAGACCTGGCCCCGCACCCGCCGGACGCAGCCCCACTGACAGGAGGGAGGCAGTCATTGCTGTTCTGGCGGCTGCAGTGAATGCCGCAATGGGCTTCCTCCTTCCCGAGTCGCCAGTTCGACTACTTTGTGCTGCGGCACTGGCGACCCACTCAGCCCTGTCACCTGATCATGGCGAGTAGCCGACGAACACCGAGGCCGCGCATACTGCAGTGGAACTGCAATTCCCTGCGCCGCCGACACGCAGAGCTGGCAGCATACCTTCCCCTGCGCGACTACGATGTTCTGGCTTTACAGGAAACGTATGCTCGCGCGGAGGAGGTATCGCTGCCCGGCTACATCGGCTATAGCAGCCCCACGCAGTGTGCGCTCGAGGCGTGCAATGACGCTCCGTGCCTCGATGCCTCGCACTCGCCAGGGAAGCCCCGCGCAGCCCTTTACATTCGGGCGACCCTCGCCCATGCCCTGGTCTCGACGGTGAACTTTTGTGACACAGTAGTGGAGTGTGTGGCAGCGACAGTGCGTGTTGACCGTGTGGACACGTCTGTAGTGAGCGTTTATGTTCGTCCCGTGCCCGCGGCCAACTATTCGTTCCTGCCCGCACTCGTTTCAGTGCTCACGTGTGACCAGGTGCTGTGCGGGGATTTCAACGCCCATCACATCTCCTGGGGCTGTGCCAGGTCCAACTAGCGCGGCAGTGACCTGCGGGAAGTGATCACCAGGGCGGGCCTCCTCGTGCTGAACACGGGACTACCTACGTTCGTCCGCCCTGGTATCAACAGCACTGTGATCGACCTGGCCCTTGTGTCGGAAGGCTGCTCGTATGAGTGGAAGCGAGACGCCGACACGGCCGGGTCGGATCACTACCCCATCTCCCTATCGCCCTGTCAGCCCGCCCGCGGTGCAGTGCGTGTTTACAGTGTGGTGAGGTGGCCGATGTTTCGTGAGCTGTGCGCGTCCGAACAGTGCGCGGGTGACTTTTTCGAACACATCTCCGCATGTGCCGAACGTGCCTCGACGCGCTGTGTGGTGCCCGCCGGATCGCCCGTGCCCGACATCAAACTGTTGAACCTTCGTGCGGTTCGACGGCGCGAGCAGCGACGCGCCCTCCGGTCATCGGCGGACTCTGGCGCATGGACTCGCTACAATCGCCTCGACGCGGTGTGCCGACGTCACGCGCGGCGGCTACAAGATCGAAGCTGGACAGGGGTGTGTTCGTCACTCAGCGACCCCCGAAGACACGACCGCGGCTGGCGCATAATGCGCGCCATGATACAGCCGAAAGTGTCGCGCTTCCCTGTCCTCGCTATCGCCGTCGCGCGCGGCATCACTGAGGAACAACTTGCGGAGCTCCTGGCATCAGCTTTTGAAGTTCCGCCAGCAGCACCGCACGCCGTAGCGACCATGCGCCCAGCACAACGCACCCTCCCTCCCGTAGAACCGGTCTTGGCTGCAGACATCCGCGCACTGTGCGAGGAGGACTTCACTCACTCTGAACTGGAAAGAGTCCTCCTCCGCAACCGAAAGCGCAGTGCTCCGGGCGCTGACCGGATTACGCATCAGATGCTCCGGAACCTGGACTCAACACAGCGCCCTGTCCTGCTGCAGGAATACAACCGGGTGTTTTCCTGTGGCCGCCTTCCGGATACGTGGCGCTCGGCCGTCGTGATCCCTGCCCTGAAGCGAGGTAAGCCGCCGCGGGAGCTGAACTCCTACCGGCCTATCTCGCTGACCTCCGTGGCTGGGAAAACCATGGAGGGCATGGCCTTACATCGCCTGCAGTGGATTGCGACGGCTCGTGACTTCTTCCCGGCGGAACAGTGCGGCTTCCGTCCCGGTCGTGCCACAGCCGACTGCCTCGCCACCGTCGTGAGCACCCTCGAGCAAGCCCTGTACGACAGAGAGATGGCCATCTTGCTCCTTCTCGACGTCAAGTCGGCGTTTGACTCCCTCCCCCACGATTCCATCATCGATGCAGTTCGTGCGCTCGGAGTTGAGGGCAAGCTCCTGCGCTACGTGCAGGCATTCCTCGCCGATCGCACGTTCTGTGTGCGCGTGGGGAGGGCAACGAGCACACCGCGCCCAGTGTCATCGGGCGTGCCACAGGGAAGTGTACTGAGCCCTTTTCTCTTTAATGTTGTGCTCGCGCCACTCATCGAGTGCCTTCCGAGCGCGGCACCCTTCCCTGTGCGCGCGGTGATCTACGCCGACGACGTCGCTCTGTACGTGAGGGGTCCCACGCAGCAAGCGAGCAGGGTGCGTGCATCCTTGCAGCAGGCGCTCGACTGTGTGGCCACTTTCATCGCCGGCATCGGACTCACCATCTCGCCGGCGAAGACTGAGGCACTTATTGTTGTCCACCCCCGAGCCGCCCCGCGCTGCACCATGCCATGCCTTCAGCTCCACGGTGCGCCCATCGCCTGGCGGAACAGCGTGAGGTACCTCGGGCTGACGATCGACGATCGTTTGCGGTGGCACCCCGAGGTGCGGCGCATTCGTCAGGCCACTCGCCGCGTGGAGTTCTGTGTGCGCAGGCTGCTAGCACGAGGGAATGGTTGCCCCCCCTCATTTGCCTGTGCAATTTATGAGGCAATGGCACTATCCCTCGTGTTTTATGCCCTTCCCATGTGCAGTGTGTCCGCGATACAGTGGCTCCAGATCGACCGTGACCACCGCCGAGTTCTCCGCATGTGCCATGGGATGCCTGGTTCTTCTCGTGTTGTGGACACCTTGGCGGAGGCTCGTGCGTGGCCTCCATCTCTCACGGCCGACATGCGAGCCCTGTGTCACATGGAGCGTCTCCATCGTGCGCCCGGCGCTGGCCCGCTCTTCCAGTACCTGCACAGTGTTCCCGAGTCGCGCGTGGGGCGCATCATGGACATCTATGAAGGCATCGTGTGCGACGACCCCGTGTCTTGTGCGCGTTGGCCTGCCCCTCACCGCGACCTTCACCTGCACGTGTGTGTGACTCTCCCGGGAGTGCGCGAGAAGCGGCACATGCCTCGCGGTGCGGTCGCGCAGGAGGCGGCGTCGAGGATGCACGACGACCTTGCCGGACGGACACACCTGTTCACGGATGGCTCGGTGTTGGCGGACCGTTCGGCTGCTGCTGCCTGCACCGCGCCCGGACTCGGCGTGTCCAAACAGTGCCGACTCGGGTACTGTGCCTCGTCGACGACAGCCGAACTCGTCGGGCTCCAACTGGCCGTGGACCTCCTTCGGGAAACGCCGGCCGTCACAACTGCAGCCATTTTTTGTGACTCGAAGCCGGCCCTGCGTCTAGTCGCGAAGGAGGAACGCGGCCCGCCGCTCGCCCAACGTGTTGCCCGCAGTCTTCTATCCCTGCAGGAGAGCGGACTCGACGTGGTCCTTCAGTGGCTCCCTGCGCACGTAGGCATTGCGGGCAACGAGGCAGCAGATGACCTCGCAAAGCGCGCCCACAGCCCGGACACCCCGATGAGCGATTGCGCGAGCTCTTACGATTCCGCGAGGATAAACTTACGCAGAGAGCTCGCGCGCGCTCATCCCGACGCCCGCGTTGTTGACGGCAGCCAGCCACGCCCACTCCCGGCAACTGGATTCTCCCGGCGAGAGCGCACTCTCCTCCTCGCCTTGCGCACCGGTGGTGTTTGGCCAGCAGAGCGCCGCCATCGACTCCGCGGTTTCTCCTCTCCTGCGTGCCGCGACTGCGGAGAGGATGAAACCCTCTCCCACCTCCTGTGCGAGTGCCCGGCCTTCGACAGCGAGCGCGAGCAGCTGCGCGCTCGCTACCGCAACCTCGGGCTGCCCTGTGCCACGGAGCAAGACGTGCTCTTTCCAACAGGCTGCTCCGAACGTCAACGCTCCGCTCTCGCCGCAGTCCTCACCTTCATCGAGGACTCCGGGCTGACCGGGCGGTTTTAACCCCGCTCGACAGCTCGCTCCCTGCTAACTTTGACTCGGTGGGACGTGTGTGTATGTGTGTGTGTGCGTGTGTTTCGAACTCCCCCCTTCCTTCCTATTCTTTCATATCCCCTTCCCTTTAAGTGTACCGGTTGAGGTGTCCTCTCCGGAGAGACAGTTATCGTGCACTCCACTCCCCCTTTCCACAGCAATAAAGAATCTCTTCTTCGTGAAGTGTACTTAAAGACCATGCGCCCATGAGAAACTTTCATCTTTGAAAAAGGCTGGCCTCCAGCCGAAACGTCAGAATAAATCCTATGTTTGTCACTGTGTCTTTCTGATAGTATATATATATATATATATATATATATATATATATATATATATATATATATATATATATATATATATATATAGAATCGTCAGAGGCCAGGCCTTCGTCAGAGGCCAGCCCCTGGCCGAAACGTTAGAAATAAAGTAGTTTTTCTACCGTGTGTCACCGGCATTACGTCTTTGTTATACCGGATCCATCAGAGCTTCACCCCCTTTCCATATATATATATATATATATATAGAGAGAGAGAGAGAGAGACATCAAGAACACTCTTCCTGGCTGTCGTGATATATATATGATCAGAAAGTCACAGCGAGACATTATTCAGTACTTATTCTGACGTTTCGGCTGGAGACCAGCCTTTTTCACACACCTTTGAGAAAGGCTGGTCTCCAGCCGAAACGTAAGTAAATACTTACGTTTCGTAAGTAAGTAAAAAGTAAGCAAAACGTAAATACTAAATATGTTTGTCACTGTGACTTTCTGATCGCGTATATATATATATATATGTGTGTGTGTGTGTGTGTTGCATGCAATCAGTCGTTTTCAGGCGCCTGGTACGTTTTCTACAACGCTAACGGCTTCATAAATCGCTGAAGCATTTCAATGGCAGTGAAATATTGAGGCCCGTGTACTGTGCGATGTCAGTGGTCGTTAAAGAACCCCTGGTGGTCGAAATTTCTGGAGCCTTCTATTACGGCGTCTCTCATGATCGTAGCATGGTCTTCATTGTTGTACACGTTCCTCCAAAACAGGAACGAAAACTAGTTCCTCGTTCCTTCACAATTTTGTAGAGTTCCCGTTACAAGTTCCTTTAATAAAAAAAGGAACGCGTTCCAGTTACATTTCAAAAATTGGAGCGTGTCGTTACATTAACGTTAAATTTGATTTCTACCATTGAGAATTAATCCTGAGGCAAAATAAAGCGAACATTTTAAATCTCATATCGTCCTATGTATATTTCACGAATTTGAGTGTCACCGATAGCATAATATCCGTAGACATGGAAATATCTAAAGAAACGCTCCTAGGCTAATATTTTCAAGGAGCACCGAGCATACTACGGACAATTCCACTGCAACTTTGTCGCTAGTCTTTTACAAGTGCGACGCATATGGCACTTTCCACTTCAGTCTTCGGATGCATAGCCAGGACACTGCGCCTCTAAATGTGGAAATAGGTAGTTATTTACATGCACCAATGCATGTAACAGCGATGCATCTGACACTAAAAGCTAGAAATAGACATTTTGATTTAGGATAGTATATAAAGGTTTGTGCATGACCCATGCCATTGCGCGCAAACACTGGAACAAGATTCCTCGATGTCGTCGGCATTCCCAATCCTATGCAATTTTGCTCAAAATTGGTAGCTTTTGTATCATTTTAATAAAACTAATTGCCAGTTGCAGATGTATTGCTTTTACTTAGTTTTCATCAGTTTAAAGTTTTTGTGGTGTACTGTACATTTGTTAATTATGGCGTCGCTGAACGTATGTCGGTGTGAGGAATTTATGTGTTTCTATTTTGTGCGTTTACCGCCGAACTAAATGACGCGGGACTGATTTATTCTTTTCTTCGTGGCATTAGGAATAAGCATTATTTGACTTCAATTCGTAGGCATACCGACATTCATGGAAGGGTGAAATGGTGTTGTAGCGCAGGAAATAAACAAGAAAATAAATAGCCTCACATGCATAATTTGACGGGACGCCAACCAACAATGACCCACACCACACAAGCAGGGTTGACAGGACATTGTTATGCAGTAAATGGGGCTGTCCAGTAAAGTGGACGGTGTGCGGTGTGTGTTAAAATGTTTGGTTATTCCTGTATAGCTAGCCGTTTAGCCACGCAGAAATAAAAACTATAGTTTTTATTAGAAACAAACTGGGCATCAAGAAACATAATTAACCAGATCCGGGTTACAACGACATTAACTTCCCTCAGCATTACAAAGACGCACGTAAGCACGTTCAGCACACATTAGCGTGAGCACGTGTATGAGAAGCCTTTCGTTTCTGCTTTTTGCCGAGGGCATATGGCTGCTGACGCTAAATTAAGGCGTGGCCCATTCAGTTCAACTGAAATACCTCGAAGAGGCTGACGCACAGAGTGTCTTACAAGTATGGACAACCATGACCACACCCGACTTCTCAGAACGAATGCCAGGAGAGGCGATGGTAAAGCGCGCGTCGGCAGTGTTTTAGTTCGGAGGGAGACCTGGCGGCGGGATCATAAGGAACGAAAGGAACTTCGCTGCCGCGTGCTGTTCCTCCCGCATTGCCGTACACTCATACAGGGCTGGCTGACTGCCGGAAACTACTTGTCCAGCGGCCATAGTAAGCGGCCACCGCCAAGGACTATAGCGGGATACTCTGACGTCGTGCAACCGCAGTGAGAAGGGGAAGCGTCACCCTCGTCGAATCATCGAAACCACAATATAGGATGGCGTTTTCGCCCATAATTTTCTATGAAAGAGCGATACTGGCGGCAGGAAAACGGGGACTCCGGGGACGGCTTCTTGTAGCTCTGCCTATCCGCCCTGCATACATGCTGTGTATGTACGATCCTCGTGGAGTGGAACGTGTGTAGAAGGAACGCCGTTCCCTTTGCCGTTCCTTCGTAAATGTAACGCGTTCCCGTTACAGTTCCACCAATCCTAAATGGAACGATGGCGTTCCTTCGTTCCTCCCAAAAGGAACTCGTTCCAGGAACGTCGTTCCTTGGAACGACGTTCCGTACAACACTGATGGTCTTGGGGAGCGAAACCACAGAAATCAATCATGAATGGTTTCAAGCCAATACACTTGGCGCGTTTACAGAAGGGTGTCGACTTTGGTGTTGGCGCCAGTTCGTGTAAGAGGGCTGCAAAACCATAGTAGAGGCGCTCTTGCATCGTTGACTCCTGTACCCCGTGGAGCGCCGGCATTTTTTTGGCGTTTACCTCTAAATAGATGCTGAGTAATGTAAAAATTGCTGCTCATGTGGTGATAACTCTGCTTGGTACTTAGCTTTGCACGTGTTCTGACAAATTATGTCATCTTTACCACCAGTGTTCCTAACCAGTACCCGACAGTATGGCGCCTCGCAGTGGCATATTCGAACAGGATTGTATGCGGGTTATCCGTTTCTCGCTTTTGCCGACCACTAAGAAGGTGCTCACCGAAACTGCATATCTGGTGTGGTAGAGGGATGGAAGAGTATGTGAAATGTCTGGATGACGTCAAACACCTAGCCCTTCTAGATGCGTTCTATAAAGCGCAGACAAGGGGCGAGTATCAAAGCGTGACGATATATAAAGGCAGTGACTTTCCAGTAAAATTTGCTTGACACTGCATGAATGCACATGAAATCCATTTTTTTTTACACAATTACTGATATAGCGAGCCTTACTCAATAACAGGCTACACTACGTGGGACTTTTATGGTTGTTTCTTTAATAATCCCTTCCCCATTAGAGAATAGACAACTGGACATATCTTTAAAGTAATGTTGTACAACCTTTAAAAAAAACTCAGTTGGCAGCAAAGCACGACGGACCGCGTGCTTAGGTATTACTGTGCAAGCGAATCACAGAAGCAAACAAAATCGTCGTCATGCAACCTTATCAAAACGGCGCCTTGTTCATGCCTTCGGTACCAACGGAGCGTCAGCCGTTCTCGAGTCCTTTAATCGGTATAAACCACGACGTGTTCGAGAAGCATGGTAAAAATATGTGGATCCTCGACGTTTTCATCCTTAAAAGGCCGCAGTAGAGCTCATTTCGGTTCCGAGCCAGTTTTCCGCGTGAAACATCACTGTACCGAGTTGAAGAACTCGGGTGGCGGCGGTTGTAACGCGCCGGGTTTTTGCATCGCAAGCGCTTGATTTCAGCTCACTAATTCCTTTTAATTTGCATGTTCCACTCTAATAAACGAATGACGACAGAAATTTATTCACCTATCCTTTATTCTTGCCACAATCGCTTTATTTCGGCAACACAGAAAAGTTCAAAGAAACAACCTGTTTGAAGTTTCGCAGGGGTATAGTGGCTTGCGGTTAGAATGCCGAGGGAGGGGCTTTCACCGCAGAGTTTTATCCGGCCATGGGGGCTTTCGCTTAGCGTGCAGCACCCCACCTCCCATTTGCCAACCTCGCGCGCTCTCCTCTGACAGCGGATGCGCTCACCAGCACGAAAGTGCCTAGGGTATCATTCACCCTCCACCCCTCGGCACACTAACATCAATCATCTCCCTGTTAGTGCACGTGAAGACTGCACGTATGCCTTCCTTGATCTCAAAGCGTCCGCTATAGGAGGGAGGTATATAAGGTCTCATCTCACATGGACGCATGTACGTATACCACTAGAGCGGCGCCGTCCATTCACTATTCATATGTCCCTTATGTGTCCCTACTCATATGAGGAATGTTGTCACCATAGTTTGTTCGGACATGCCACACGACAATTAAGCGAATCAACCACCGATATCATCACCCCCTCCCTATGTCTGTGAAGAAAATCGAGGAGATTCTAATCATTTTACGGGAAGCATGAGGCACAAGTATAGCTGTCAGAAGCGCTTAGTCTACCATATACACAGCAATCACACAAAGAAACATGGCAGTTCCAATGCACGACACACTATCGTATCCAATACACGGAAATATACCATATCACTCGCACGTTGGCAACGCACCCGTTAAGAAAATTCTGGCTCAAGTTTACGCAAAGAACTAAATCCTCCAATGGTCCAGATGATCGACCTAACTTTTCTTTTTTTGTGTGAGAAGGTATGCAGAAGCATTAGCACCTTTTATAGCTCGTATATTTCAAGTGTCTTTGTCTTCAGCTACGCTGCCTTGTCATTGGCTCTTGGCACGTGTTGTGCCTTTACTGAAAAAAGTAACGCCACACCAGTAGCAAATTATCGAGCGACAGCGGCGACGAGGCTTTTCTGTCGGACCACGACATCGGGGCACTTCTCATCGATATGCCAAGGAATTCTCCGCCAGGAGGAAGCTATCGGGCATCGGGGACACAGGCTGCCCGACCTCGAAGAACGCGGGCGTCGTAACTGCCTTTGACCAGAAGGCACGCGATTATGACCCGTCGGCTCGGCCCTGGGACCCCGGCAGCGAGCACGTTCACACGCTTCCTTTCCAACATGGTTTTCGCAAAGGGTTCTCCACTAGAACACAATTAACAACAGTTGTTCACAACTTCGCTGGTGTTCTTGATGGGTCCGGTCAGGTTGATGTAATATTTCCAGATTTTAAGAAAGCACTCTATCTTGTATCTCATAGGAAGCCTATCACTAAACTATAATCAATTAACCTTCCAACTTGCATAGTGAATTGGATGACTGCCTATCTCACCGCCAACAATAAGTTTCAATGAGTAACCACTCATCCAACGAGCTCCCGGTTTCATCTGGAGTGTTCCAGGGCAGTGTACTTGGCCCCTTATAGTCTTAATATTCATTGATGACATTACTAATGAAATTATTGCACCTGTACAAATTAAATTATTTGCAGATAATTGTGTACTGTATAATGAACTCAGCTGCCCTAAAGATCAAGTATCACTAAACTTTAATCTAATCTCCAAGGTATTGTTTCCTGGTGTAGTCGGTGGAGCATAGAATTAAATGCCACAAAAACAGTCTATATGTCAATAACTAAAAAGAAATTTAAGAAACTGTCGCTCGTCTACAAACTCAGTTCCGAACTGCTTGCAGAATTCAGCGAGCATAAGTACCTGGGAATCGAAAGAACCAATAACCTCAGCTGGAATAACTCACATTTCTAACATATCCAGCTCTTCGTTCAAGAAACTTTGCTTTCTCAGACACAAACTACAACATACACATTGTAGGACTAGATTCACGGCTTATACATCTCTAATGCGACCTAAACTAGAATGTGCCAGCATTGTCTGTGATCCATACAAAAAAAAACTAACATTGATACTCTCGAAATGATTCAGCGGAAAGCTATTAGATTTATCTACTCTAAATATCGTAATAGTGACTCTCCCTCTAGTCTAATGACACAGCATAACATTCAACCACTTCAGTTACGCAGGAAAATACAAAGACTAAAATTTGTTTTCGCTCACAAATCATAGATAGACCCAAGTCATTATTTGAAACCCCTTACAGCTTGTAGAACACGGCATCGACACGTACCATGACAGATTGGATCAACCTGCCTTTTTCACATTTATCGAATGCTGATTTCTCAGAACGTGTAACTATTTGACCTTATTGCCATTCATTTGCTATTTTTATACCTTCATTGATTATCTCGTGTTCTACGATAAATTGTCTAATAAGCTAATGCAGTGACTTCATAAGATTGTTTTATTTCTTTTTTTTTTCATGTGTATGTGTGTAACTACGTATGACACGCTCTTGTCAACGCGGACCTAATTTGAAGTATGTCAAAACTTTACATTTATTTCACACTGTTGCTACTTTTGCTGCTGACACTTCGCATTGCTACTTCTTCTTATATGGTTTCTTCCTTCTTTTCATGTTTGGCTTTGTTCTACATTCATTAGAGCAATTTTTTTACTCAATATGTATTCTTGACACTTCCTAATGTTTCTTGGCGTTTGCGTCACCTAATTGTATGTCTTTGTATATTTGCCCCCTGCCTTGGCCTACTTTTGGGCCCGCACTATTCTGTAAATAAATAAACGGATAAATAATAAGCTTCCATAATACTCATTTTTATTGATTCTCTAACACAATCATTTCGATACAACCATTGCCCAAAGTCAGACCGCACTGGGGCCATGTTTACATATAAAATAATCCACGATATTAAATCAGTTATGAGAATCAACACATAAACTAAATAACGGAAAGAGTCCTACAGCGAAACATACGCAAAAATATACAATCATAAAGTCCTTTGAATACGTCAATTATAAACAATCAAAACAACAAATACAATTATAATCTATGCATAACGCAATGAATCTACGCAATAATTTATACACGGCCTGGCTATATTTAGCGGCCAATGGGGTGCTGCCTGAACTCTTCTCGTTGAGGCATGGCACACCCTTGGTCTTCCGGCCCTTCCACGCAAGGTCACAGTAGACTGTGTGCTCGCTGCCCCGTCGGCCGACCACGTAGTGTAGTGATTGGCCGAATCTGCTCAGGAATGGCCGCCCGTCGAAGTGGAAGCAACCTGCAGTGACCATCAGCTCCTGCATGTCCTGAGCCTCCTGGGCTCCTGCAAAGGCGGCAGCTAGAGTCGCACACCTTCACGACCATGCCCTTCCAGATCTGGAAGACGTAGACCTCGGGCTCCAGGATGGGATGAGCCGCCAAGCCAACACTTCCGGCGGCAATAATAACCAGCCAGGCGTCGCGATACGCTTCTACCGCGTAAACGAACACCTAGCTCGACTCCGTCTTGGAGAGCGCAGTCCTTTAACAGCTCGCCAAACGACCCGAGCTCCTCCACATGGTAGTATGCCACGCCGATTTGCCGCTTTGACGATGACCTCCTGGTCAAAGGCATTTACGACGCCCGATAGCTTCCTCAGGGCGTAGAATTCCTTGGCATATTGATGAGAAGCGCCGCAATGTCATGGTCCGACAGAAAAGCCTCATCCCCGCTGTCGCTCGACCGACCAGACTGAGTGCACTGCGCCTTTCTCACGTTGGTGGCTTGTAGCATTCGGAAAAGGTGGTGGCCGGGCTTGGGGTTTGGCAGCGCATCGAACAGCACTTTGCTCCTGGCCTTGAATACGTCGTTCAAACTCTTCTCCGGCTCAAGCACGGACTTGTCCGCGTTACCGATCGTGAAATAGGTGCTGTCCGTGTTCTCCTGGCCAAACAGAATAAACCCGTGACCTGGCGTTACTGTCTGTATGGTGCTGGTGCATCCACACATTATGACACGGGCAAAGGTTCGCTCGGCACCCTACTTGACTCGGGGTTCGGTGCCATTTTATTTTTTCAGTGGTTCAATGCGGGTGGCCTGATACTTTTCCCTGTGACCCGAAGGGCTTTTCATACTGCGTCTAACACGACGTGATTGCCCACCTAGAGCCATGACTTGGTCAGGTTGTTGTGCCTGTTCTCATCGAATAACCGCTTGTCCAGGTGCGCTAAGTCGATGAAGCCACAGAGCATCAGCAACATTGAGACAGTACCTGCAACATTCAAGAGATCATGAGGTTATTTGCCCCCGCCGAGGTATTGATTGTCTGGTGGCTTTAGGCCATACACTGAGTTACTTTTGAGAAACTTGTCAGATGCGTAAATTCTATTGTCAGCACTCACGTCGAGCCTGCCCGGAAACCACCTCGCGACCAAGCGTATGCTGTCCTGTGTAGCAGCAAATTGGCCCAGCAGCAGTCGTGGAAGCTTTGACAGTATGCCCTGCGCTTTTAGAAGAAAAAATGGTACATGTTACTTGCTGAGTCTGAACTTGCCACATATATCACTCTGTTTATTGATACACATCAACTCTCTTTTCGCTGGAGAGTCGCTGAACAGTGAGAGTGTACATTGACTCTCTTGGGAAGAGCGCTACGACACTTAAGCAAAGTATCGTATGACCACTGCTGAGAGAATCACTTGACTCTTGAAGATAGGGCAAGGTAACCATACCAAATGAGTCAAATGACCCGGCAAAATTACTACTCTAAGTGCGTCAGATGACACTATACGGAGTATACGTCAGAAGACTACTGACGGGGAGAGTCAAGTAGTCATTTTAGGCGAGTCAAAAGACGCTGTTGCGCCAAGTGAGGGCAACAGCACTTGCATTTTCTCATTATATTCAAGAAACACAAAAAAAAAATTACGTAGCTTTTGGAGCACGGTGAAATGACTGCAAAAGATTGTCTGCAGTGCCAAATTCCCTGGAATAAATATTTACTTGAACACACACAATATTTTCTTTTAAACATTCGTTACACAAAAATACATCATGGCACTGGTCACAGGTGATCCCCTTCATATGAGAGAAATGAAACATGCACAGTCGCGATTATATTTAAGCCCACATTATGTGGAATAATGTCACTTGAAACAATTGAACATGAACTGGGATAACTTGGAGTTTACCAATCAACATTAGTATGTTCTTGCAAAAAATCCCCCTGCACATTCATATTCAAAGCGTTTACCTAGAACACATCATCAGTAGCTTCTTTATATACAAATGCAGAAATACCATAAAAATTTATGACAAACTCAGAGCAGTATCACTGCGAACTAATTAAACGAATTACTAACGTGGTGCTACAATGTGTTCCAGTCAACTATACATCAATAACGACTTCAGTGGTGTTGGGTTCGAGCACGAACCAGCTACCCGAAGGCTCCTCGCTATCACCCCTCTATGCGGGCAGCGTCCCTATACCCCCCCCCCCCTTCCCTGCGGCGTGAAAGCCGATTTCTCCTCCAGAGAGCCGCGGACAAAGTACAAAGGACCATGGTCGGAGGAGCAAGCAACGTGCAGCATCGGGGAAGGGGGGGGGGGGGGCGTAAGTATTGCGGAACTAACGGGCACGCAATGATGACCCGCCGGCTCGGCCCTGGGAGCCGCACCAAGCAGGCTCCCATGACTGGCCAGCGCCAGACTTCGAGAGAGAGAGACAGGTGCACCGGCGATCGACGTGGGAGAGGCGGGTGCAGATCAAGGGATTGGATGAAGGGATGCAAGGACGTACATCCCAACGGCAGCCAATCAGAAGTTTAAAGCGAAGGACATTTTCTGATTCTAATTGGACTGCGAGAGTGCTTTTGGGTGAGAAGTGGACAAAACACGGTGAAATATGTTGAAATGGGGTTGATGATAAAAAGCTGTTTTTAACAACAGAATGACAGAGCTGTCGTTCCCTCAAGGTGCCAGCAGGTGAACGAGTCCACGTTCGGTTCCCTGGTTGGCAGCTATCAACCGTTTCGCTGCTAGCCAGATGAGCGGGCAAGCAACGACGGAGAAGTTAACTAGTGGCACAAACAGATATGTCTGTACAAAAAGGGCATTGTAAAACAAGGTAGTGCGTCACTATATGCATGTTACAAAGCGAAACATTGAATGTCGCTGTATCAAGCCACAATAGGCAGGAGGAAAGAAATAATCTACGACTACAAAACAAAAAAGTGTGGTATCTGCACTGGCGATCAATCCTCTGTCGCAATACTTGACTCAACTGCAATGGACCTTTCCTAAAATCGCAGCGCCGCGCCTTCCCCTGGTGGGCACGCGCAAGGCGCACTGGGAAAAAAGAGCGCCAGAGCGAGTCCCCGCCGTCTCCGTGCTGCGTTTCTCCGTTCATCCGCTTGCTTGTTTGTATTTGTTCAGACCGGCTCACACGATGCCGTCAAAATCAGGTGGAGGACTGACATGTGTACCTGGGTGCGATAACAATACAAAAAAGCACCAGCACGTCTCCTTCCATTACTTCCCAAAAAACGACAAACTGAAGAAGGAATGGGTGCAGCGGATGAACCGGCAAGGACGAGGAGGGTGGTTTGCGCTTTGGCAGCCCACCGCACATGACAAGATTTGTGGGGCCCACTTCAACCCAAGCGGCCGTAAAGGTTACATGGATTATTCGCCAACAATCTTTCCACATCGGGTGTTTGAGCAACGAGCGTTTCCCGAGTTAAAACACGTGAGTCTTTTCAATCCATACACGTGCGCATTCACAGCCGCAATGTCTTTCCAGGCGCAGAAAAACGGCAACCGGCAAGTCAGGTACGATGGCATACTCCCGAGGACCTTGTCATATTGGATGAACTCGGAATATCCCGCACAGTTGAAGTACCTGAATACGCCCAGCAGAGTACAGGTAAGTGTCGCCATTGTTTTAAATGCGAAGCATTAGCGAACTTCGGCGACATTGAGCGTATCTATCTATCTATCTAGCCGCCTACGACTTTGTGCTCTCCTGGCCGTTTCGTTAATGGGACGTATACGAAAATTGGTATGCCACAACATGACTGCATGACGAACAAAATGACAGGTCATAACATGAAAATCATGACACGCATGTCATGAACGGCATGATTTACATGCCACGGTCTCAGTGCTCTCCTGGCCGTTTCGTTAATTGGATGTACACGAAAATTGGTATGGCACTACATGACGAACATAAATGACGCAGCATTACATGAACGGCGTGATTTACATGCCATGGCCTTGGCGTTTTCCTGGCCGTTTCGTTGATTGGATGTACACGAAAATTGGTATGGCACAACATGACTGCACGACGAACATAAATGACAGGTCATGACATGAACATCATGACATGCATGTCATGAGTGACATGATTTACATGCCATGGTCTCGGTGCATTCCTGGCCGTTTCGTTATTGGGTTGTATACGAAAATTGGTATGGCACAACATGACTGCATGATGAATAATGATAGGTCATAACATGAACATCATGATATGCACGTCATGAGCGACATGATTTACATGCCACGGTCTTGGGGCTCTCTTGGCCGTGTCGTTAATTGTGTGTACACGAAAATTGGTGTGGCACAACATGACTGCATGACGAACATAAATGACATGGCATTACATAAGAATCATGACATGCATGACATGAGCGACATGATTTACATGCCGTGGTCTCGGTGCTCTCCCTGCCGTTTCGTTAATTGCATGCACATAAAATTGGTATGCCACAACATGACTGCATGGCAAACATAAATTACATGGCATTACATAAGAATCACGACATGCATCGACATGCATGTCATGAGCGGTATGATTTACATGCCACGGTCTTGGTGCTCTCCTGGCCATTTCGTTAATGGGGATTTATACGAAAATTGGTATAGCACAACATGACTGCTTCAAGAACATAAATGACAGGTCATAACATGAAAATCATGATATGCATGTCATGAGCGATATGATTTACATGTCACGCATTTCGTTAATGGGATGTATACCAAAATTGCTATGGAACAACAAGATTGCATGACGAACGTAAATGACAGATCATAACATTACAATCATGATATGCGTGTCATGAGCGGCATGATTTACATGCCAGCCTTGCTGCTCTTGCAGCAGTTTCGTTAACTTCGTATGTACCAAAAGCGGTATAGCCAGACAACAGTGCAGATCCATTTTACGTTCCGGATGCGTGCTTCGCATTTTCTTGATTCCCACTGCACGTGTGATCTGCCTTTTTTTTCTTATTTTTTTAGAGTTGTGTATGTTAGTAATGGCACACGATAGATATGATGTCAAAAAATAAGTATTCTATACTAAATTATAGGACATTTGACCACAAGGATCATACGAAATTAATAATGAAAACTGAAACCACTTGTGGCTCATACCCACATTGCCTACGCGGGTGAGTCACACGTAAGAAACCACCATTCGGCGCTGTTGGGCCGTCCTTTATTATCACAAAAATAAACGAAAGTGCATACAGGGCTTCCAGTGCCACACTCAGTGTTTCTTTTTGCCATTCGAGTTATTATGCCAGCGCTACTGTCAGCCCTTGCTTTCGCCCCCCTCTTATTTCCTTTTTCTTAGGGCTTTTTTTTGTCGCCGTGAGTAGCACCAGTGCGCTCAGCTACATTTACTTCTTCGCCAACGAGAGCCAGCCACCAACCAACGCTCGAAGTTCGACACCAGCACCGGCTAGTCTAGGTTGGTGCAGTGGGACGCGTTTCATTACTCTTTGCTGCCTGCCGTCACATATAACGTCACTTCGCTTCTCATTACCACTCCGGCTTGTTTCGAGTTCATTTCCTGCGTTAGGACGTTAGATCTTGGGAAGCATAATGGGCTCAAAACAAGACCTAAAACAAACCAAGTGCGCTGCTAAGCAAATGAACGCACGGCTTACGCAGCTCCTCGTCATGCGTCTCCCCCAGCCCCTTAAAGATGTCCTTGGCTACTGCACCTGCCAATGGGGGCTGCAGTGTCAATATTTCTTGATGCAAGAAAGATTTTAGACACAATCTGTCATGCCAGGCTGTTCAAAAATCTCGTATCCTGTAGTGCTGATGCAAACACGCTTAAATTTCTGCAGAGCTACTTCCATGTACCCAGACAGCAAGTAGTAATTAACGAATATCACTCTGCCTTGACTGATGTTATATGCGGAGTACCAGAAGGATGGGTCTTGGGTCCTATTCTCTTTTCCTTATATGTGAATGATCCACCACAAGCTCTTGAGTTAACAAAAGCTTTAATGTAGGCTCATGACACAGCATAAGTTTACTCAGGTGACTCACGGGCAATACAAGATGTTCTAGTTCATAAAATCTGCATACAAGCTTTTCACTACCGAACACCATATTCAACTTCCCACTTGCAATCACTAGGTAGTGTTAGGATCGGTGTAGGGCCCCCATAACTGTTGCGGAGGGAGGCTACAGGCAGTAGCCGGCTGAGCGCGGTCGTCTCTGAAGAGACAATTGCATTGTTTACGATGCTGAACTTGAAGACGGCCTGCATGGAACACTGGTGCAGTGACGCATGCGTGAAGCTCCCGGAATCCGTGGACCGTCAGTGTGTCGTGGGGTGTGTGTGTGCGCGTTTGTGCCGCTTTTGTGACAAGAACTACTCGGCCACACCGCAGCGGGAGTGGCGCAGCAGCACACCGGACACTGGGGACTGCTACCAGCAGGTGGCTCTACGGCTGCCCCAGTATGAGAAGGCGCCAGCGTGTCGTGAAAAGGACGGGACCGGGAAGAGTGCATTTATTTGTGCTGTTGTTGTTTTCAGCAAGCCTCTTCGCCGGACCGCACCTTTTATTCCGTTTCCAGGAATCATCTGCTGCCACTCGGGTCCGGTCACCCTTTGCCGCAGAGAAGCAGCGAAGGCGGGGCGTGATCTCCTCCCTTCGAGCGCGGAGACGACATTTTCATAGGACGCCACTGTAAATAATACTGTATATAACAAGAGAGCAGACGCGCTCAAGCAGCCCCCATCATAACGTAAAATAAACATCACCTCTCTTCTTCTCTAACGTCATCGTCTCCATGTCCACTCCGTACTTCGGCAACCTCTCCTTCGAGCTTGGATGTGGGAACGGTCGACCTGGAAATGGGGAATGCAGGGAGACGGCATGGCCTCCACACCCCAGATCCCAAGAGCAGGCAAGCTACCTTATGTCAAAGCCTTCCTCCCTCTAACAATGTTCATGGCGAACGAATGTTAGAATCCTTCAGAGGGGTGATCTGGAAAACTGTTACTCTAGAAATGCAACGTGTGCGTAACTTTAACCTTCCTTATAGATGCCTTTTCTTGTATTGTGATTACAGAACCTTTTTCCATTGTAGATATGTAAATCACTACAACTTCCATTGTAAAAATCTTAAAGGGACTGTCTACCGCTCGGAAAATTTTTTATTATTGTGGTAAAAATGGGTAGATCGTGCGTGACATTAACGGGAACGAGCACGCTTTTCGCCAACAAAAAAGGAATTATGTTTTTATTTTTGCTCTGAAGGTGGTGCAAAAAACACCGCTAGCGACACCCAACAGCATGTTTGTCAGGTTACCGTGCAGGTTACCGTGCAGAATAAGAAAGAGTCAGGTGAATATCATGGGAAGGGAACGTCCTTGACCCCACAAGAAAAGACGACAAAAGGAGGACAGCGGGGGTCTACCTACAGCGAAGCTCTGGTGAAAGAACGAGAGGACAAAAGACCACCCGAACCTCACCCTGAAAGTCAGTCCAAATGTCCAGAGCAGACAAAGGCAGCAGGGCAGCTGGAGAACGTAATAGCGGGGGACTCCAACCTGGCTCGATGCTCCGAAATGACTCAGGAGCGGCTGAAAGGAGACCGAAGAGTAGCTATAGGGACGTTGTCAGGAAAAATGTTGGGGACAGTAATGCAACAAGCAAGGGAAGAGCTGACTCGCAGAGATCAGGGGCGCAGTTTGGTTGTGATAGCTGGCGGGCTGAACAACGTGTTGAACGGAAGGACCCCAGAAATAGAGAAGAGGTTAACAAAGGGAGTAGATGAGTTGCGGGAAGTGTCCCCCCAGGTGCAAATTGTGGTGTGCACAATCCCCGAGGTACCCTTGAAAGACCGAAACCTGCAAAGAGCAGTTGTCACCATCAACGAAACGATTTGGCGGGTTAGTCGAGATAAAGGCTTCGAGGTTGTCGACATAAACAGAGAAGTGCACAGATGGGGTGGTTTCCAGAGAGATGGAATCCACTTTGGCCGTAAACTTGGGCATGAGGTGGGCTGGCGCCTAGAAGGATGCGCAGTAGCTTTTTTAGGGGGCACACAAGCCCTCCGGTGTCCACGGTAGAAAGGGAAGAAACATCTATGAGGGACCCTTTGGAACAAAGAATTGGTAACAAAGGGAGAAAGCAAAGGGGAAACAGAGAAAGAAATTGCAGCGCAGTTTAATAAGCTACGTAAATATGCAAGGTGGCAGAAAACGGACAAAATGGTTAGAAATAGAGGAACAGTTGAACAGAGAACGGATAGCGGTGTACGCAGTTACAGAAACGCACCTTCGAGACTCGGAAGAGCCACCAATTATTGCAAATTATGTGTGGGAAGGGTGCAACAGGACAAAATCAGAAAGAAAAGGTGGGGGAATCGGTATGCTAATTCATCGGGAAGCAAACTGGTGTAGGGTTACTTCGACATGTGAAGAGCACCTCTGGGTATCTGGAACGGTAAGCGGGAAGAAAATTATGTTGGGTGTAGTTTACATGTGGACTGGAAATAACTGCAAAGAGAAAAATCAGGAGTTAGTGAATTGCATAAGCAAGGATATTCAGAACTTTAGTAACAGGGCCGAAATAATCCTCTTAGGAGATATGAATGCTCATGTGCATGACCTCGACGGATATACCAATTATAACGGGAAGTTGGTGATAGAGCTCTGCGAACAACATAGTCTCGATATAGTTAACATGAGTCCTAAGTGCGATGGGCAGGTAACATGGGAGGTCGGAAGCAGGCAGTCAACAATCGATTACTGCCTCATGACAGAAGGAATTCACGACAAGTTGAGAAATGAGCATAGATGAGGAAGGGAGTAGCAGCTTGGGAAGTCACCATAAACGCATAGCTTTGCGAATGGGCTATGTAGATCGTAAAGAGAGCATCGAATTAAAGTCGGGCAGCTCTTTTTCTAAGTGAAAAACAAATTAGGAACGTAGTCGCAACAATAGAGGACATAGTGAGCAGAACAAAAGGCAAAGTGTGGGATTATAATGAGACTCTTAATCTAATAAGGGCTGAAATTACGAAAGAGAAATAAAAGAGTTGCTGGAGGGGAAAGCAAAAGCCAAAATGATGGTGGAACAGGGAAATTCATGACGCAATTGAGAATCAACGGGAAGCATCTCGAATACATAGGCAGGCAAAAAAGGAGCAGAGGCCACAAGACGAAGTCAAGCAAAAAATGGGAAACATATCCCGAGAAAAAAAGCCCTGGTACAGAGTTTAGTTGAAGCCAAGATTAAAGGCCAAAGTGAACAGTGGATATCGGACATTCACGAAAAGAAGGACGCATCTAGGCTTTTCTGGAACCACCTGAAATCGCTGGGTAAGAAAACTGTAACTATGCAACGGCATATTGTGGATGAAGAAGGAAATAAATTGGAGGGGTACGACGCACTGACTTATATTCGAAACGCAGCAGCCAATTCCTTTAAGAAGAATGACGAGCCTCCCTTTACGACGTGTAACAATAGCAAGGAAGACCAAGCGGAAGAACTAGTTCTGAAAAATTTCAGTTGGAGGAAGGCGGAGGAGAAGATTCCCAAACGCACAGCCACAGGATTAGATGCGGTTAGCATTACTGTAATAAATGAGCTCACAAGAAACAGCAAAGAAGCCCTGTTAAAAGCAATTGAAAAAAGCTTACAGGACAGGCGAATACTGGACAGTTGGCGTCAAAGTAGGGTGAAGTTCATTTATAAGGGCAAGGGAGAGAAAAATAACATTCGATCATATAGACCACTGACCACTACATCAGTACTCTACAGGTTGGCGATGCAGGCAATTAAATTAAATATGCAGATATGGACACAGCATAATAGCACTTTTGGCGAACTCCAAAATGGATTTCGAGTCGACAGGAGATTAGATGATAACCTTCTTGCGCTTACGCAGTGTATAGAAATAGCCGGAAAAGAGAACAAACCTTTACACTTGGCATTTTTGGATATTAAGGGTTCGTACGACAATGTAAATCAGAATATTTTATGGGACATAATGAAAGAGGCTGGTATAGGGGATGACTGTATAGAGCTCTTAAAAGAAATATACAGTGGAAATACAGTATGTGTGGAATGGGAAGGTATGGCGAGGAATTGTAGAATGGAGGTCGTCGATATAGGTAAAGGGTTGAGGCAGGGATGCCCGTTGTCCCCACTATTATTCATGCTTTACATGAGGAGAATGGAGAAAGCATTGGAGATAGCAATATTGGTTTTAAGCTGTCACACAGACAAGCAGGTATAGTTGTAGAACAAAAGCGCCCCGGGTTGTTTTATGCAGACGATATTGTGCTATTCGCAGGCAGTCGAACAGATTTGCAGGGTCTGGTTAACATGTGTGGTCGGGAAAGTGAATATTAAGGACTAAAATTTAGTGTGACAAAATGCAGTTGGATGATATTCAATGACAGCAACGATCAGACCATATCAAAGCAGGGCGAGGAGATACCCAGAGTATGATCATTATCACGGTAATGTAGGCGCAGGAACAACACTCACAGTGACACGAGGAGACAGGACAAGCGCTTGTCCTGTCTCCTCATGTCACTGTGAGTGTTGTTCCTGCGCCTACATTACCGTGATAATGAACATGCACCATCTAGCCCAGTATAAAGTTTTGTTAAACCCAGAGTATGAGAGTACAAATACCTCGGGATATGGATAAATGATGGGAATAGATACATAGAAGTACAAGAAAAAGCTATGAAAGTTAAAGGAAAGAGCAACTCCGCAATTATGAAGCACAGAGCGCTGTGGGGTTACAACAGGTACGAGGTAATTCGCGGTTTGTGGAAAGGTGTAATGGTGCCAGAACATTCGGAAACTCAGTGGTGTGCATGAGGTCAGAGGTACAATCAGCGCTCGACGTGAATCAGAGGACGGTCGGACGTCTCACATTGGGCGCCCATGGAAAGACCACAAATGAGGCTGTTAAGGGGGATATGGGATGGTCTGAGTTTGAAGGAAGGGAAGCTCAGAGTAAAATTAGGTACGAACAGAGATTAAGGAATATGAAAGAAAGTAGATGGACAGCGAAAGTATTCAGGTATTTGTAAAGGAAGAACGTTGACTCACAATGGAGGAAGAGAACTAGGAGGCTTACCAGTAAGTATATAGCCAGTAACGAAACGGATGGGACGAAAAAAAGCGTTAAGAGCATGGTCAGAGCGGTGGAGAAGTCGGATTGGATAGCACGAATGGAGAAGAAGCCGGCATTGAACAACTACAGAAAAGGGAAAGACGAAATCAAGAGAGAAAAATTTTACGATAATTCAAAGGGAAGCGCTTTACTGTTTGAAGCAAGGTCCGGTTGCCTGAGAACCCGAAGTTACAGAGCGAAATTCAATAAAGAAGGGGACACATGTACATGCTGTGAAAAAGCTAGGGAAACGACAGATCATATTTTGATTGAACGTACAGATGTCCATCCAGCTGTAGCTGTGGACACTACCCTACAGGAGGCCATGGTTTCGTGGGTAGCACGGGAAAGCTGAACATGTCGGCGATAGAGATAAGTAAAAGGCGCTTAGAGTATTGGTGGCGCAAAGGTATGGAGCAAACAGAAGTGCAAGGTAGTTCGGGTAAGATTGTTACATCACAGCGGAACAATAATAGGTAAAATAGGTAGGCGAGGAGAAAAATTAGTTGTGAAAATATGAGTAATTCGGGAAAAGAAATGTTTGTAGAGGAAAAAGAAATAAAGCTAGAGCTTGGTGGGCCGGCTACGTCCCCGTTATAAAGGGGACGCTTCTAATATCCATCCATCCATCGTCAATTTCCAAGTGTAGGAGAATAAGCCCACGCAGGCACACATATTCTGCTGAAAAACAATTACGTACGTCTTACAAGCATACTTCACCCTATGAGACACCTTTTTATAGCGTGCAAGAGCAATTTTTTTTTTTTTTTTTTGCTGCTCCCGGGGTGGCGCGGGTGGCGCTGCCTTCGAATTCTTCTGCTTGTACAGGGGCGTAGTACTGCGCTACAGTGTACTAGAATATACGGGTAGTGGGCTCAGAGAGCGGCCAGAAGTGACGCTTCTCACGCTGACGGCACGAGATGGCACCAGTAGAGCATGGGCTGTATGCAGTACGAAGCTCGCGCTGGCTCGCGCACCCTACTCGCGCTGTGCATCACGTCGCAGCATGGAATTGTTGCTCCGCATTTCAGTGCCTGTCCCGTGAAATAGTTACTGCTGCCCGCAAGAATCGCCGGGCTAAATGGCATAGGTAAATGATATTGTGGCTTGTAAAACCGTACAGCACGGCTCGATGGGATCGGATTTGCTCAGCGGCGCTCAGTGTCTTCAAGTGTGTGCTGTCTTTACTTACATAGAGAACATTCCTATGAGAAATGGTTTGTCAACAGATTGAGAGCTGATTCTGGGAGCTCAGCGTGGTCTTGCCGGGGTCAGCACATGAAATTTATTACTGGGCATACAAAGTAGAAACCGCTGCATCCCTACCTAATAAGTTTCGTCCTTGCATCATTCCGTACGCGAGAAGTCGATGTTGAAAAAGTGAAAATTTCGAACCATCAATGACGTGAACGATTATTCCCAGATTATATGTAACTTTGCATAAATTTTCGGCCACGATTTGCAGAAGTCCGCCAAAAATAGGTGTTAGGTTGGCAGACCTAACTCGTAGCTTTTTCCGAATAGACCATTTTTATCATTTGATGCATCCTATGATGTTTCCGGGTTCGCAAAGGTCAGACCTGGTGGTGCAACCTAGCTAATTTCAAAGTCAAGTGCTGTCATTGATTAATAGCGAGGTTCCCTGGCTGCAGAGACCTACTGAGCGGCTTTAACATATAACTTCCTACCCTCCGAAGAAACCAAAGCGTTGGTGAGTAACGAATAGCCACTTGCGTGTTCTATAAGAGGGAAGTATAAGAAAGACATGTTTTCATGACATATTCTTCATTTACAGCCGCACAGCTGTTTTGTGTTCCCGAAAGTGCATAATTAATAGGGTGTCCCATCATCCACTAAATTTCTGAGAAAGGCAGAAGTTCTAGAAAAAATTTCTCAGCTAAATTCATCAACGGCTACATTTTATGACTAAGTGTCAATTCATATTCCTTGTAATTAGTCGACTTCATAAATATTGCTTTATTCGCTATAACAAGTCCGTGCAAAGTAATAGTCCGCCTCAAGATAACCCGGACATCAAGCATTTCGAAAAGAAAACAAAAATCGCGAAATACGTGTTATAATGAAATAGACGCGTGCTTGCACAGCGCTGCTCAAGCGTCCCGAGTGATGATTTGGCAAATGCACGGCTGCATGCATTTGTCGTCGCAGCGTACATGTCTTCGCCATGCAAAGAGGTTCGAAAAGTGTCACGACCTAAATGGCAGCGAGATAAGCGTAAGCGTGTTTCGAGATGCATCATATAGCTATGTAACTGTCAAATATCGCTTGCAGCGCGTATTTATTTCGCATTCCATGTATACTTCAAGGCTGCTTGTCTTTACTGGTAAAAAAAATGTGACAAAGTTCAGCATGAAAGGAATCATCCCCGGTTTATCTGAAGCGAGCTGTAACTTTCTAACTGAAATATTAGGGATTAAAGCGATATTTAAAATTTTGAGTAGGTAAATATGTAATTGATACTTACTGATAAAAAAATACTGGTTGAAAGTATACACATCACTGCCCACAAGGTATGCGAGACTATTTCGCTCCAGCGGTCAGATATTTTCAGACTCTTTGTGCATGGCTGGTTAGACACGACTCCGTGGTGTTCTTTCAGAGAACATATAGGCCGAAGAAACAACTACGAGCACTCGTTCAACTTCGCATGCAATTTTTTTTCCCTTTTCTTTTTTTTCTTTTTGCTTTGGTGCTTTCGGTGACACATTAAAGCCTTTTACGAGAAAGAGTGAAGCCTTCTGGCAGCACCAAACAGCATCACATCGACTGTGCTGTAGCTGCAGAACAGCGAAGGAAACGCGAGTTACTTCATTCTGCGCTCGAGGTAACGGAGAACAACAGCACTGCGACGCAAACAGGACAGTATAAAAAAGCAAACGCAAGTCGCTGAGCAGCGACTTGTGTTTGCATTTTTATACTGTCCTGTAGCACTACTGCAGCAGGCGGGAGTGCTGGGGATAATGCTGAGCGCAGCCGCCGAGCGTACAGCCCACGCTACCGCAGCGCCGCTGCATACATACGTGACCCGTCAACACTCTCCACTTCACGCCGGCGCGTGGAGCATGCCCTCTCCTGAACCCACTACCCATATTCTAGTGGACTGTACCCATGTGTACGCCGCCAGATGCCACGACGATACCGTTGGCTGAAACGAAGGAGCACGTTGTTCGCAGTTAGGTTGGGAAAATTACGTGCACATCACTTGCTAGGGGCCAATCAGAGGCCTCCCATCCATCGTTCGATAGGCAGGAGCGTTTGAAAACGCATTGCCACTGCGATCTTTTGCGATGTGCATGT